>CM021106.1:37205732-37664718 GCA_007115665.2 Sequoiadendron giganteum | reverse complement strand
GATTATCCTTCAAGGTGATTTCTCCCCTCGATCTAGGAAATTTTCCAATCAGGGAGTTTGCCTCTCATCCAGGCAACTTCGCCCATCAGGGTGAATTCGCCCATCTTCTGGGTGACTTCGCCTCGCATCCAGGGTGAGTGTTCCCCGTATTCAAGGTGAGTGCACCCCACATCCAAGGTGGCTCTACCCCTCATCTGGGGTGGGTTTTCCCAACATCCAAGGTGACTCTACCCCTCAGGGTGGGTTCGCTTCATGTCTGAGGCAACTCCGCCCTTCGGGGCGGGTTCACCCCTCATCCAGGGCGGCTCCACCCCTTGGGGTGGATTTTCCCCTCATCCAGAGTGACTTCAACCCCAGTTTGAGGCGGCTCCGCCCCTTAGGGTGGGTTCGCCCCTCTTCCAGGGTAAGTTTTCCCCTCATTTGGGGTGATTTCACCCCCTATATTTTCTAATTTTCCCCTTCCTCAAGTGAATTCTCCCATCCAAAAGGATAATTTTCTTGAATATTGGCCCCTTTTCCCAGCCACACCCTCTAGAGGTGGTTTCACTCTGTAGATAGGCATTTTCACTCATTCATCCCTAGCCCATTTTTTTGTTTACCCTTTATCTCACACTCCAAAACCCTCATTTGCAAAAAACATGAAAATTTAACCATCTAAATCAACAAATTAACTGAGGTGAGTTTTTGCTCTAACCTAGCAGGGCACCGCATGCTCGTGGTAGAACTGGCATGCCTCCTCACCCCGATGGATGATCATGTCATCTAAAAATACCTCATCCCCATTGTCATACTCATAGGCCATCCTTGTCACTTTCTCCCTCTCTCTCTTACTCACTAGGTCTCCAAGTGTGTAAATGGTGAATAGTAATTTCTAAAATTACTATATATTCATTTCCCTCCTTTTTTATTTCTTTTAAGTTAGGGGTATTTTTTCCCTTTATTTAACCCTCCTTTTAATCTAATTCATCCCCTTTCTTCCACGGGCTGCCATTTGCACCCCGTTCATCTGTTTTCCTTTGTTCAAAAGCCAATTTTTTGGGTTTTCATGCTCTATTGTGTGGTACCTTTCATTTCTTCATATAAAGAATTCACCCAAGGCCCCTTTTTCTTCCACATCCACCCTCTTGAGGGGGCATACCTTCTCATTTTCCTCTGTTCCTCCATCCTATTCATTTTCTCGCGACACCGAGGTATCTTCTTTCATTTTTAGCTCACATCACCTTTCCTGTGTTGGGGCATCATTTTCTAGTCCATTCTTCTATCGAGTCATCTACATCTTATTTTTCTTTGAAACACTATTATTCTAATAGTATTTTGAAGAGGGACAAAATGTAGACATTCAAATTTGACCTCTCCCATAAGGTCAAATTCGTCCCCTTAATTCATTTGTCTTTCCTTTCTCATTGATGTTAATTAAATGCTTTATTTAATTAATATTCCTCCATTTCCCTAATGTTCCTAAGGTATTTAATCTAAATAATTAAATACTTTATCTTAATTCCCTTTCCTCTCCAAATTAAATAAATATTCCAATTTTTTTAATTTGGTCATTTACCTTTATGAATTTAAATCAATATTGAAATTCATTGTTTTCTCTCTCCTTGTCACATCCTCCATAACCCTTCCTTAATCTAGATTAATTTAATTAATCTTTGATTAAGATGTGCACACCCTTAATCAAGATTAATGTCACATCCTCCATCATATCCCACTTGTCTTAATCCCTTCATTAGCCATCTTAATCACCTGTTTGCACAACCTAATTACTTTATTAGGTCACCTTAACCACTTATTCCATTTATGGCATACACTCAAGTCAAATTTTTATTAAATTCTTTCTCCTTATGGAGAAGCCAACTCTTGCCAATTTGAATTTTTAATTCACATTTATTCCTCCAAGGACTTTTGAGGAATTTTAAATTTCTCAAAAGTCTTATCACCCACATGGGGACAAGGACCTCCTTTATGAGGAGATCTTGTCCAATCCCAAGGTACAAGGTAGTACATCCACCTCATGTCCTTCTTTACACATCACCCGCCACATGTCAAGATATGAGAGCTTGTGAGTGCTCAACTCACCCTAGCCCTTTATCTTGTCCAAGGTGGTTGCATCTTGACCATTCATTGCTTAGTGGATTTTCCCCTAAAATTAGAGGAATTTTCCCTCATTTGCAATAGCATTCAACACATGCAACTTTGAACACTCAAGCATTCAAGCACTTGCACTCATCCAAGAATCCACCATTTCTGCAACTTTCAAGCTCATTTTTCATCCATATCAAGCATCTATCCAAATACTCACTTGCATAATAGCATTCCTCATCTCGTCCACATCATTTTGCATCTAATTTCATGTTATTTTCCATTGAAAGGAGTACACAAATCAAGAAAAAAATAGGGCCAACCAAGCAATCAACTTGGACAAGGTATATCACTTATTTATCTTTTATTTTGTTCAAGTTCAACTTAGGCCAATCTTGAGGTGTTGTTGTGTTTCCTTTTGTCTTGCATTTTGTTTTCATTTTGAATTTTAGACTAGGGGATTTTCACTGCAAAAAATTCTTTACTATGTCAATCTAGAATTTCACCAACTTATTATGTGTCTGAATGCTAAAGGCCTCAGCCAAGCATTCTTCTATCAAGTTAGCCAACACCCTACCTTGAGTACCAACAATCACCCTCCTATCTGAATCATAGTGCTTTGATCACACATCTATCAATTTTTGAAATTGGATGGATGGAGGAAATCGTGTTGCTTGAATCAATCGTGTGTGCACCAACCTCCTTGCTAACTCTATAGGAGCATAAAAATTAATTATTTTCTTGAATTCCTCCATGTCAACATGTCCTGTGTTAGTGTCTCCAAATCCTACCTAGTAGGAAGTGATCTTTGACTCAGGGAGCCTCCCCTTGAACTCATACTGCATTTTCTCTGCTCGTGTAAGCTCTTCCTTTATTGGCTCAGTCTTCTTTCTCTTGCTAGTCTTAGCTTTGCTAGAATCTTCCTGCATCTAGTTAAATAAGATATCATAATTACTTGAAAATTCCTTAAAGATCTAAAACATGGCTAACAAATTCAATATATTCCATTGGCAACATTTAAGATCATACCATTAGCAAAGAAACCAAAGTAAATCACTCTAAAACCTTAAATTAAGATATAAAACTATCATCGATTTTTTGGTATAGCCAGGGAATTCAGAAAATCCAAGAGCGCGAGGATTTTGAAAAATCTAAAAGCTCATGGAATTAACGAAGCATAAAATATCAAGAAATCCATAGCTATAAGGAATGAGCAATGCATGAAGAATTGCAAATCCATTACCTTAAATTATTTCATCGTTTAACCCTTTGATCATTTTAATAGCATAAGATTTTGAATCCTTGAAACACAAATCATAATTAGGCTCCAACCCTTAAAGACTCCATTCAAGAAATAATGATTATGAGACTTCAGGAAATCAAGCCATGTGTGGATTTTTCGGAATGCATGACCTCAACGAATCCATGTGAATAAGCATCCCGAGAAATCCAAACAAGTAGGAATTAATAAAAATGGCATAGTCAAGAAATCCAACACTAAATAGAATTCATGATGAAGGAACTTCAGGGTTTACAAGCTCCATCAATTTTTTGAAAAAGGGATCAATCATATATTTCACCAACTCATGGATTTAGCAATGGAGCAATATCAAGTAATCCACAATTCTAAATATTTTATGAAAGGATGCGATCAATGGGCTTTCCTGATTGGAAAGGATTTCACGAAGGGCTAAAATTTGAACTAATAACTATTAAGTTCTACCCTATCATGTGAACTTCAAAATTCTGTGGACAATTTGCAGAGGCAAAAAGGAACTATCAGTTAGATTGCAATGAGATATCAATAGCACCATTGACAAACGATAATGATGGTGTAGCTAGACTTGGTGATGAAGAAGGAATTAGATTTCAAATTATTGAAGATGAACTAGTTTGACAACCAACATCCACTTATGGACAATACTAAAAGAGGACTAGATTATCTTTAATTATGTAGACATGGAAAATGCACAAGTTCGTTTTGGCACACCTAATCTCGATTACTAACAATGCTTCCTCTTAAATCACATTCTTAGCATTTCATTACTTTCTATCTTTTAATTCAATAAATCACTTTTTATTGGATTAAGTCTTCCTCTTTCAATGATTAAATTAATCAATTAATTTAATTAACCATTGCTTATCTATTTAATTAAATAAATCATTTTATTTAATTAAAATCTCTAAAATCCTCCTATTAAATTAAATAAATTAAAACCTTATTTGATTTAATCTAACATATTCCTTCTTGATTAAATAAATCAAATCATTTATTTAATAAATCATTTCCTCTCAATTCTGGACTTAAATCAATTCATAAATCTAAGTCTAAATTGTCACATCACCTAATTCTTCATTAAATTAATCAAATCCATGATTAACTTAATCCTTCTCACTAAAATCCTCTAGAGAATGCAAGTTGCACAATAAATCAAATACTTTGATTTATTAATTCTTCTATTTTCCCTCACAAAGCATCAAAAGGGAATATTCCCTCATTTGAATTCAAAAAGGCCAAGTGGACTTGGTCCTTCCAACAAGGCATTCAATGCCTCTTACATGTCTTTGACCTTGAGCCAAGTGACATTTACTTTACTTCTCTTCCCCCTTTAACAAGTCAACTCACCATTTCAAATTTAAATTTATGCATTTATCATGCACATTGGCCAAAATGTGCTCATTCCTCATCCAATCACATGTGGACAAGTGGAACAATGCCATTGGATTATCTTTTGTCCCACATTGCTCAATCTTGCTCACTTCTTCCAAATAGATTTCTATAAATTGGAGACCTCTCCTCTCAATCTTCATCCACAATTCACATGCAAAGTTACTCTCTACAATTGAGAACTAATTTTTCTCATCATATCCAAGTATTCATCATATTTTCATATTTGCACCAAGATTATGCCAAAATCTCTTTGGAGATTTGACCATTTCTAGATTCACATATCATTGCTACTTAGGAATTTGGAAAGGGCCAATTGCAAAACATCATTAGCACCAATTCCCCCATAAGATCATCATGCTATTAGCTTAATTAGGATTTACTTTCATATTATTTGAGTTTTTTCTTCATTTCCTAATTTTAGCTTGAATAGATGGATTTTGTGGGGAATCTCTCATATTTGCATGCATTTTGATCTAACACTAACAATGTTTGTTGTCTTTGTGCATTTGCAGGTTTAGGGGTTCACATTTTGGCGCTAGAAGGAGGGATTGAATTGAACAATTCAATCACGTTTTTAAAATTTCACGGTTTCTAACATTTTCTTGCAGATATAAGAAAACTAGCCCGTGCGGCGATATATCATGCCGCTTTTAGCTCCGCGGCATAATACTTCACCGCATCTAGCACTGTGGCGCCATATTCACCCATGGTTGAATCCTCCAAACACTGCCGCAGATTCCCACCTATCATTTTTTTTTTAAATTCCTAAGTCCACCGCGTAGGTCCTAACTCCGCTACATTCACCACCGCAGCTGTATATTGCACCGCTCCTTCTCCAAACTCCACCGCGTCACCTTTCCCGCCTAAAAATTTCAAATTCTCAAACTAGGCTGCTTCCAAACTGCACCGCGGGCCTCTGTTGCACCCCTTTTGCACTCTCTGCCTCTATAGAGTGCCACCCATAGTCACCCGCGCGGCGCTATACGCCGCCTTTCTTCCAGACTCCGCAACTTCTCCAAACTCCACCGCTTTTTCAAACTTCAGCCCGGGAAGACAATAAAGTTTTAAATTGACATGTGCTTTCTAAATTTGGGATTTTTTAACCTTTAATCTGATTTCCTGTCTTTATTGCTCTCTATTTTTCTATCATTTTGTAGGTTGGAGCAAAGGAAGAAGCCATCATGATATCATGTGCACCAAACTAAAGTGTTTTTAAACACTAAAAGTGTTCTTTACATTTTTTAAGAAATTTGTTAGAAATCTTTGACCTTAGGAACACTAACTTTACTTTGGGTTTTAAAAAGAAGAATCAAATTTTTCATGACACCATGCTTATTTTGTACAAAGTGTTTTTAAACACTAAAGTGTTCTTCAACACTCTTTAAGAAATTTTTTAAAAATCTTTGATCTTAGGACACTAAATTTCCATTGGGCTCTAAAAATAACAATCAAATTTCCTTTCAAAAGTTGCCAAGGGGATAAAAAGAACTTTAGGCAAACACACTAGATTTTGTTTAAAAGGTAACAATTGAACAAGGCAAACTCACACTTCACTTGGTGCTTAAAAAGAATTCATCATTGCTTTGAGGTTTAAAATGAACAAATTTTTTCCATGTTTTGCAATCTTTTTTAAAAATTAATATTATCTAAAATGTGTATGTGCTTCTCTCACGCTTCATTGCGATCTTGAGAATCAAAAACATTTTGGTAATATTAGGTTGTTAAAAAGATTGCCTCCACATTTCAATTTGGGCACTTAAAATTGAACAAAACATGCGAGTGTGAATAAAACTTATTGCGAGTGTTCTCCTTTTGTTTTTAAACAAAAGTCAATCGAACTACGAATAATGTTTGTTAGCTATTGTTTATCTTATAGGGCCTACCTTGTGGGAAAAAGTAATCACCCAAGGGAGCGACCCAACCAGGAACACGCTAAAGCCAAGTGAATTCCAACCGGTATATAAGTGTAGATTCTTGAGGAAAGTTCAAGAATCACAAGGATTATTCTGACGAGATGGACATCAATGGACTCTCACTGATATTGGATAATCCCCCATGAACGAAATTCCCGCATTAGAACCCCTTGTTTAGAAAAAGACCAAAACCTTGTCTATCTTGTTGGTGCAAAAGGTCATGTCCTTTGTAGCTGCCCCACATTATACATGTGGTCTTGTTGTGGAAATGGAAAGTATGCCATGGGAGATTCATGGGTACTAATGCTTGGTTGACCCGAATAAGTGAGTGTCATGGAGGGGAACCAGTGCGGTCAAGCATTTGGCCATTCGCACAAGATATGCACAATTGAATTTGTCCAAGTGGGAACCCAACAAGATATTGCCTCATCATCCTAGGAGTGTAAAAGTGCATGGAAGGAATACATTGTTCGATCTTGAAAACATTTGAAAAAAAAACATTCACAAAGAGCTCCAAATTCCAAACCCCTTGTGAGAAACAAATACTCTTGACGAATTTGGGCACTCTTGCTTTCCCTAGGAATCATATTCCTAGAGGTTTCTAAGTGCACAAATTCTATCATCATTTCTTTTCAACAAGGTTAAACATAAGGAACTTTTTCCCTATTTTCCTTGCTTCCCACAAAAAGGACCTTGTGGGATGAGAAAGAAAGTGGGACACTAGACATATAGTTTGAAACTTAAGCAAGCAAGTGTCTTGGATAAAAAAATAATTTCATTAAACCAAGATAAAGAGACAAATTGAACTTCATGTGTGTTGTTTCCATTGATTTCCCACAAGGTCAAAATCCCAAAGCTAAAGTTCAAGAAAGTTAGTCTAAAAATCCGTGAGCAATTCCTTGAGATGCTCCTTGAAGTAAGGGAAAGACTTTTATACAACTTTTACAAAAAAGCCTCAAGGAATAATCCCGCGTTGTATGCATTTTATTGTCAACAAAATCTTGAACTTTTTGAAAGGTTTGCTTTTCTCCCATAGGAAGTCTAGCATGTTCTTCAATACTGAGGTTTTTTAGAGAGAGTCATGTCTAGGATAAGGTTCAAGATCAAAGTTGTCATTCTCATTCATTCCTCCATCAACCAAATCTCATTTCATCATCAAAACCTTTTGTAAACTCTAGAAGCAATCATCACGCTAAACTTAGAGGGCTAAATCAACATCACCCTATCTTGGCTTAACACACCTAGCCAAAATAGTCTCAACCTTTGGATAAATTTACCTTTAGGATAATGCAACTTCCTAAAGTCTATTAGTTCACAATTACATTGGCTGAACAAACCTATCCAATTCATCCATTTGTGCAAGTTCCCCTAAGATAACACAACTTCCTAGGGAATAAAATTCACAACAATCTTGTTTGACTTAACACATCTAGTCAAATTATCACAATCGATCAATTCAAAATCCCTTACAAGTTTAGCATATACCTTCAAGAGTTCTTCAAAAATGTTTTCACTCACTCATCTCATCCATTTAGCCCATCACCATTATCACTATCTTTGATCTTTTAGCTTCCCTAGTTCTTCTCTTTTGGGCCTAAAAGGTTAGGATCGAAACAAATCCTTATCTTTTTATGGTCCAAACAAGATCTCAATACAAGAAGAACATGGAGAATATCAGAGAAATACCAACTTCTATGGACATGAGTCAGTTAAACTCTGAAGTAAACCTAGCAGGATCAAGTAATCCCCTAAGAAACTCTCCCTTATCATCACAAAATCATCAAGAGGAGATTCATCAAGAGGACATCATGAACGAAGACATGGGGATGACACAATCCGAAATCATGAAGGTGGTTCAAAATCTAGAGAGCCACAAAATTGTCAGTGCTATGTACAAATACCTAAATACGTTAGCAAAAGGAGGGGTCTAGTTCCCTCCCGACCTTGATGCAAGCACTAGGATAGATATGTCTATACCAAGTGCATCCCCAATGTCAAATGTCAACCAAGAAATACCTCCCACCTCGCCGAATGTGAACAAGGGGAGTGGCATGTTCCAAGAATTACAAAGACATCACCTTGTGGCTAACAAAGAAGCAATCATCGCCACCACGCCGGTTACATTTGTTCCAGAAAATCCATCCCACTCATACTTCCCATCACCTTCCATAACCACGTGGGCTCATCTTTGTTCCGTGCAACACCAGCTTGCCAAACAAACATACAAACTTCTCTACCACTTGAAGAAGGAAGCTTATTTGAAACAACTGACGTTGCAAATCCCTTTTTTCAAGGTAACATTCCATCTCTTCCCCCATTTTCGTTTACCACTATGACACCTCTTGGATTGGGTTTTCCTCCTCTCAACATCGATGGTTTCTTGGAACCTAGCAGTCTAAACATCACGCCCAATTCCCTCTTCTCGCCCACATCATCACAACAACAAGTGGAAACCATTCAAGCCACTACCATAATTGGTCCTCAAGTATCCCAAAGTATACCATCTCAAGGACCAATTAGCTCAACCACCCCTCCAACAACCCAAATCCCAATCACTACCACAATCCCTCCACTTGTCACAACAATTGGCATGATTCCTATTCCACCACCAATCCCACCAAAAGCCAATACGACAAACTCATTCACCACACTAATCGAAGCCCTTCAAAAGGCCAACCAACAAAGAGTACTCCAACAAAAGCAACAAGCACAAGCTCTAGCCAAAGTGCAAGCCCAAGCACAAGCTCAAGTGCAAGCCCAAGCGCAAGCCCAAGAACAAGCTTAAGCTCAAGCCCAAGCACAAGCCCAACAACAAGCACAAGCACAGTACCAAGCGCAATTGCAAGCGATCCACCTACAAGCCTACCAACAAGCACTGCAAGACTTTCAGGCACAACAACAAGCTAAACAAAAAACTTTGTTGGCACAACAACGGCTCAACCAACAACAAGCTTTGTTGGCACAATAGCAGCTAGACCAACAGTAGATTGATCAACAACATGCTTCATGGGAATAGCAGCAGATGGACCAACAACAAGCGTTGTTGGAACAACAACAGCAAGATCAACAACAAGCATTGTTGACGTAAATGTAGGCATACCATCAAGCTTTGAACACACAACTGAGCTTGTAGCAAATGCCCACTAGTACTCTCCCCACCCATCAAACACCTCGAACACCTCACAACTCATTCATCCCACCTCTCGATCCGAGCAAGGATGTCGCAAGACAAATCAAACTACTCTCGCAGTAAGTGTTGGACTTACAAGCAGGAAAAACCACAAGGACACCAAGCAATTTGTGCCCTTATCCATTCGATAGGAGTCTCACCATGGTACCATTCCCAAAGGGATTTGAGATCCCCAAATTTGACAAATACAATGGAACGGGCAACCCTGAAAACCACGTCAGGGAATTTCAGGTGCACTGCATGGAGGTCGCATATGATGACACACATCTAATGTGACTCTTCCCCTGAAGCCTGACTAGTCTATCTATGGAATGGTTTTCTTGCCTACCCATGGGCATTAAAACATTCAAGGAAATAGTGGAGGCTTGCCTTAAAAATTATGCTTTCAACATGGGTGCGGATGTTAGTTTGGAAGAACTATCAGTGCTTAAACAACAAAAAGGAGAGCTATTCGCATCATTCTTGCAAAGATGGCAATCCAAGGCCAATCAGAGCAAGTGGACCATGCAGAAGAACAAAAATTTTGCACCATCGTAGCCAATCTAGATGAAAACTTGGCGTTCTACCTAAAAATGCAGTGCATCATGTCCTACAATCAACTGATTCCAAAGGCACTCAACATCAAAAGAGCCCTTATTGCACGAGAAGGTGCACCAACATTCACTCCACCGTAGGATAACCACCCATCTAACAACTACAATGATAAACCTCAAACATGGTTGAGGAATAAAAATATCATGAACGACGATGTCGTCGACGCTAAAGTGGTCATCAATGCCCCTAAGAAGAATACCCAAAACCATCATCAACCACAAAATCATAATCACAACAATGTGCAGACTAATGCGGTAGTAAGATAGCCACAACCATCTTCCACCAATCAAATCAACAATTTGGGTAATCAAGGAGGACCACCTCCCTCCAACAATTATCCCCCCAAGAGGAAGTTCACAGCCCTTGGTGAATCGATTGAGTCCATAATGCAAAAGTTGTTCAAAGAGAATCTAATCAAAATCTCTAACTCTGAGTAGTACACAGAACCTATGACCAAGCCGCTGTGTTATAATGAGAACCTCCTATGTGAATTTCACAAAGTCAAAGGACACACCACCACAAATTGCATGAGAGTCAAAAACATCATCCGAGATCTCATTAAGGATAAGGTCATCAACATCGAGCAGCTGTCCGAAAACCAAGACCTGAAAATATACAAAAATCCGATGCCGAACCATAACCAAGGGAACAATCAAGGAAATAATCGAGGGAATAATAAGGGCAAGCAAAATTATGCTAGTTCTAATCTAGTATACAAGAAGATAGTTGGATGCATCGACGAGATGGTCACCGTTATAAATATCAAGGGAGCCAACAATGACTGTGGAGTCACCACACGAGGCGAAAAGGTTACCATTGTTGGGGCACCTGCTAAGACCCCCATTTCCAATACAAAGGCCATCCCCTGTTATTATAATGTCATTGACCAGCTGAAAAGAACACCCGCCCAAATCTCCATCATGGAACTATTGAAAATCTTCACCGCCCATAGGAAGATCCTTGTTGAAGCACTAGTTGTGTCTACCGTTGCCGCCACCCTCAACACAGAGCAATTCCAGAATATGGTGGGTAACATCGTTACCCCAAATATCATTACATTTTCGGATCAAGATTTCCCTCCATAGCCATCTCATAACCATGCACTCCACCTCCAAGTCCTAATCCATAAAAAGAAATTCAAACGAGTCTTGGTAGATGGAGGTGCAGGCCTTAATATTTGTTCTCTAAAACTCATAAAGAAATTGGGATTCACTGAGGATTCCATCAACAAGAAAAAAAGCATTACAATAAGGGCGTATGATGACCAAGAAAGAGTGTCTCAGGGCACTATCAAAATCCCTATCCAAGTGGGGTCGGCAACCATGGAAACCACCTATCAGGTCCTCAACCTTGACCTACCATACAACATCCTCCTGGGACACCCGTGGATACATGGAATGAAGGTAGTGGCCTCAACTTACCGCCAATGCATCAAGTTCTCACATCAGAATGAGGAGGTCACTATATATGGGGATCCTGAACCCTTTGCCTACTATAAAAACTTGGAAGCCAAGTTTTATAAGATCCCCCAAGTACCCAAAAATGATGAAGGACCATATACTCCATACATAGACCCAACCAGTCTCACCTCCACTTCTGCGACAAAGACATCCACCATCCCTGACATATCCGAGATTTAAAACATGATCCAGGACGATGGATGCGGTGATTACAGATTGAAAAGAAATGCTTTTTTTGTAGGAGAGTTACCACAATCTCCTAGGTCGCATGGACAACCCCAGCCATTTCAAACACCTATCTAAACTATTAGAGCAGAACCCTCTGGATTCCACTATTGGGGGGATCTCAGTCAGGAGAATGTGGAAAAAGAGGACATCACAAACACACTATACCAAGATGAAAGACCCACTCCCACCTTACCCATGGAGGAATATAATAGAGGGTTACAAATGATGTTTGGTATGGGCTATAACAGGAATGAGAGCCTGGGAAGAAATAGTGATGGATGGTTGGAGCCCATCATTGTAGAAAGAAGAATGTGGAACCTTGGCCTCGGGTATACTCCTCTGAGTATAACCATACATGGCAGAGGTACTCTTAGAAGATCAGCCAGGTCCTCTCCTCAAGTAACAACAACCACTCCTAGACCACCCGTTTGCTTAGGTATCCCACTTGATAATTACACCTTTGACATCACTGATGTTTGTCCTAGTAGTCACGATGATGATACCATAGCAGGTCTCCCTAAGCTTTTCAAAGATTCCACCTTGTTAATGATAAGTGCCTCCATAGTTGAGTCAAACCAACCCACCCACCGAATCACCTTAGTACACCCCAACTCGTCGATCACGACCAACGGGGATCACCTATTCTAGACTCGTTCGAAAATGATGAGGCACTCTCAGAATTCATGGGACTAAGGGATACGGTTCCATGTGGGGATCAAAAGGTAGGATTTAGCATCATGTTGGACACACAAGCCTACTATGGGGAGATAATTGAGTCCTTCAGTCGCAAAAGGAAAATATCAAGAATAAGCTTGGAGTTATTGAGTGAAAACTACACTGTGGCACTCTCTAACCATAAAAAAAATAAAAATAAAGGATGCATCCAATGGTGAAAACCTCTCTGAGGCACCGGAGGATGAAGGATTCAATCTCCCCCCTACTGCTCTACATCAGGAGAAATCAACAGTATTGGCAGAACAGTGCAACCCGATCAACTTAGGAACATAATTAGAACCACAAATCACCTTCTACGCAGAGTCTCTCCTGGTAGAAGAACAAGAACTGTTGGCAGCATTCCTAAAAGAAAGAAAGGTAAATTTTGCATGGACCTATGGTGACATGCCAGGTCTAGATCCTAAAGTAGTAGTTCATAATTTGGTTGTTTACCCCGGAGCAAAACCAGTCAGACAAAAACTAAGGAAGATGCACCCACAAATAGCCTTGCTTGTCAAAATTGAGCTACAAAAACTTCTATATGTCAGCTTCATACACCCAATCGACTATCCAGAATGGGTATCAAACCTTATACTTGTCTCAAAACCAAAAGGGGGCATTCGCATCTGCACATATTTCAGAGACCTAAACAAAGCATGTCCTAAGGATGATTTTCCACTACCCAACATTGACATGATAATGGACATGACGGTCGGACATAAGATGTTGTCCCTAATGGACGGTTTCTTGGGATATAATCAAATAATGATAACAAAGGAGGACCAGCATAAAACAACCTTTACTTGTCCTTGGGGCACCTACTGCCGGAATGTGATATCGTTTGGGTTGAAAAATGTAGGGGCTACATACCAAAGAGCCATGACATTGATCTTCCATGACATGATCCACAAAATAGTCAAAGATTATGTGGACGACATATTGGCTAAATCAAAGAAAAGGCAGGATCACATAGCAACTCTAAGTGCAATATTTGATAGACTAGAACAATACAAGGTCAGACTCAACCCGAAGAAGTGTGTCTTTGGGGTACAATCGGGAAAGTGTTAGAAACCAAGATCACCTACATGCAATCACCTATCACATGCAAAAGACATTCAGAACAAACAAGATCTGTAAACCTTAAAGTGTAAAATGCATTATGAGAATCTCTATTATTACAAAGAGATCAATCCTTATGAAGGAGATCAAGAAACCCTAAAAGGGAAACCCTAAATAAAACCCTAGTGTGCACACTTAATAATTAATAAATAATTATTAATGCACCTAAGTTTAGCTTAAGCAACTAAAGGAATAAGTGACTTAATTAATTAACCAGTATGATATAATTAATTAAGTATATAACTTATTACTCTAACACCCCCCCTTAAGATGAACTTAGGAAGAAGCTAAAACACTAGAAGAAGATGAATGCAAGCAAAGATGGGTCCTGGCAGCTAGGCCTGATCAGGTACCCATTTACAAATGCAAGAAAGGGGTAGAGGAGGAAAACCCAGTGGGACAAAACCCCCCTACAATGATATGACATGCTGCAAAGAAGCACTGGAAGAACACTATAGAGTAACACTGGAACCGCAAGCTGGCAAGCAAGGAAAGATACTTCTATCTACAAGAAACCATATCAGAATCATAATAATGTGACAGTAGACCCGATGCCACAGAACACTCGAACACTCCAAACTGAAACAACCCTGGAATCTATGAAGTAGCAATCGATTATTACGCTCCAGAAAGTGCTCCATAAAGGCCAATAAGGCCTATAGGCAGCCCAGGGGGCTAAAAAATTTTGGCCCCTGGTCCTGCATGCAACCAAAGGCTAGCGGACAGGGGCCTGGGGTGGAGCCCCTGGGCGCCCATATGATTGCGCGGAGAGTTAAGCACTGGATGGGGGTTGGGCGAATAGCGCCTAGTCCCCCATGTGACCGGTTGTTGATGCAGTGGAGCCCACGAAGCTGGGTGGGGGAGCCACCGGCGGTGGTGGCCGTTGGGTGGCTACCCGGTGGCACGGTGGTGGTGGAAACCATTTATACTATGGGCACAAAAATCAATGCAACGTTTGATTTTTTTCTCAATTTTCATGAGAAAAATCACCTCGGAATGCGTGCTGGCGAGGCCATATGGCTTCCCTGGCAAAAAAGTTTTGCCTTCCGAACCAACTTCACCAAAATCGATGAAATGAAATGCAATCTTAGGGTTTTTGGCCACTGCGAATGCAATGGTGACCTCCGTTTCTACTCAAAATGCTTCAAAAAAATAGCTACCTCCAGAGCTTCCAAAAAATCACCAAAATTGAAACCCTCACAGATCTGGGAAATCATGACCAAAATCTACAAAATAAAAGCCAAACCTAACTTTTTTCAGCGCTCTGAATCCAATAGAAAGGCCTGATCTGATCCAAAATGCTACATAAATGAACTCAAGGCATAAAATCCTCGAGGAACCCCGAACGAAATCTGCAATGGTTTTCTTCAAAATTTGAGAAGGGGTTGCATGTCAAAGCTCTGATACCATGTTAAAAACCAAGATCACCTGCATGCAATCACCTGTCACATGCAAAAGACATTCAGAACAAACAAGATCTGTAAACCTCAAAGTGTAAAATGCATTATGAGAATCTCTATTATTACAAAGAGATCAATCCTTATGAAGGAGATCAAGAAACCCTAAAAGGGAAACCCTAAATAAAACCCTAGTGTGCACACTTAATAATTAATAAATAATTATTAATGCACCTAAGTTTAGCTTAAGCAACTAAAGGAATAAGTGACTTAATTAATTAACCAGTATGATATAATTAATTAAGTATATAACTTATTACTCTAACAGAAAGCTATTGGGATACATAGTTTCAATGAGAGGGATAGAGGTAGACCTGCAAAGGTAAAATAAATCCTTCAAATGGAAGCACCAAGAACATTAAAGCAACTCAAAGGATTACAAGGTAGACTCCAGTCCATCCAGAGATTCATAGCATAGCTAGTAGATAAACATATCGCCTATTCACACCGGCTCCACAAGGGAGTAGCATTCAAATGAGACAACAAATGCGAGCAAGCATTCAGTAAAATAAAAGAATATCTACTTACACCACCTGTGTTGATGCCACCAATTGTTGGGAAACCATTAATCCTATGCATCTCAGCAACAACAGCCACCCTTGGTGCCCTTTTAGCTCAGCATGATGAAAAGGGAACTGAGCGGGCCATCAACTATATCAGCAGAACAATGGTGGGGCACGAGCTCAATTACAAATCAATAGAAAAGTCTTACCTAGCACTAATATTTGCAGCCCAAAAATTCAGACACTACATGCTAGCTCATCAAATCAAGTTGATTGACAAGATAGATGCCCTCAAATATCTATTGTCAAAAGAAATACTCACAGGTAGAATGGCTAAATGGGTAATGATACTATCCGAACACGACATTGAATATGTCGAGAGAAAGGCAATCAAAGGACAAGTCATTGTAGACCAGCTAGTAGAGGCTCCTCTCTACATAGATAGCCCGCTTGTATCAAAATTCCCAGATGAGTCCCTTTTCAACCTCAGTGCGATTGACCACTGGTAATTGTACTTCGATGGCTCCCACACATAGCATGGATCAGGAGCTGGTGTGTTCTTCATCACTCCACAAGGAGCCTGTATACCCAGATCATATAAATTGGCATTCCCCTGTACCAACAATATTGCAGAATATGAGGCTTTAACCATAGGCCTCAAAATTGCAGCATAGTGGCGAATCATGGCATTAAAAGTCTATGGGAACTCACAACTTATCATCGACCAAGTCAACGGTGAATACCAAATGAAGGATGATAAGCTTGCACCATACAAAAAGGTGGTAGAAAGCCTCAAGGAATCATTCATTGACATCACCTTTGAGTAGATACCAAGGATAAACAACAGAGCAGCCGATGCAATGGCAACCATTGGATCCTTACTAGACATCCCTCGCAATGTCTCGAAACATGAATTCTTGGTAGAGCAGCTTCTCGTATCCACTTTCAAGGTACCAGAGTTAGAATACACGTGTGAACTCGTTGGTCCTGGTTATCTTTGGTATCATGACATATATGCCTACCTAAGGTTAGGAATCCTCCCCACTGACATCACCCCAAACCTAAAGTGAATCTTTTTCAAAAGGGCCTTACGATTCGTCATCCTAGGAGAGACCCTCTTTCGTAGAAGTATCAATGGAACCTTGCTATATTGTTTAAAACCTGAGGAGGCCATGACTACTCTAACTGAGGTACACAACGGCACGTACAGTTTGCACTCGAGTGGTATGACCTTGGCTAAAAAGTTGCTGAGAACCGGGTACTACTGGCCAACAATGGAAAGAGAGGCACAACACTTTGTCAGAAGATGTCTGCAATGCCAACAACATGGAGACCTTATTCATGCACCAGCATAAGAATTGCATCCCATTTTTACACCTTGGCCCTTTTCACAATGGGGGCTCGATCTCATTGGTAAAATCTCACCCACCTCATCCAATGGTTACAAGTTCATTATCATTGCCACTAAATATTTCACAAAGTGGGTCGATGCAATTCCCATGACCTACATCATGGGAAAAAAAATATCCAAGTTCATCCTAAACTACCTCATTTTTTGATATAGTGTTCCCCAATCAATTATCTCTGATAATCGGACACCCTTCAAGAATTAGGATGTTTGTGATTTATGTGAAAAATTCAAAATCCAGCACCGCTTTTCCACTCCATACTATCCACAAGGCAATGGCCAAGCAGAAGCTACGAATAAAACCATCCTAAAAATCCTCAAGAAAACAGTCAATAACTTTGGTCATGACTGGCATCTATAGCTAAATCCCACCTTATGAGCCTACCACACCAGCATCTGCACGCCAATAGGCACCACCCCATTCTCCCTGGTCTACAGATCAGAAGCCATCCTCCCTATTGAGATCGAGCTCCCGTCACTAAGGATATCACTGCAAAACCTCATCATGGATGAGGAATACAGGGTTACAAGACTGAATGAGCTAGAGTTACTAGATGAATGATGCATGGATGCCTTGAATCATCTAAAAGTCTACCAGAATCACTTGACACAGAGCTACAATAAGAAGATTAGGCAACGCACTTTCCAAGTTGGTGACCTTATGCTGAAAGAAAACCAAAAGAATGTGCCAAATCCGAATACAAAAGGAAAGTTTGAGCCCAACTGGCTGGGACCCTTATCATCACCACAAGTTACAAATCAGGGGCATATTAGTTATCAACACCAGAAGGTGAACCTTTGTAAGAGCCCATGAATAGCTCTCACCTAAAAAAGTTTTATGCCTAAATATTGCAAGGTATAGAACCAAAAAATACAAAAACAATCGGAAAAAGTCCTGAAAAAATGGTTACCTTGATGAAAACCTGGAAAACAGGCATCTTGGTGACAACAACAAAATCAAAAAATGCAAAAATCCAAAAAAAAAAAGAAAAATCAGAAAAAGGATTGAAAATAATAAAGAGAAAAAATTCATCCTCTAGTGAAAACCACTTCGGTGGCACTTTGGACAAGTACCTTAGTGAAAACCTGGAAAACAAGCACCAAGTGTAAAATAAAGCACCCCCCCATCTACCAGGATCTACACAACTCACTCATTCCATCGCATCTCAGTAAATCATCCATCCACCCATCCACTCGCATCCATACCATACCCTGAGCTGGTGTCCATACCATATTCCACCATGGAACTACTTGGCATTCTTAAGGTCGGTTTGTCCTACTTTTATTGAAGTGGTCTATCACACCACGTTGGGGGCATTTTCAAGTATTAGCATCGGATCAGATTCGTGTATATGCTTGTGATCTTCAAATTCATCAAAAAATCCAAAAACATCCAAATCATTCAAAAATTCAAAAACATGTGGAAATATCAGAAAATCTTCAAAAATTTCATCATTGATTCTTGCTAGTCTTTCACCTTGTCAAACTACGTCATCTCTGAGCTTGAATGTAGGCAAGGTTGATCTTTGATCATCCCCTGAGATAGTTAGGGTCAGTCCTTTAGGCGTCTGTCACATTGGCAATCTGTTTGCCCATCTGGTCTGCATTTTGAGTCAGTCCTTTAAGCAATAAAATGGCAATATGTTTGTCCATCTTATCATTGAGTCAAGTCTATTGTTAGTCAACCTACGTGGTCTCTCCATATATAACGTAGGCAAGGCTAATCTATGGATCAGGTCCCTAGACCCCTAGGATAGGTCTTTAAGTTAGTTTATTTGTCGTAAATCTTGAAAATACCAAAAACATTGAAAAATGTGAAAATACCAAAAATAGCCTCAAAATATCAGAAAAACCAAAATGGTGCATCCATTTCATCTCGCTTTCACTTGTGATTTGTCATCATTCATAATAAAATCAGTCATCGCTTTCACCCTTCTGTGAGTCAGTCAAAAGCAAGTTTAGTAGGTTCTAAAGTGAATGCCCAATCGTCAAAAGTCTTGGAAGTCTAAGTCAGTAAGCAAGCAAGTTGGTCAACTCGGAGTATCAATAGCTTATCACCCAATCAGTCCCATCAAAACCTTGATCACTACATGTCCTAGGATGAATCTTTCCTATGATGGACATAAGCATTAGGTACCCCTCACAGTAGTTAGTCTTGGCTAGCGGTACGAAGAACATTAGCTTGTTTGATTACTTTATCTTGGTCTTTTTGACTTATCTTATTTTATGCTCATTCCAAGGACCTCTCCATGATGCCTAAACAAAACAATTTTAGAGAGAAAGGAATGGGGTAATGATCATTATCTTTTATCTGCTATGCTTGTTTGGATATCTTTGTAAAATAACTTAGTTATGCATGTTTTGTTTTGTTTGTAGGGAGGATATTTTAGGTATCTTGTTGACCACATAGGAAAGCTTGCTTTTCTGTGTTTTGGTCTGAGATGTTTAGAATGTTTGAACTACATCT
This sequence comes from Sequoiadendron giganteum, assembly GCA_007115665.2. Lineage (NCBI taxonomy): Eukaryota > Viridiplantae > Streptophyta > Pinopsida > Cupressales > Cupressaceae > Sequoiadendron > Sequoiadendron giganteum. The sequence continues at coordinate 37,644,912 of CM021106.1, read as the reverse complement.
TGAATGAAGTATGTATGTTAAGAGTGAACAAGAATACTCTTATCTGACTATCGAGTCAAAGTCCATCACACTAGGTACAAACACCATCCTGGTTCTTAATACCTTGCTACATCATACCTATGTGTGTTATCAAACATAACGCAATTGACCCTTTGAAAATCTCAATTCCTAGCAATGCAAATCACCATCTCCATCCTAACTAATTCATTAATTCTGTGTTTATTCTACCTTCTTTCCACGCTAACATGGTATCATAATAGTAATCAAAGCATCGCCCATGCATACACCCTACATCCACATAATCATTAGCATTAAAACATATGGCATCATATCATTATCTTAAAAGATGTTATTCTAAATATTTTTAAGCACAACATTACATCATACATAATCATTTACATCCATTATCATTTGCAACCATTACCATTTGCATCCATTACCATCATTAATATGCATTACATCATTAAAACATGGAAAATACACAAAATAAAATGCATCCATTGCATCACATAAGCATAAGAATAAAAACATTCATGGTGCCATACATTTGCATATTATGCATCCGTATATCATACATGTGCACCATACATATCATAAAAAGGTGACTCATCTCATATATATCATCAAAAAATACCGTTATGATATGAATCGGATCAGGTGTACATCAAATACATAATACAATAAGGCCAAAATACTGCAGCCCATATATCAAAAATGAAGCAAACTATCCTATGATCAAAAGGGGGTGAGCCCTGCTGGTTGTTGCCCTCCCCATCCTCCCTCTCACCATGGGCCTCTGTCGATCACCTCCTTGTCTATTGGGAAAATTTTGGCACTGTGCGGTCTGATGGTACTACCTGTCAATAATGGTGTCGATACTCAGCCTTTTTGATAGCATCCCTATAATCTCGGATATCAACTAATCAGCCTCAGGATGTGGAAACAACACTCTCTAACTACCTCCATCAACCCATCTCCTGATCCCTCTTGGATCGTTCCAGGTCTCTCTTTGTTGTAACTATAGAAACCCGCTGTTGGGCCTCATCTCGCTCAGCTGTCAGAACCTGTAACTGCTAAATCAATATGTCACAGGCATCTGGTTGGCCCGCTAGCTGTCCTATCGGCTGTACTACTGACTACTGCTATGTTGGCACATGGGGCTGCCCATCCTATCCTACCACATGCTATGTGGGATCCCTCGGAGGTGACTACTAAGGAGGTGGTACACCTCCCCGACCCCTGCCTACTGACCTACCTCTCGACCTACAATGTGGAAGCGTTGTCCCTAGAACTGTCAATCTCACTAGTGGCCTGAACCATGCCCTGTACGTTGTAGTCACCCCTACCTCTACTGGCCTCTGATCATATGCCCATGACTGAGCCACCAACTTCCTAAATGAGATCAGTGCCTCATTTGTTTGAACGGGTTGTCCCCATGCTATCTCCTTTGTCGTATAGGCAAAGATGGTTGTATACTGAGCATCGAGTATATCCTGCACCTCCCCGAACTATCTGGCCACCTGGTCATGAAGGTATCTCTTTATCAAAGTATTTTCTTGACCCTGCATAAATCTATCCTGGCGAGAAAAGAAGAGCTGCTCTACATCATCCATCCATGGGCCCATACCCATATACGGCCTCCAAACGAATATTGTCATCTCATCCAGAACCCGCCGCTAGTGAGCTATGTCATCTGTACCCATGTGGGTGAAGAGAATTGTCACCTCACCATATCGCCACACCAAAGGATCATTAATATCTAAAGCAACCGGTATCACAAATGGGCAATGCACTAGAATCCGCTCAAATGGCCAAACATGAAGAAGAGTCAATCCAGCCCCAAGAGCCCGACCCTCCAAATAAGAAAACTCATGCAAATCCCTATATAAGGAGGCCAATAGTACTAGTCCCTAGGCATAACACACTAAGTGAGCACACATCTGCTGCCATGCTAGTCCCCAACCTGGACTGAACTATCAGTTGTGCCGATCAGGAGCTACAAGGCCAAAAATAATGGCAGCCACAACCAGGCTGTAAGTAGGGGCTATACTCTGATACCTCTCCAAATCTATTTGACCATCGCAAAGCATGAGCTCATCCACACATATGACACTGAAGCAGGCATCCCTCCCCTCCTCCAAATCATAAATCACTCACTCTCCATGAATGGGTAGTCGTAGGACGCGCCAGACATCCTCAAGAGTGATAGTGGCCTCACCAGTGGGAAGATGAAAAGATGAGGTCTCGCTATTCCACCGCTAGGCCAAAGCATGCATCATACCCAGATGTGCTCACACAGGAGGGACATAGGAAATGAATCATAGACCAAGCATCCCAAGCTACTCCTGGAGAAATATGTGCATATCACCTAATCACTCAAGTACTGGCCATCGGTGCTCCCTTGAATGAATAACCTTGGGTGTCTCCTGTGCAAGGAAAAGTACCGCGTTAGCTTCCCTAGAAAAAATCTGGTGTCCATGTCACCTTACGCTTTTGAAACAACAAAATCGACGCTATTTGTAAGTCTCCAAACTGCACCACGCATCGGATTTAGATAGCAAAATTTTGCAAAGTGCACCATGCGGTGGACTTAGACAGCTAATTGGCTCGCACGACATTGTTTGAGCAAGCGATCAACTTTAAAAACTAAAAATCCCTAAGCACAAACTTTGTCATGCTGCACTCTATGCACATGCAGCCCTATATGGGACCACTCGGGCCAGTTTGGAAATTTTCCGAGGTGCAATATCGCATCGCGCCGACTCGACCATACCTAAACCCTAATAAATGCATGTAAAACGAGAAAAATAAAAGTGGGATAGGGGTACATACCACAGGTCCTACAGTGACTGGTCGCTGATATACTCATTCCTGCTCTGACACATGCAGGGGAAGCTCTCGTTGCGCCATTTTGTCTAAGACACAGAGCTCAAATGTTTTGAAACTGACCCCTCGAGGTTTATTTAACCTCAAAAATGAGGGTTTTTTGACCTAATTTGACCTTCTAAATAGGGCTTTTATGCCCCAATCCCATTTTCACCTTACTAAGAGTCGTTTTGCATCCCTCTTGGCTTTTTAATCCTATTTTTTGGCATTCTGGGGCATTTTTGGCCTATCGGGCACCTTGTGATCTTTTTTGCGAGATCATCCAAAAAATCAAAATTTTCATCCGATCTCTCAAGGGGGGCAATATCTAGCAATATCCTTCCACTGAGGCAGTAGTGGTGCATCTGAGAAAATTAAAAAAATCTCGGACCTTTGATCACAGTAGTTTATTCTTTGAATCAATGCAACAAGTACATTTCTTCGAAGAGGGGCAAAATGTAGACATGGAAAATGCACAAGTTCATTTTGGCACACCTGATCTCGATTACTAACAATGCTTCCTCTTAAATCACATTCTTAGCATTTCATTCTTTTCTATCTTTTAATTCAATAAATCACTTTTTATTGGATTAAGTCTTCCTCTTTCAATGATTAAATTAATCAATTAATTTAATTAACCATTGCTTATCTATTTAATTAAATAAATCATTTTATTTAATTAAAATCTCTAAAATCCTCCTATTAAATTAAATAAATTAAAACCTTATTTGATTTAATCTAACATATTCCTTCTTGATTAAATAAATCAAATCATTTATTTAATAAATCATTTCCTCTCAATTCTGGACTTAAATCAATTCATAAATCTAAGTCTAAATTGTCACATCACCTAATTCTTCATTAAATTAATCAAATCCATGATTAACTTAATCCTTCTCACTAAAATCCTCTAGAGAATGCAAGTTGCACAATAAATCAAATACTTTGATTTATTAATTCTTCTATTTTCCCTCACAAAGCATCAAAAGGGAATATTCCCTCTTTTGAATTCAAAAAGGCCAAGTGGACTTGGTCCTTCCAACAAGGCATTCAATGCCTCTTACATGTCCTTGACCTTGAGCCAAGTGACATTTACTTCACTTCTCTTCCCCCTTCAACAAGTCAACTCACCATTTCAAATTCAAATTTATGCATTTATCATGCACATTGGCCAAAATGTGCTCATTCCTCATCCAATCACATGTGGACAAATGGCACAATGCCATTGGATTATCTTTTGTCCCACATTGCTCAATCTTGCTCACTTCTTCCAAATAGATGTCTATAAATTGGAGACCTCTCCTCTCAATCTTCATCCACCATTCACATGCAAAGTTACTCTCTACAATTGAGAACTAATTTTTCTCATCATATCCAAGTATTCATCATATTTTCATATTTGCACCAAGATTATGCTCAAATCTCTTTGGAGATTTGACCATTTCTAGATTCACATATCATTGCTACTTAGGAATTGGGAAAGGGCCAATTGAAATACATCATTAGCACCAATTCCCCCATAATATCATCATGCTATTAGCTTAATTAGGATTTAATTTCATATTATTTGAGTTTTTTCTTCATTTCCTAATTTTAGCTTGAATAGATGGATTTTGTGGGGAATCTCTCATATTTGCATGCATTTTGATCTAACACTAACAATGTTTGTCGTCTTTGTGCATTTGCAGGTTTAGGGGTTCACAAATTATATATGATTTATTACCATGAAGAAATTTAATTTATTGGTGTAAAGAAGAATTTTTTTGCTTATGGCATGAATCCATGGTCTACTTAGAAGAAGATTGTACGATAAGGCTCTTGAAATCATATATACCATAGTGGCTAAGGTAATAGAGTCTATTTCTACAAGAAACGTGAATATGTTGATAACTTACATACCCACATTATCAAAACCATGGATATATAATATTGTAGGAGAAAGACAATAAGTATCCATATTGATCTATTTCAATAAGTCTACACTACAAACATTGAGACTAGAACTAGGATCAATGAGAGTATGTTTAATGATAACATTATTATTAAAAATAATAATTAAAGAGGATCATATTGATTTGGAACCTCTAGAAGAGGAATCTCATATTGTTAGAAAATAATATTGATTAGTGATATTTGATTTGATGCAATCAATCACAATAACTACTTCATTTGGCCTAGTAGAAGATGACATAAGGATATTTTATAGATCTTATTAGAGCATGTCATGATAAGAAAGAAAGGTTTGAACAAGTTCCTAGAGATAGGTCTTACAAATAGTAGTAAGAAGATTATATATATGATTGTAGTCTCTAAGAGTCCATTGAGTACAATGAGGAGCTGAAGGTAGAATAGGAGAAGACATTGGAATGGAAGTATTGGAATGGAAGTAGCTTGTTTATTTTTTTTAGTATTATACATGGCTATTGTATGAAAATTGGTATCTATATTCATGTTTTTGATATATTAATCAGCATTTACAAGGTTTTGTACCCTTTACACCATGAGCCCAAAGGGCCAAAAAATATCAATTCTAGAACATTAAAATAGAAACCACCTAAACAACAGGACACAGAGATAGCAAACCGACATTTGACACACAAAGACCCAACCAAAAACTAGAAAAAAGATATAGCAGACTAATTTTCTATAACCTCCCATTTTTGTATGAGTAGGTTTAAAACATCCTCCCCAACCCAGTTGGGTCCATCCTCCATAGTCTTCTTGTCCACTTATTCTTTGATCATAGCAGAAAGGGTACCAACAAAATGGTGGATAATTTTAATGGTGAACCAAGTCAACTAGAAAATTTCCTTTCGATATTATCCATGTGCTCTAGTAGCTTGCTATAGTCATTTGCCTTGTCCATAGTTTTAGCATTATCTTTATCCATAGCCACTGATTCTGAGGAGTGGGTCATCAAATCATCTAGGAGCATCCTATTAAAATCAAAAAAGTGACTAGGTCCCTTCACAAATTTCTCCTCCTCCATATCTTCTTTCTTACCCTTTCCTTTTCTTTCAGTCTGCTCCTCGTCGCTCAAAATATCATTCACAAGCACCTACTCTTTTTTTTCGCCAATCTATGGGGTCTCCTAATGCTATTATTCTCCATCATTGTATCCATACTAGCAGCCACAACTATGTCCCCTTTAGAATCTTTACCCACATTGTCCTTATCTCCACTATCTCTGGTTAGCAGCTCCACCTAGCATTTATCCTTTTTATTACCTTTTTCCTTGGAGTTGGTTTGCTTTCTATCTTGCAGGGAGAAATTTTGAGCTCATAGATCCTGAATACTACTTTTGAATGAGTTGTACCCGCTCCACCCTTCTTTTTTTTGGTAGGGGATTTAGGCTTAGGGGTATTCATAGTTTCGGTGTCCACGAAATTTGTTTTCCTTTTACTGCTCATAGACTCGATTGGGGAGGGATTCATAGTGGGTTGGTTAGGGGATTCAATCTCCTCGATACGAATAGCAAATATAGGTTTGGGCAGACAAAGAACTAAATGGAAGTGGTAATACCTTAGGATGAGGCCCTGGTGGAACAGTAGGGGGGCATTTCATTAGGGTTTTGGGCAGCAGTGTCCAAACACATCTTAACATAATTCTCCAAATTAGTTAGGAAAAATAATGAGAAACTTAACAACATTTTATAACGTAGATGATTAAGAAGAGGAAAATGGTAATAGTAAAAGACCCTATGCCTACCTTCTAAAGTCACATATTTCATTATATCTAGATAAACCTGGTCCCAAGGATGAGGGAGTGCTTCCTGTTCGAAACTTGACTGAGACCTAACTGATTTTTTATTATCTTTGAAGAAAGCATCGATACTTTCATTATCCTGGGTATCGATGTGTTGTTGGTACTTCTTACCACTACAAGAAATCCTAATTTCCTAAACTATGACTTCCTCATTTACCTTGAAGGAGATAACCCCCATCGTGACCCTCCTATCTTTCTAAGAGATCGCAAACTGAGTGGACATCCTTACATCATGTTCAACTAAGCATTCCATCAATGATGCCAACCCACCTTCAACATAAATATGCCACACTAGGGGATCTTTTCAAAATTCCTCATATTTATCTAGATCAATCCTCACCATGTCACCTCCCATTTTGATACACTTCACTCTTAGATACCAGTAACCCTGTGAGAGAAGGAAATAAAAATGACCATCAATGTGAAAAATCACCCATAAAACACCGTTATTATGTTAGCCAAGATAATAAAAACTGATTAAGGAAACCGGCAGAATACACGCACTATATATCATCTTAGGTTGTGAAAAAAAAAAATTCCATTCAAATTCCTTATGAAAAAGTACCAATGCCAAGTGGTTGCAGGGCCAAGTATAGAAACCCTAAGTACAAATCCTTTATTTTATGAAATATTTTAGCAATATTGAGGGGATTCAAAAAGAAATCCACACAACATGAAAAATTCACATCAAAATGAGAGGCCCAACAGAATGGAGAATTCAATCTGAATCCGTAAGGATATGATGAGCTATGAAAAGACCACTCATTAAATTTTTGCATGGCCCAGCCAAAATTAATCGTTAACTCCAGGTACTTCCCATTACCTCTCATAATTAGCTCCATATCCACCTTCTTCATCCATCTTTTCAATTGTTTCCTCATATTTAACACCTCATCAATCTTCTTCATCCACATCACCCAAAGTACAAGTATGTGGACAACCCAAAAATCCTTAAAAAGAGCATAATTAGTTATCATCATGGATGAAAATGGTACCCTATTCCTTAAGGATGACACCTTATATCTTTGATGGTAAACTCCCAAGACTCCTCCAACATTTAGAAATTCTCCTAAATGAACCTATATTAGCCAAAGTGTCAACAACTTGATTACCCTCATGATAGGTGTGAGACAAGATCTTCATATCAAGATTTGAAACTAGGTGATTTATTTCTATTAGGATATCTTTGGTATTCCATCCTAGTAACCTACCAAGTTTTATTGATTCAATCACTAAAATAGAATCCCCTTCTATATGGATTTTCTTTATCCCCAGAGTAACAACTAACTAGATTCCCTTTAGCAATGCCTTGGATTTCACAATCATGGAATTCTCAAATCCAATACCTCCCAAGAAACCTGCCACAAATTTACCCCAACAATATTTGCTAATACCCCCAATGTTGGCCTTGCCAAGGTTTGCCTTGGCTTCCCCATCAAAATTGAGTTTTTGCCACCCCCAATCCAGGGGTTTCCAAACTGTGTCATTTCTAGCTTGGGCCTTAGAGTTATCAAAGGATTTGATCTCCAGCTTCTTGTTCTAGGCTTTAGGCATCTTGATCTCCCTCTCTGTAGGTTCATTTCTAGGAATTTCCCAATGTAAATTGAAACACTTATAGAAATAAGGTAGACCAATGCCAAAAACCTCCTTAGGACTCATCTCAATATTCCTAAAAATATGGTTATTCCTCTCTTTCCACAAGCACCATCACATGATGGTGGGGAATTGATTCTAGATCTCTCTAGGGATAGGATGTTGGAAGGGGTCAAACTGACCCTCAATGAATGATTTGATGTCCCTACACATATTCTAGTGGGTCCCTAATTTTTCAAAAGCCAGTTCCTATACTTCAGCAACAAACGGGCAATGCAGTAATAAATTATCAACAGAATTTCATTGCTTTTACATAACAAACACTTATTCAGGATCTAAAATCCCCTTTTCCTCATGTTATCCAAAGTTAGGATCCTATTATGAAAGGCTTTCCACTAGAAGAAATTAATTTTAGGAATCATGTGTTTATTCCAGAACTATCTCCAAAGTCTTCTATGCTCACCTTGGACCGATAGTAGATTGTAATTTGTTCTGATAGAAAAGTTGCCCTGCCAATCTTTGACCCAAAAGAACTAATCCTCAAAGTTGGATAAAGGTAGTCTGCTCATGGAGAGAAATTCTTGTAATGACTTAGCCAACAATTTCAACTTTAGAGACAAGGGCAACATAGATCCATTTCCTAGCACCCAGTTGGCCATGAAAGTAGTTGCTCACATACATACCAAAGAATATTTGTGCACATCTCATAAGGTTCATGAATCCAAATACCGTTAGGGGGGAATCAAGTAGCCAAGGGTCCTCCAAGAATCTGATGAAACTGCCATTCCCTAGTTTCCATTTCATCCCAGAATTGATCATCTGAAAGGCATTTGATCATGGGTCTATTACCAAGATACTTAGCATTCATAATCTTACACAAGTCCTTTTTTTCCCTTAATTGATCCCATCCAACCTTAGAAATCAAAGCTTTATTGGTACTCTACACATTCCTAACCCCAAGCCCACCACAAGATTTAGGTAAGCAAACTTTTTCCCAACTAACCAGAGAAAACTTCTTCTTCTCTTCAATCCCAGACCATAAAAATTTCCTTAGGATTTTTTCAAACTTCTCTGCTATATATCATGGAATGAGAAAGATAGAAAGGAAGTAGACAAGGATCCCTTGGAAGGCAATAGTCAAGATTTGTAGCTTTCCAGCATGGCTGAGGATAGTACCTTTCCACCCTACCAACTTCCTTTGAATCCTTTCTAAAACTATGTTCCAAAAGGTATGAGTAACTTATTTGATAGTAAGGGGTAGCCCCAGATACACTGAGTGGAGAGAGATACTCACACAACCCAAGATAGTAGTCACCCAAGTTTGAATGGTAGGAGTGTTGTTAAAGAAATATATCATACTTTTATTTTAGTTTATACATTGTCTAGAGCAAGCAACATAATTATTAAGGAAACTAGATTCCATTTCCTAGCTTTGATCATAGAGCCTTCCAAAATAGAATGGTTTTGTCCACAAACTATTGAATAACAGTAGGTTCTAGCAAAGTAGCAGGTTTGACCCCTTTTATGGAGCCCTCCAAAATAATATTGGTTATGTTCCTACTCAACACATCCGCAACCATGATAAACAAATAGGGGGATAGAGGGTCACCTTGTCGAATACCCCTCCCAACATTGAAGAAGCCAAACAGGACCCCACTAACAAATAAAGAGCACTTGACAATGGTAATCCATTCCATTAGGAGGTTAATCACCCTCCAGTCGAAGCCAAATTTAGATAGGACATTGGGATAAAGTCTCATAGAAATTTTTCACACTTTTGAGATGTCGAGCTTGAAATCCATATTGGAATTATTGCATCTTTCCATGGAATGTAAAATTTAATGAGTGGTTATGGAAACATCCAAAATATTTCAACCCAAAACAAAGCCTTTTTGGGGTAGGGCTTATCATTTTTTCTAGCAGGGGCTTCAGATGATTCACCAATATTTTAGAGAAGACCTTATAAATAGTATTGCATAGGCTGATGGGAGAAAGTCCATCATAGACTATGATTCAACCACTTTGGGAACTAAGGCAATGAAAGTGTGGTTCAAAATTTTGAGGATCTCACTAGATTTGAGGAAATCCTTGGTTGTTAGAATAAATTCGACCTCAACAATCTCCCAAAAATATGAAAGAAAGATGGGGGGAACCCATACTACAAATAGTCGTCCAGACTTCCTTCGGAGTGACATCACTAAGAATGCAAATATTATCATCTTGGGTTAGGGTGGTAGGGAGGGGGTCTAGTAGCAGATTGTCTAAAGCAAGATTGGGAGCCACATCAAGAGCTAGCAAAGCGTATTGGAATTATTCAGATGCCAGAAGCCCAATCTGGGTGGGTGATTTGACCACCACACCTTGCTCATTTTGAATTTTTTTTATCTGATTCCTTTTCTTATGATTTAGGGTTGAGAAATGGAAGGAGGTATTCCTGTCACCCTCCTGTAGCCAGTGAAATCTATACTTTTGTTTCCAGGATATCTCTTCCTTCTTTAAAATTTGTTCCCATTCCAAGCAATCACCTCTTTCTTGGTTACAGGTTAGTAAACTAGCATCCCCCTCTTCCATATTTTTTTGTGTCACCCTCAACTTATCCACTAAGACTTTTTTTTGGAAAACATCTCTAAAAACTCTCTTGTTCCATCCCTTAACCATATTTTTGATATGTTTTAGCTTGTTAAAAATCCTAAACATGGGGGAGCCATGTACATGAATATTCCACCATTCAACAACTTTATTCTTGAAATCTAGATGGGTATTCTATTGGAAGAATGAAGAAGATCATTCTTTGTGTTTTCATTGATGTCACCATGTTGATTAAGGTGTCAGGTTGGTCCGATATGAAGAATCAGTATGAAGAACAAGTTTACATCCTCTGGTGTTTTTGGTCTAGTATTATGGTTTGCATTACCCCTCTGGTGATCACTATTCATTGTGGTTTTTGGAAAAGTTTTGTGAATGGTTGGAAGCATGTATGTATGTAATCCTATATGTTCATATGATCATTTGATAGGTTGAAATTGGTTTGGTGTTGCATCTTGTTATTAATTATATCCATGGTTGACCTAATAAATAGTTAGTGATATAATGATTTAATTTATGTTGCGGATATATGAGCGACCTATCTTTGGTCCTAGCCAACATGATATAGTGTGATGCATGGTTGAATTAATTTTGGAGAATTTTTTGTATGAAACCGACAGTTATCCTTTTTGGTAAATATGTGTTGCATCTAATTAGGCCAACCTAATTGATTCCTATGGACAAGTCATATATATACAGGATGATTTAGAGATTGAAACATAGAGAAGTGTAAATTGTGTTGAGGTATGGTATATGAGTAGTATGTGAATGCAAAGAAGAGATAATATCAGTCTATTGGCATACAAATTCTTTGAGCATCAAAGGAATTGAATCCACACTTGTGGTGTAACTCCATCAGTTCATATTCTAGATGTAATCCATTTTGATTCTATAATCTTTTGTAGGAAGTGAGCCTCCTTGTTTGGACATTGAGTCCTTGTAAGAAATGAGCTTTTGTATTTTGTAGTGAGACTCTTTTGTATATGGTTCTAGAACAACTATATATTGTGAGCTAATCCTCACCTCGGTTTTTCCCTCATTGGGTTTCCACGTAAAATTCTAGTGTTTATGTGTTGTGTGGTTTCATATTCTATTATTTCTCCTACTTATCTTTTAGTTTATCTACATTAGAATAATTGATGGTGTTTGCTCAATAAGTTTAAGAAGATACTGATTCACCCCCCCCTCTCTATAGCTTGAATATTCAACATATTCCACATAATTTCAAATCAAAAGGGAAAGGGTCCCATAGCAGAGAGTTCCTTCATGACCAAAAATAGAGGGTTATTATTAGAGATAGTATGGGGTAGGTCGAGACAGTTTTCACTAAGCAAGGTCATCCAATTTTGAGAGTAGATAAATATATCTAGCATAATCCGGATCAAACCATCCCCCAATTGCCTATTGGTATGTCAACCAAACCAGTTACTCAAGAAATTTTTTAGAGTAGTCCATTATCCACCCACACTTCTCTGAAGGATACAAAAGAGAGTTAAAGTCACCAGCCACCAGCCAATATTTTCCCCTATTATGGGTTATCCAATCAGTAAGATCATGCCCAAGGGCATTCCTTTAGTTGGGGGCGTAGATAGTAATGAGAGAGTAGGAGCCACCAGGGTGAGAAAACTTAACACCCACACTATTCCAACATTGGAAAATTTTAGAGCCAATGATCTTGTTAGCATTCTACATCACAAATAGCCCAACTAATGCCCCTTTACCATCACTGCAAGAGAAAAGGGTGCCCAGCCAAATATACTTAGCTATAAGTTTAAATTTATTTTCTTCATTTTGATTTCTTGTAGTAGCAAAACATCAACCTTATGTTCCCTCACATAATTTTTTAGTGCCAACTAATTATGAGAGCTATTGAGCCCCCTCACATTCCAAGACATGACTTTCATTTTTGACATTTCTTTGAGGACACTTCAAATGTCCTATGTTTACCAATGGCTATCTCTTTTGTTGTCTCCTTATTCTTTCTCGATCACTGGTTGGGCCTACCAAGTTTAGAGTCATTACCTACATCAGTTATCCTTTGCTTGCCCTTTTTCTTTGGGGTTGACCAGAGTTCCTCCATCGCTTTGTCTTGATCCAAACCCAGAGAAGCAGTCTTCACTGACTCATTTAATTTACAAACTTCTTCATTCAATATTTCACTCTCTTCACCATCAATCTTTACTGACTCAGTTATTACTTTAAAACCCTCATCCTTCAAGATTTCACCCTCCTCACAATGTTTAGCCAACTCCTAGCTAGGGGGAGGAACACATTCAAATCCCAACAAGGGTACCCCAACAACTATAGCAGTAGGTAGTTCCAAGGCACCAACTAAAGAATGTACAATAGGAACCATACCAGAGTCAACGAAAAACAAGTCCTCAGAAGAAAGAACTGGGGACATTTCGGTAGAATACCTACATATGGCCAAGGATTCCTCAAAATTAAGGGTATTAGACTTGACTAGGGGATCTACATTCTTAGGGATATCATTCTTGACCGGGGATTCAATAATTCTAATAATGTTCGATTCAAAAGGGTAGTTGTTAAAAAGGTCATCAACAACATGCTCATTGGGGTTGGGTACATGTTTCATTATGGACACAGTCTAAAATAAGGTGACCAAGTTTAGCACATCTTTGACAGTAGGTCACGAGGTTCTCATAATAGACTTGTTGGATCTAAGAACCAAACTTAGAACAAAGCTTCACATAAGTAGGTAAGGTCTTATGCACATCAATATTAACACAAAAATGGGAAAAAACTAACCTAGATTTGAACCTGGTAATGAAGTCTGAGATGATGAAGTGACCCAAGGAGTCTCTAATACATTTGAATATAAATTCATCCCGATATTCTAGGGGCAGCCCCACTAGATGGACCCACACTGACACTGACTTGTTGAGATCAAAAGCATGATCGAACCCCAGTTTCCAGCAACACAAAGACAGAATATGCTTCCTATAGACCTAGGCTCCTGAGGAGAAGACCAATATCAAATCTTCCACAACTATAAATTTGAAGAGGAAGAGCCCCCCTATCATCACACAAACCTCCACACTCCCTTTGAGGCACTATTTAGCAAAACCCCATCTTCTGACCATATTTATCGTAGGGTGAAAGGACAAGAATCTACCCACCACAACATTCTCCATTGAGGAGACAATCCTATTGCTAATAGCTTCTCAGATGGAAAATTTAGTACTTGAAGTAGAAATATCTTCCTCAAGGTAAGGAACAATTATCTTATCACTTAGGCTAGTGTTTGTTAGCATGTTCTTCCACCCTTTAACCTTTGGGGTGACAGAGACCACAGGCACAGTTCCAACAGAAAAAACTGGAACCACGTGAGCACCAAAAGTTGAAAAACTAGGAGTGGCCCCCGAGGATATCAAGAAAACATGTGTCTAGATGAGAATCTAGTCAGGAGAGGACAAGGGGGGACTGTGGGGTACCCCCAAAGCAGAGCCTACCATGCATGCAAAAAATTCAAACTCAGGCATAGGAAAGAGGAGTGGGAAAAAAAATTATCTGTATTCATGTTTATAATTGATATATTAAGAAAATTTAAGATAATAACCAGGAGTTCATGCATATTAAGGACACCTTGAATGATTATTATCAATTTGAAAACTTTTGACTTTTCGTCACAAAGATGAACAATAATTTTTGGTTTCATAGGCTCTTGAGTAGAGCCAAAAACATAGATTGTACTAATTAAATTTTTACAAAGGGAAACTAAAAGATAAAGGAAAAATAAAGGAGAAAGTGAAGTAGAAATAAAAATACAAGGAGGATAATTAGAATTCAAGATAGAAGTAATATGTCTAAAATATTTAACTTCTTTTAACATATTGATTTAATTTTTGGATAAGGCATTACTTAATGCAATAAAAAGTTTGGAGAAATGGATACAACATGTTTGAATAACATTAATTCACCAAATACTGAATATATGAGGTTTGATAAAGTGAGTTCACCAAAACTTAATTGAGTAATTTGGTTTAGCTAATAATTGTATGTTTTCTAACTAAACATTTGTTTAATACACTATTCTAGGATTGTAAGAATTTAAATGACAATATTCTACCTCTACACAATAAATAAGGAATAGAATAACATTGACAATCACATAAATATTATTTAACCTTAGAAATGAAATGCTTTTATTCAAATAAAACATTGAAGAGAGTAAGAAAATATAATTTTATAAAAACCAAAGAATGTTTGACAAATTTCTATTTTAGAATTAAAAAATAGATAAAAAATAAAACATGGCACTAAATTTTGTAGATCACTATCAAAGATGCTGGAATTTTTCACTATGTTCCATACAACTTGTTTATTTTTCTAGTTGAACCTTGAAAAATCCTCTAAAGGATATAGCCAGCTCTTATGCTCAAGGACTTCAAGATTAGTGGCCAAAAAATGGGAGATTTATCTCACACTTTTCTCCCCTACACTTTAGGATTTGTAAAACCTAGGGGGTCACCCTTAATAATAATAGATATGGAAATCAAATTAAAAAAAAGGGTTTGTGTGGCTACATTCATGAATGGTAAACCTCGTGTCCTCATTTCAATCCAGGCATGAAGTTGAAAAAAAATAAACATAAAACTAAAGCATGAAAATGTTGTTTCAAGTTGATATATTTTTCTAAGGATGGGGGAAGAAAACAATGTAAGAGCGGTGTCTTCCTCGGGATACAAAGTTATATTTTATGCATTATATATGACAGAACCAAAAATATTTTTATGGTCACTTGATAGACTATAACCTTATGATAATCTAACCTATGCAAACCTATTATGCAACCATACTTAATAATCCTTAGAAAATAATAACATTCCCATTAATTTATGGCAAGAATACACTCTATCCTTTGGACAAACAACAAACCATTAAAATAAATTTAGCTAGAAAATGTTCTTGAAAAGTTGATATAACCCTTGACTACACAGCTTAAAGAATATTATCATTCACAATTTGAGACAAATGCATCAATAGTATATATTCATATAAGCCATAGTTTCAAATTATAGAGGCACTACCAATGTAATGACTAACACAGACCTTCACCTTTATCATTCAATATTATTTTGTACATAGCCTTTTCCTTGGCCAAAAGTCAGAAGCTCAGAGCCTCCCAAAACCTCACAACCCTTACAAAATAATGATAGATTGTAATATAAAAATAATTAAGAAGCTTAGATTTAATCACTTGATGACACCTGGCAGACTTGAATCTCTTGATTTGGAATTTGGAATATGCCACTTTACCCTAATCTTCACTCTGCCTCCTATCTGTTCTTTTACTTGTAATTAAATTTTCTCTTTTCCACTTTAATTGACATTTCGTGCAACTTTCTCACCTACATTTAAAAACACATTTATTTCTGCATTTTCACCTGTAAGTGAAAAAATTTCACTTGGGTAAATAACCATCATGTTGGCAAGTAAAAACAAGCATTTTAATCCATGGAACTTCTTTATTCACTTTGCAATTAGTTTCAAATTTTGTAAAATAGTTGGCCAGGTAACCACTCCTCTGCCTATGCATTCTACCTACAATCATCTCATTCCCATAATTACCTATTTCACTTTGACAAGTTGAGCATTCCATACCATTACTCAAATACCTTTGTTTCTCGCATATCACATCAACCTTTGTCTTGTGTAAATAACTCATTGTAGACCATTTCATTTACATGTAAAAACATGTAGCTACACATTTCATTTCATTATTGCCTTAGAGTTCTTTTGGTAAGCTAATGTAGGTCATTTTTGTGTCTGGGTTGTTTTAGACATTGTCTAGCACTCAAAATGTTAGAAACCACTATAAAAATGTTTCCAAGTCATGGAAAAGGATTTGAACAACATTCTCGACAAAGATACAACATTATCAAGTTTGCAAATGGCCCTAAAATCTACCCCAAACGTTTTGCACGTGATAAAGAATGGTTTTAGCACTAGTAATAATTGTAATCAAGTTTAGATGATGAAAAAAACAACATGGAGATTGGAACACTAAGAAAATTTAGGCACCCCCTTACCATGCAATATATTCTTACTTGCATCATTGGAAATAGTTGAAATGCGTTTTAAAAAATGCACAGGCTATTTTTTGTTGTTGTTGGACGTGAAAAGAAGTTGCTAGGCATTTTAAGGTAATAGAACAACAAATTTCATCAATTTAAAAGCTCCAAAATCTCCCCCAAGCATTCAAACATGGATGGGAAACATATATAACCATATTATGAGCTCCCAACAAGCTTAAAAATCCTAAAAATATGCATTCCACAAGTCCACATGCCCCTTGAAAAAACCCTCTTTTTGCCCCGTGGAATTTCAGAATTCACTTCAGATGAAAAATTTAAACTTTCCATTTTTCCATAAAACATTTGAAAATACCTTTTAAGTCCCCCTATATCATTTATGATATTAGAAACATTTAAATATAATAAATATTTAAATATTTTCACATTTAAAAATATAGCAAACTTGGGAGTTTTAATTTCTTCGCAAGCCAAATGAAGGAATTGACGGTACGGGAACAAAAACCTCCAGAGGCCATGAAAATTTGCTAGGGGAAATAATCAATTATTTATATCATTGTGCAATTTTCAAAAAAAATAGAGCAAATAAAAATTGTATACCTCCTTTGTAAAATGGGCCTTTCGACAAGGCACTTAAAGTGTTTTTGGTTCACGCCTCAAAACTCCTTCGATGGTAACAAAAACGGAGATATAAGCATTTGAGGAAAAAATAACACCTAGGAAAATTCCAAAATTGAGCCATTTGAAATTTTTTATGGGACCCTTCAGACCCACTCCAAAATGGAAATACATTAAAATTTTCCTCAAAGCTCAATCAGGAGCCACAAAAATGATTTTACATAGTCTTGATGAATTAAAAATAAATTCAAAGGAAATTTCATGATGACTCATGAGTTGATATATTTTAATGCCAAAATTTTAGGGCTAGCTATTTGCCACAGGGCTCAAAATTAGGGTTCCATAGTTAATTTGAGGAAAACAAAGAATGAGAAATGAAAGAAATTTTTGCATGCTAATAGTGGGTCTTGTTAGGGGATGTATGCTTCAGTGAAGCATAGAAAGATTCCAAATGTCTCTGGGGTGCAGGCCATGTACCTAATCCATTGGGCTCTATAACTGCTCATATTTTTTGCATTGCATTCTCTTATTTCAAACTTCATTTGGTGGCCCTAGGCCTCCAAAAATAAAGAAACATTACTTACCTCTATCAAACACTTTATTTTCCACTAATTGACCCAAGCCCAATCTATAAACACTATCATAAATTGCCTACAAACTAACCCTATCATTGACATTTTTCACCATTCCACTCTATTCAACATTGTCAATGTTATATTTGTTTAATTAACTAGACAACTAAGAGGGGGGTGAAATAGTTGTACCAAATTAAAACATCAAAACCCTCAATTGTAATCAGATCCACATGCATTCATTAAATCCTTAATCTGTTGTAATGTTTAAACATGAAAAGAAGATAATGGAAACTAAAACAACCAACACCATATACAAGAGAACACCAAATTTAAATGGAAAACCCAATGAGGGAAAACCACAATGAGGATTAGCTCACAATATAAGTAATTTCAAAATCGATACAAGGGCTCACTACCAAAATAGGATGCACTATCCAAAAGGGCTACAACCAGGTTTCACTACCACATAAAGGAAAAGAAGATAGAAGAGAAATTTTACATAGAGAACAACTTCTCAATGCAACAAAGAATCCACCACAATAGCTTCAACACCTTTGTAGTCTTGTTTGAATAATTATGGACACCTTCAGCTCACTACATTCAGAAGTCCAACACTTTGAAGTTTGCACTACTCTACTCATCGGCAATTTGCATCACTTGCAACACACACTTTTATCATTTCTATCTTATCAACCTTCAACATCTCAACTCATACATATACCATCCTCAACCTTAAAAACTTTCTCCAAGGTCAGTAATGCATGCTTCACACTTTTTAATTTCAAATTAGGTCAGTACTAAAAATTCGTGCAGTAGATAGGAATGAAATTGGACCAAAACAAAATTTGAATGAGACCCAAATTAACTCTCACACGCCATGCTATTCCTTACTTAACACTTGAAATTTTTTTAATGTAGTGTAAATATCAGGCTAGTCATTACATGTGAAAACACATTGAAATTTGAATTACACACTTCTTTTCATCAATCTAAAACTTTGGAATAATAAACTTTATACGAATATGATCCAAGAATATTTTTATCAATCAGATATGCACCATATGCTAAATTGTAAGAAACTTAACTATCTATTGACACATGAAAACCTTCTTTGGATGTGGGTGATCTGAACGAAGAAGGAATATCCAGAGTGAGTTGGTTCTCTGAATGATAGCTTCTATTATAAATGATTTGAGGTAAAGAGTTAGAAAGATAAACTGGAATGAACTAATGACTTAAAGTGATTTTCAGAACTTAATGATGACTTTGGTTTTCCACCCACAAAAAGCTCTCAGAAAACAACAATACTTCACAATCCCTCATCAACACTCAATACATAATTGATTTGCATGAAAATTCAAATTTAAACACAACATACAACCTGTATCATATGAAATTTTTGCATCAAGATCTACAATAATAGGACATATAAAGGATTATGTAAACAAAATCACAATGTAACATCAAACTATAACTACAAAGGAGACAAAAATTGAGAAATAGGAATGTTTCTTTATTGAACTGAAGGAGTATCCAAAGTCTGAGTGCAAATTTTTGCTTACAAAACTCTCTATTTCAACCTGAGAGAAAGAAACAATGATCCGAACTAAGAAAACCCTAAGTTTTTCTCCTAAAATAAAACTCGAAAACCCTAATCTGAGCTCAGGAAGAAAGCTCTGAAAAAAGCATCTAAATTTGCTCCATAATGAGTAATTGAAATGGAAAACTCTCACCCTTTGCATGTCCATGTTGAAAAGCACCTAAAAATAGGTCTTCTTTGTTTTAAAAGAAAATAAAACACCTTATTCTCTCTACATGCAGCTCAAATCCACACAAGAAAAATTCAAACTCTTTTTGTCTTTACAAACTGCTAAAAATAGCAAGAAAGAATAAAACAATTTATAGAATATTGTTTTATTTTCTACTTTACAAGATATGCAGTTTTAATCTTTTCTCCAAATTATCTTTTTTTTTTGCAATAAAGATTAAAAATATTTGCAAAACATTACACTTATATCTCCATTACAAATTTGATTTTCTCAAAAAATCATTAAAATATAAACAATCTCCATCATTATATTTTAATTGATTTCTACAAAATCAATCAAAATAAACTAAGGGATTAATGTTTATCTCTCCATTCTTATCCAAGGCATAAGTTTGACATTACATAAATACCTAAGGTATTTGGGATTTTTTTTTTAAATAAATCAAAGCCTAGCTAAGGCTTGGACTTATAAAGTCTTATGTGAAAGCCTAAGGCAAAAGCAAACTTTCGACCCCTAAGACATTAGCCTAAGTTTGATTTTAAAATGCAAACATGGGAAACCTTAAGTTCAAATTAGGGCACAAGATAGAACAAAACTTCAATGCAAACCCTAAAATCACCATTTCTCACTTTTCCATTTTGGAGAGAAAGCTTTGTTGAGAGGAAAATGTGTCACCACCATGCTTAGGGTTTCAGTTGGAGATGCTTGCAACTCATGATTTTTGCCCTCAAATTGGTCGATTCTAAACTGCATTATGGCTTTTCTCTGCATTTTGAAAGAAAAAAAGGCCTTCAAGGCCACAGCTAGCATGTTTTCTTCCCTGATTTTTTACTTCATAAAAATCTTATAAAAGCTTCATTCTCTGTGATTTACCTCTGCTCTTCTTGGCCACCATTAGAGCTTTATTTGGAGTCTTTCTTGCAGCAAAAATATGAGGAAACCCACGGCTATACCTTACATTTCAATGCATTTTTTGTATTTCACTTGGAAACTCAAGCCTTGAGAATTTATGTAAACAAACCTAAAGAGTTTTTACAAAAAATTGTAATTATGACTATGGAAGAACCAACTAGAAATTTATGTGTTTTCTCCATCATAGGCCACACCATACAGATTCCTTAATATGGATTTCATAAAGAAAACTCTCCGCATTTTACATTCTTTGTTTTGATTTTGAGGTTTAGATAGCAAACTCGAAATGGGGTTTTTACTTTTGTAAATATTTTTGAATCAAAACATTCTTCCAATTTGAGGCCAATACGTTCTTATCTGGGTATTGGCTGAAACACTACATTTTCCATTATCTTGAGCTCGAACCCAAAAAGAAAGCTTTGTTTTTTAATAAAGAAAACTCTTGATACATTTTATATAATTTCTTTCCATTTCTCCATGTACTAGGCTCGACCCTAATAGAATTGTATCCCTTTTGTATTTACTGAAAATAACCCTCACATGCGTAAACTAAAATAATGAGAAATTTGTATTTTAAATCAAAACCCCCATGTGGGTATTTGTGAAAATGAAAGAAAACCTCTCTAAATTATAAGCTCGACCCATGGAATTAAATCATGCTCACTTAGATTCCAAAATACCTTACTTTTCACTTTCATACAATCATGATTGCAGACACTACTTGTTAATTCCTTTCATTTGAAGAGTTTCTAAACTCACAACTGTGCATTTTAATTCTATTCTGCATTTTGAGTTGAAAACTTCAAAATGGGTGTTCTACATTTTGAAGAGAAAAACTACATTTAAATTTGAAACTTTATGCATTCTTCTGAAAATATTTCCTTATGAAGAAAACCTCTTTTCTACTCTGAAAACAAACCCTTGTAGCACTTGTTTCACTTGAAACCCCAGTCTATTTAATATTGAAATATTATGGCATAAATGCATTAGTTCGAAAGAAGAAGAAGAATTATTTCACACTATTGTTGTTTTAAAATTGAATGAAACAACATTATTCTCCTTTACAATACTCCTCATGTAGCAATACTCAAACAACATGAAACAAAAAGACAATGACTAGTGATAGCTTCTGATGACTTTTGTTTCACTCACCACTATGAGCAACTCTACTTGTGTGATTACTTTTATGCTTATTCCCACTCATTCCATATACTTGAATGCTTCAGAAACATGCATTCTTAGCTCATTTTTTTATGAAATTAAGTCTCTCTATGCGATTTCATCATTTATTGAAGCTTGTTGATGAGGCATTATGTATGTTTGTTCACTATCACCATTATGAGCATGAAATACTTGTTGTACCAAAATAGAACATAACGAAATAGCATGAATAAGATCAACAAAACACATGGCAATAAAGATTCAATTAATATGGCAGTATTTAAAACTTTCCAATATTAAATTCATGCATTTCAGTTGAATTGAATCCATTAACTTCATTGTCCACTTGTAACTCTCGCTTTGTTGTTCAGATTTGATTGTTCTAAATGAACAATGCACTTAATTTCTTTGATCACTGAAATTTTGTTTCACTCCATCGTGAATGGCTCAGACGAGCATGATATTGTATTTTCTTACTCAGCCCACTTTTATGCTTAAGGGGAAGCATGTCGAGCTCTACCCTTGTGGGAGACCGTTTTACTCCACATACTTTTATGTCTTCATAAGATGATCAGCTAAAAAAAATTCCTATACCTACATAGGAAACAAACAATGTTAGCAAAAATAAACAAAATTCAAAAGGTTCCATGATATGGCATTTCATTTTTAGTCTCTCATTGTGTTCTCTTTATTCTTAGTTGATTCTATGAATTTCAAGGAATGAATTTATCTATGTTGGTAGAGCATGTAGTGTAACTCATATCCGGAGCTCTAACATGACTCTCCCAATTTCTACAAGTCCACTTGGAATTGGAAGCAGGACGGGGGAATCTACAAGCATATACTCTGAAGATCAAAACACAGGCAATGATGGATATGTCTTATGTTATTTGCTTCCTTCTTTCTTTTCCACCTTCAGTTGTAGAATTCATTTCTTGCAATGAATGGTTTTAGCTATCCCCACGGCTTGTGTGGACCCCTTTAATCTCTCTTTTCATTTCATTCTTGAAAGAAGAAATGCATCCAAATACAAAATTGTACAATCATTTTGTTCTTGTAAAGAAATGAAAAATAGTAATGTGAATAAGCATCATGAAATAAATGAAAGCAATTTTTATGCTTAAACATTTGTATATTTTGTTTTGTACTTCATTTGTATTGAACAATAATTCCTAAAACTTGGTTTACTGAAACAATGCATAACTGACACTTGATAAATATAGTGCAAACAACACTTAAAGCATATGCAGAAAATAACTGAACTTTCACTTTAAGATAAAACAAGCTAATCAGCTCTACCAATTTAGTTGTAGTGAAAATTGGTAACAAATATCCTAGAAACCAAAAAACTACTTCACAAAAAATCTCACTTGGAGATAATAAACATATTGTTTATCCAAACAACACTTCCAGACACTACAATACTTTGTAACCTAGAAGACCTTCCAATACACCTAACCATGAATCCTCTTGACAAAGACAATAGAGAAACCCCATCAACTCACCTTCAAAACCGCAAACCTTGAAAAGAAACTACGTAGAAATGTGGAGCAAATACATTTCTCCCAGACACCTCTATACACAACACTATACAACTAGTTCACACATTGGTGAACACAACTTCCTTTGACCAACAATCTAGAAGCCAAAATTCTAGATATAGAAATTATAAACATCTCTAACCAACATATCCAAACAACAGAAGTAGATATTCAACCTAGAATAAATGCAAAGAAAAACCAAAACATCTTTGCAAACCATAACACCTTTGCAACACCTTTTTCCCTTATTTTAATAGTTTTCTTGATATCCTCGACATTTAAACCATAAATAGAAGCTTATCAAAGCAACGATAGAGGTTAATATCAGCAACTTAACTAAATATAACATAATGCAACTAATCAAAGCAACAATCTCTTATCAACCACTATCATCAATGACAACACAGGCTTGTTGACATCAATGACAACACCTTCATACTTGAAGCAATCTCCCCATTGATGGCAACAAATGATGTAAAAACCATCAAAGACAACAAATTTGAACATACTTATTTCCTTTTCTCTTTTCTTCCCCTTTCATGACTATCTCATTACGCTTTCTCTCTTTCATGATTTCCATTCACTTTCTCTCCCCCTATGTATATAGACCTTTTCACATGATTCTTTCTCTCTCCCTTTGAAATCAATGGTAAAGGATAAGGTATTTTGCATTATTATCCTCCTTTTACATAGAACCGATATACTTACAACTTCTTTGAATACTCCCCCTTAGGAGTACCTTCCAAACAACTCAATAACCTTTGCACCATAACAACATAAACTTTATACTGCAACAATGTTACTACCTACTCCCCTTGAGAGGTAGCCACCAACATTAGTCCAGAAAAAGAATGAACCCATAGATACATTGGACCAGTGCATCTATGTATGCATCTAGCTCAAAGAAGGAGGTGCAATAACCCCTAACTTCTTTCAAAGATACTCAAAAGTATCCTTAGGAAGATCCTTAGTGAATATTTTAGCAATCTGATCCTTTGTAGGTACATATTCAAGCTTCACTTCATTCTCCACAACTTTCTCTCTTAAAAAGTGATACCTGATTAATATATTATTTTTCCTTGGATGCATCATTACATTCTTTGAAATGTTCATTATACTTGTATTATCACAAAAGATAGAAATGGGCTCATCTTACACTACTCTAATATCCTTCAATGTTTGTCTCATCCACAATACTTGTGTGTAGCAAGATGTTGTTGTAATATACTTAGCCTCTACAATAGATAAATACATATAATCTTGTTTCTTTCTTATCCATGCCACCAATCTACATCTAAGAGAGAATACACCACAACTTGTAATTTTACTATCATCAACACATCCAACCCAATCTACATCTGTGTATCCACTTTATGTGAAATCAATATCCTTAGGATACCATAATCCGTAATCCAAAGTGCCTTTTAAATATTTGAATATCCTCTTTACTATAGCAACATGTGATTCTTTAGGATCTTCTTGAAATCTAGCCACAAGAAAAACTACATGCATGATATATGTTCTAGTAATAGTTAGGTATAGTAGTCCTCCAACCATAGATATGTACTTGCTCTAATCAACCTTAAGTGATTCATCATCCTTGCTCAATTTGTAACTAGTAACCATCAGAGTACATACTGATTTGGAGTGATCCATTCTATTAGGACTAATAAAAATTTGCATAGACCTATCTAAAAATCCTAACCCTCAACCAATGACAAATTTTATTTTTCTATGATTCCTTTATGTGCCCTATCACTCAATTTTTTATAATAAATTTTCCACTTTCAATATCCCTTTTGTTCTCCATTAATTCATCCTCATAAAGCGCATACTTGTTATCAGGTCCTAATGTGAAATAACCTGTATCGAGGAGACTACATATCGGTAGGAGTTACTTTAAAGTCCCTTTGATAAAATGATTTCCATGAAAAAGCATAAACAACATCAAATAAACTACAACATATTAGGAGGAGATTTTTTAGAGTCCCTTCGATAAAATGATCCACATTAAAAAAACATCAAATTTATCGAGAAGACTAAATTATATCGAAAGGAAATTGTGGAAGTCCTTGAATCTAATAACATAAAGGGTAAATACTACATGGGTCAAAATCGGCAAAATGTAATTTAATATAAGGTGGGCCCATAGATACATCAACGTAACAATGGAAATTCAAAGAGATAATTTCTAGACTTCTCCGATGGAAAGATCAAAGGGACTTCTATATATCGGATTGAGTAGTTTTAAGTTCCCTCAATGTAACAAAAAACAAAAAGGGTGTATAATTTAACTTAAGGAATTCATCAAGGAGAAAGATAAATATCAGAAGAAAAAAAATATTGGTCCCTTCGACACAATGAAAGAACTTCCCACCCTTATTGGTATGACAGTAATATTTCAAGGAAACAACTGGCAGTGATGACAGATTCATCAAATCGTTGATATTACAAAGCATTAATGATACTTCTAATGACATGAAAGTTGGTATAGGATGACATTTATGAACTAGAGCCAAATGAATTATAAACCAAATCCTAGTTTTATTTGGTCTTGAAAATCCTTGAGCATCCAAGAAAAAGAGACGAGGAACGTAACAATGGTTGGCAATGAAGGAACCTAAGAAGAAATTTTTGATTCAAGTGATCTCAAGGAACAGAGTGTATGGAAGGATGAATTGGCTCAGTTGATGCCTCAAGCCTTCAACTTGGTAAATGATGAGTTGATGGTGGTGGAAAACACACATTTTCTACTAGAAGGAATGTTTTCCTTGGAGTTCGCTATGAAGGCCCTAATTTCCATCACCAATATGTATGCAAGTAAAAGATACATTGAAAATCTTTCCCACTTTAACATGTTAATTGCACGAGTGGTGTAGAGATAGAGAGCCTCGTTGGATCCAAGAATATTTGTTTGTGAAGATGAAGACTATTGAATTTTTATGTTTTTAAAATTTTAATTATGTTTAATTTCATTGATGAATAGTTGTGTCTTTTTAAGATGTAATGGTTTGTAGCTTGTATGCTTCCTTCATTTTGTATAAGAAGGAAACTAGGACCAAAGAAAGAAGAGATAGAGAGCTACATAGAACAGGAGGCGATAATAGAATATCATTTTTTGAAAATACTTCTTATATATATTAAAAATCCTTTGAAGAAAATTAATGGAGAAGAAGCTATAATTTGGTGGTAGAACTGTATGTTTCAGTTGTTTTTTGTTATTATTGTGTATGATTACATGGTTGTCTCTATTTTGATATTTCCTCATTAATTGAATTGGTGTATCAATGATATATTTGATTTATCAAAGCACATTTTTTGTTTCTGTGTGGTTCATTTAACTGGTTTCTTCAAGGAAGAATTAAATTCTTTTAAGTAAATCATAGTAATCTGGGAGGATCATTTGGATCAATAAGAAGAGTCTCATAATCACTTCATTGCATGTTTATGTAAGGGATAAACACCTAAAAGTGTCAAACAAATCGAGCTATAGCCAAAATGGAGGACACATATCATTTATATCCTTGCTCCATTACCCAATAGATAAAAGGAACTTATCACACTTATTCCAAATTACAAAATCTCTTCAAACCATATTTATACATTTCAATTTTTATAGTAGGAGTAGAAGTATAAATTAGTCTTGCATTTAAATCACCTATTTCAAACCCTCATTCCATATTTAAATAGATTGGAGAAATCATTTGCCTGGAGAGTTGTGATCACATGAGGATGATTTAATTGAAAAATTTATGAGGATGATTTAGTTAAAAAAATTATTGATCACACAAGTCCTTCAAAACATTTAATCTGCTCAATTATCACCATTTTAATCTTGGAGAATTTTATATTCCTTGGTGATCAAGGTAAACCCACCGAGGCATAGTAGAGCCTGAAGAGAAGGGAATTCCAATCATCTTGGTTGATTCCATTCATCGGCCAAATCCTTGTTAAATTTGAAGACAAAGCTTGGCATACTTTTAGAGTTTAGCAATCTACATATTTTTGAACCAAAATATTGGTGACTCTACTGGGGACAAACCTAGAGATAAATTTGGTTTCAACTTATCTAGTTAAAAAGTAGGTGAAGTTTTGAGTTTGATTTGCAACTAGAGATTATTAATTGTGTATTTTTCACTCCCTACCCAAGTCACACAACTAATAGATTGGTGACTCTATAGCCATTGGAAAGAGTTGAAGGTTGGTAAGTGTTGGAGTAAAAAAAAATTTGTGGTGGTGTTAAAAAGATATAACTCTACTGGTGACTAGAGCCGATAAAAACTCAATCCTCCCTAAAGGAGGTGGCAATTCTAGTAAAAAACCTCTAAAGAGTTGTGTATGAGTGATCAGTTGAACATTAGATCAAAAATATTAGACTTTAAACATCAAAGCATTACAGTGTTACCCAAGATGGAAGGTAGGATATCCTTGCATAAGGGAATCCCAAAGAAAGATAATAATAAAAAGTGCATAGAAAAGCATGGTTCAAGGTCTCCTCCCATCTCAAGAACCACTAATAAAGAGGGAACCACATCAAATCTACCTCAAAGCATAGAATTACAAATAAATACCAACCATGACAAAGAGAATCCATCAGAACAACACTTCACATTATATATTAGTCCTTTGCATGGATCATAATTTCATAACAGTGAAAAATTTCCACCAAGGGATCCTCACCACTCTCTTGAACAAAAAATTTATCTAAACTTGTCTTTGCCTTTAAACCTAGTCCTCAAAAAATGAAGGAGTTCCATGCTCATGTAGATGAAGAAGTAAGGCAGGTAGAAGCACAAAGAAATTATGAGGACAAAATGGCTCAACAATATGCTAAGAACTATCAACATGGATTCATGGAATGGGTACCACCTACAGTACTCTTCATAGATACTCATGGTATTCCTACTACAACAAGAGAACCAACTTGTCCAGATTTAGAAAAAAGGTTTGAAAAAATGTATGAAAAAATTAGAAGGCTTGAATTGATAAAACAAGGGCAAGCATTGGCTCAAAAAAAATTGAATTAAATAACCAAATTACTCCCAATGTGACATAGAATAGACCTGCCTTCAATCAGAAAATTGGTGGTCCTAAGATCCCAAAAGTATCTCACAACACACTAAGTAACTTAGGGAATACAAGCAATACTACTCATGTGTAGCAAAATATTCCTACAATTCAAGTTTCAAACCCACCAAATACTTCCATGAATAATGTGTATCCAATCCCACCTGGCTAGGGAAGAATAAGATATCAAAATCACAACCAACATTTTGTGTATTATCCACATCAAGGCCCTAACCAAAATATACAAGTAAATGTACACCCTTATGGAGTTCCTACGTAAAATTTCTAGCAAGGCGTGCATAATTACCAGTACCAACAAGGACATCAACATCAACATTTTTACCAAACAAAAACCCATTTGTAAGGGGACCCATGAACATAGACAAATATATGCAACTTGACTTCTTGGGAATTCGAGGGTGTCCAAATCCAATTGATAATGATGTGAGAAATAATATCCCAAAATTCTTTGGGAACCACACTATATCAAGAGAAGATCACATTAGAGCATTTGAAACAGTGATGGATGGTTTTGATGTACAACATGAAGATATATATATGAAATTTTTTATGCAGTCCCTAATTGAAGATACCAAGGATTGGTGTAAAAACCTACTTGATACCTCAATAAGTCCTTGGGCCAAATTCAAGAGAATATTCAAAGAACAATATGGAGACCATTCTAATCCAAAATTTTCTTTGCATGAACTGACAAATATTCAAAAAAGCTATAATGAATCAGTTGTAGACTTTAATACAAGTTTTATGAAACTATTCAATAGGATTCCACCTCACCTAAATCCAATTGATACTATGTGCTTAGTTTTCTATTTGAATTCTTTTGATCCAAAAACCAGTTATGAGGTTAGGACAAGGAATCCTCCTATCCTCACCGAAGCATTCAGAGTTGCATTGAACATAGAGAATAATAGAAGGGCTTTGAGGATGATAGGAAGAAAAGATGAAGCTAGAATATTACAAAACCCTAACCCCCATCATCATAAGTATCCAAACTATCATATAAATGATAGACCAAGGTTGCATGATATGCCTTACAAAAAAAATTGGAAGAATGGAATGCCAATTAGTAATGACCAAAAGAAAAATGTGATTAAGGACACTCCTGATCCATTAAAGAGGCATGGGAAAAATATGGTAGAAAACACTCCATGGTGCATACCTTTTAATCTCCCTCATTCTCATAAATATTTCATTGTGGCACAATCAATCCAAGAAGAGGAAGGGTTATATGACCAATAAAGAAATGATCACACTATAAACATGTTGGCAACTAGGCCTCATGGAACATATAGAGAATATTCATCTTCAGAAGAAGATGGCTTTGAATATGATGTGGATAATAAAAATACAATGTTCATATGGGCCAGCAAGAAGTATTTTCAGATCAAGAAGATGATGATATAGGAGTATATAGAATTAATACTTCTAGGAAACAATCAAACCATATACAACTAAGAAGACCTATTGAGCAAGGAATGAAAGAACGTATGGTTGCTACTATAACAAAAGCTAAGATAAATTACAACGTTAGAAACAAAACTATGAATCCTGATCAAGGGATACCTAGAGGTCTATTTGTGAAGGATCAACAAAAATATAAGAGGGTCACTATAGAAAATAAAAAGAATGAAGAAAAGAAGAAGCCCCATAAGACAATTCAAAATATGTGCCAAAGGAAGTAGCACATAGTGATCAAAACAAAGTTGGAGATAATCCAAAAACAATACACGGAGGAGAAAAGACCTGCTAAGGTAGAAATGGGTAAAATATAAATTAACACGCCTTCTTTTGATATGGAACAAACCTGGTCCCAAGTTTAGATGTCAGTAACACTATTAGAAATGATGAAGATAGATATAGAGATAGTTCCATGAAGCTAATTTCAAACATACCAAACAAACTTGGAGGTCAAAATAGAAATAATACTAAATTAGAAAACAATGAGACACAAGTTAATAATTTCAAAGAAGAAACCATGAAAACTCTTGAGGTATACTTGGGAACTACTCTTACAAAAAACCCATCTCATATAGACCCTTTCTACACCACCTTGCTTATAAATAATAATCTGGTAAAAAATTGTATAATTGATTCAGGAGAAGCAATCAATATTATGCCCATAGAAGTTATGAAATAATTGGGCTTATGGGTTGATACTACCTATGGGAGATGTTATGCCATGGATAACAGATTTTCCCTTGTTGTTGGTGTAATGTGCGATCTAGAATTGAAATTGGCTGCATATCCTAAAGCCACATATAGGATTGATATTACTATGGTTGACACTCTAACCTACTATGGTATGTTATTATCAAGGAAATGTAATACTACAGTGGGTGGGAATGTGCAGTTGGACCTATCATATGCAACCAGACCCATTAATGAGAAAGAAGTTAAATTATATAGAGAACCATGGTTAAAGCTGTTGGAGTGAACAGACACTAAGAGAGGGGAGTGAATCAGTGTTATTAACTTCTTTACCAAATTTAACTGAAACTGAAATAAACTAGATATATGCTCTCATTATCAACGATAGAATCATTCATGTAGTGAATGCAATCACATAAACTGAAATGAGAATAGTAAAACATATCATTTTAAAGAAATAAAAAACTGAACCAAATGAATCACATAAACTCAAATAGACACAAGATATTCTAAGTGGAAAACCCTCCTGGGGTAGAAAAACCACTCCTGAACCTACTTCCTTTTTCAGGCTTTCATTTCAATAATTATTTTGACAATGCCTCATTGGCTGATTTTTGAGCACCCACTCAAGGAGCACCAACCCCTCTGTTTAGAGACACCAATCTCAAGGAGCACCAACCCCTTTTTTGTTTTTTAATAAAACATACAATGATAAAAAGGATCTCTTTGTTTCTCTAAATTCTATCAAGTGCCTCTTGACAGACAATGCATAGAATTCTCAAGTGTCAAGAATGACACTTTAGAATTCCATTCATTATCAAGCCTTGATACATCTTGAAGAAAACTCTAGTTACGGTGTCAATCCAAATTCTCATCACACTATATTACAGTGATATGATATTTCTTTTTCTTTCTCACACTCTGATTTTCAATCTTTCATGATACAAAATACAAAATAGACAGCACACTGTGTTTTCCAATTTTTTCAGCATTATGTAAATTTTCCCCGTCACTTCACTTAATAGAACTACCCTTTTTACTTTTTAGGTTTATCAGAGATGATTAATCCCTAATATCTTTGTTTTTAACAATTTACAGATTACATCATAATTTACAACTTTCAGTTACAGCTGAAACTATTTGTTTTCTGACAAAAGAAGAGGTGACCTTTTTCACTATTTTTACATCTTTGACAAGTTACTATTCAGGTAATACAAAGGTCATTTTTGCAGAATCTTTTCTCCAAGCATGGCAAGAAAACATAGCATGTAAAAACAGAAGTGATAGAACCTTTCTAGTCAAGCAACCTACAAGGGTAGAGCTTAACCAAATAGTATCAAGACATGCATGTGTGCATGAATAATGACCACTGAAAAAGCAACTGCAAGAAGTAACTGAAATTTTATTTTTAGCAATTCAAACCTCATAGAGAATGTACCCATAAAGCAGTTACCCACAAACCAGGTGAAGCTGAGAAGATATTCCAAGAACAATACCCATTATAATAGCTACAATTCTTTAGTAACTAAAACAACTGAGATCTACAAACGAAATCATTCTTTTAAGAGTTGACAATAGTAATAAAGTTGTTGTCACAAAGAGTTTACCAATCCTTCAGAGAAAAAAAATGACTAAAACACCTTCCAATCTCGGCCCATCACCATTCAATAGGAAGTAGACCCACCAAATGACCATAGTAATGGTCCTCTAACAATTTACATTCGTTTTCCAAGTTTAGAAAACCAATGAGAGAAATGAAGCAGTTGAGAGCAAGATATCATGATGGCGGCCAGAGTAGGGTTCCAAACCCTTCGAGCAAGAGAAAACAATGTTTTGACCTAAACTTCCAAACCAAACAAACATAATCCTTTGCAAAATGCAATAGCATTTGGAGTCTAAAAGGACAGACATAATAATTTAAAAGAAACTCATAATGATGTTTGAAATCCACAGCCACGGAAATCCAAAGTCATGCCGACAAACTCATTGCCTGAATCAAAGACTAAGCATGTGTAGTGTCGACTCAATAATGACAAGCATTATTTCATGTAAAGTGTCGAAATCATAAGGCTTAATGTTCCCAAGTAGTCAAGGCTAAGTCACTTCCAATGTGACATTAAAGTATTAACCAATGCCTTTACCTGTTGTCAACCTTTAGGCCCAAGTAAATATCAAACAATACACCCAATTCAAATGTAGATGAGAGATCAAACATTATACCTTTAACCAAGGTCAATTTTCCATCACATTAAAATCTAATGCCATATAGTGTGCCAAAGATAATGGCCAATGCCTTGAGAAGTGATAAGGACTTAAAAAGTTAATTTCTCAAAGCCAATTACCATGCATGAAGTGAATCAAGAATGAAGAGTGTGTATCTCAAAGCCCATAAGCACAGAATGATCAATGCCCTATAATATGCCAAAAAATGAATACGGAGTGCTCAAAACATTAATAAATTATTCCTCATACCCATGCCACTAAGTGAAAGTAGAGACATATACCTTTCATGAGTATTAAGAGCATATTTCAATTTCAAGATGCTTGTAACTAATCAAGCCATAATTAATCAACCTGTAGAAGAACTGAACATGCCAAACACATGTAATCAAGTGAAACACTAAAGCACAAATTATCAAAATAGAAACATGTCACCTAAACAATGGAACATAGAACCTGTAACGAGAATTCCTCAACTGAGATCTACACAAGGAGTTCAATTATCAGTACCACCATATATAGTAACAATTGCAAAGTAAATATGCCAATCAAGGAGGTAGATCAACTGAGTGAGTAACCAACAAGATTCCAAAGTACCATATATTGTCATCAAGGAAAAATTTGCACAAGAGAGATTCAAAAAACTCCCCCTTTGTCCTTGATGGAAAAAACTGAGCCACCAAGCCAAGATGAAGTACAAGAACTGAATGCTCATAATTCTCTTTTTTTGTCACAAGGATAAAGGGAAGTCAACACAGATAAACCAAAATCAACTATGAAATTCCACCAAATTACAGATGTAACCTTTGAGTAGAAAAGTATGAGTTGTAGGAAGAGCTAACCAGCTCCCCCTATCATCAAGATGGATTGTTTAAGATAACAGAGATTAAGAGACAACTCCCAATCTAGACCGAACTCTTTCAGAAAAATCTTTAGCCAATGGTTTTGTAAAATTTTCAACAACCTATGCTTGTGTAGAAACATATTGCACATATACCTCGTTATCCAACACCTTTTCATGAAGAAAATAAAACTTTATAGCTATATGTTTAGTTCGAGAGTGCATAATAGGTTTTTTTGAGATATTGATTGCACTAGTATTATCACATAGAATAGTAATAGTTTTTGGAATTTCAATACCCATATCTGATAATTTATGTGACATCCAAATTGCCTAACTGTAGCAAGAAGTGGCAGCAATATATTTTGCTTCAGCAGTAGAGAGTGACACAGATTCTTGTTTTTTGTTGTGCCAAGCCACTAAATGATCACCAAGAAAGAAATCAACACCACTGGTGCTTTTCCTGGCATCTAGACAACCTGCCCAATCAGAATTAGTATATGCCACTAAAGAAAAATCATTTCTTATGGGATACCAAATCCAATAATCAATTGTGCCTTGTACATATTTAAGAATCCTTCTCACAGCAATGATGTGAGATTCCTTAGGAGATTCCTAAAATCGAGAAACCATGCAAATAGCTTGCATTATATCAAGTCTTGAGGCTGTTAGATATAATAGGTTGCCTATCATTGACCTCTAGTCAGTTGGGTTGATAGCAGGAGATTCATCAACCTTTCTAAGCTCACAGCCTATTATCATTGGTGTGCTAACTGGATGACATTCATCCATTTGAAACTTTTTTAACATATCTTTTGCATATCTTGTTTGAGATAGAAAGATGCCAAATTCAAGTTGTCAAATCTGAAGACCTAAGAAGAATGAAAGTTCTCCCAACATAGACATTTCAAATTTAGATTCCATGATTTGTGAGAATTTTTGACTCAAGGCAATATTGTTGCAACCAAAAATGGTGTCATCAACATAAATTTCAACAACAAGAATATCAGACCCTTCAATTTTAACATACAGATTACTATCTACTCCTCCTCTAATGAAACCTTTTGATAATAAGTGATTGTCCAATCTGGAGTACCAAGCTCTAGGAGCTTGTTTTAGGCCATATAGAGCCTTTTTCAGCCTGTAGACATGATTGGGTTTGTTTTTATAAGTAAAACTTTTAGGTTGTTCTATGTAAACTTCTTCTTCTAAGTACCCATTCAAAAAGGTAGTTTTTACATCCATTTGATATATAGTAAAAACTTTGAAAATAGAATATGCCAAGAAAATCCATATTGATTCAAGCCTAGCAATTGGTGAAAAGGTTTCACCGAAGTCAATATCTTCTTGTTGAACATATCCTTTACAGACATATCTAGCCTTGTTGCGAACAACATGGCCACTTTCATCATGTTTGTTTCTAAAAATCCATTTACCACCTATGACATTTTTGTCATCCGATCTTGGGACAAGCTCCCAAGTCTAATTTTTCTCAATTTGATTGATTTCATCCTACATTACATTAAGCCAACATTCATCAGTTAGAGCTTCATCAAAGTTTTTAGGCTCAAACTAAGTGATTAAATAAAAAGAAGTGAGCTCAACTATGTGATATTTTTCATTATAGTTAACAATTATTTTCCTTGTTTGAACTCCTATTGATTTATCTCCTATAATCAGATCTTTAGGATGGTTTCTAGCAAGAGATTTTGAAGGAGTTTTAGTTACACATTTTTCAGACCTGATTTCAGCATCTTCAAATTTTGCTTTAGCTAGTTTAGGACTTGTTGATTTTGTTTTAGGCTTCTTTGTTTCATAGCCTTCAGAAATTATATCAAGTTCGAATTCTTCCTCTTCATCATCCTGCATAGGTTCAACATCTAAAAGCAGATTTTCATCAGATTTGACATTTATAGATTCAAAAATCTTATTCAGTCTATTGTTAAAGCATTTAAAAGCTTTTCTATGAGTAGAGTATCCTAAGAAGATACCTTCACCTATCTTAGATTGAAAACTGCTTAAGTTTTCATCGTCTCTCTTGATAAAACACTTACAGCCAAATATTCTGAAATATTTAATTGAGGCAAATTTACCATACCATAGTTCATATGGAGTGAAATTTGATTTCACTCTGATCTGGAATCTATTCAAAATGTAGAAAATTGTATGAACAGCTTCTTTCCAGTACATGTTTGGCAGATTTTCTTCATTCAACATACTTCTTGCCATCTCTTTTACATTCATGTTCTTTCTCTTATCTGCCTCATTCTGTTGGGGTATTATGGCAGCAACATACTATCTTTTTATGCCATGTTTGTCATAGTAATCTATGAATTCTTGTGAGGTGAATTCACCACCTTTTTCAGATCTTAAACATTTCAATTTTAAATCTAACTCTCTTTCTACCATTTTTCTAAAAACTTTAAAACGTTCAAAAGCTTCTAATTTATTCTTGAGAAAGGTAACCCATACAATACGAGAGTAGTCATCAACAAATAGCATGAAATATTTCTCACCATTGATAGATCTAGTCCTTGTAGGACCACATAAGTCAGTATGAACAATTTGTAGAGGTTTAGTAGAGGAATTTTCCTTGGATTTAAGGCTTACCTTAGTTTTCTTTCCTTTGAGACATTCTTTGCATACTACATTATCAAGTTTTTTCAAAATAGGAAGACCTCTTACATTCTGATTTTTACTAATTCTAACCATATTGTCAAAATTAATATGACCTAGTCTCTTGTGCCACATCCAGCTTTCCTCAGCATGACTCATTAAGCACATACCTTGATTGTTTTCATTTCTAGAAGTGTCAAGTAAATTGTAGACATTTCCCTTAGTCCTTCTTCCAGTAGCAATAGCTTTTCCGATCTTGTTTTTTATTTCACACACCTGTGAAGTGAACAAGACCTAATAGCCACTTTCACAGATTTGACTGACACTCAGAAGGTTATGTTTTAATCCTTCTACATAATATACGTTGTAAATTGGAGTGTCTTCATTCATAAAAAGAGAACCTCTCCCTTTGATTTTAATTCCAGAATTGTCTCCAAACTTTACATATCCACTAACATAGTCTTCTAGATTAGTAAATTTTTCTTTGTCACTAGTCATGTGGTTTGAACAGCCACTATTCAGGACCCATAAGTCCTTTTCTTAGAGTGGAAATCATTTTGAACTAGCATAGTCTATTCTATGTTGTTAACAGCTTTGGGTTTCCAAACCTTGATTTTTTTCAGTTGTTTATTCTATTGATCACCATTACATTGCTTAGCATAATGACCCAAATACTTGCATGTGAAACATCTAATCTATCTAGCCAAGCCATTATTCAACCTAAAACCAAATCTAGGTGTTCTAGAATTTATACATCTACAAGAGTTCACCTTGTGACCAATTTTTTTGTAGAAGTAACAATACCCATAAAAGAAAGGGCAGGAGTTATAAGCCATTTTGTTGCTCCTAGAAGGATGACCATGATCCTTGGCAAAATTAGGATGTTTGAGTTTAGGACTTTTGTTTCCAGCAACAACATTGTCTTTTGCACTATTATTTGAACATTCACCTTTCACAAAATCAATACCAATTTTATCATTGTTCAGTTTCTGTTTACTGAGCATGTAATTCAGTTTAAGAGTGCTCTCATATTTCTCAATGGTCTTTCTGAGATCTACAATCTCATGTTCAAGTTTTTGAATTTCTTGATCTTTAAAGCTTATGCCAATACGAAGACCGTCTTCAACTCTTTTAGATTCTTCAAGTTGAGTTTTTAATGAGACTATCTGAGATTTATGAGTTGCTCCTGTGAAGTATCTTGAGCAGTATTTTGTTCTTGAGAACACATTTATTTTTTAAGTTTCCTTAGCTCTTTTAGAGCACATTTCAGCTCTACTTCATAATCCACTTTGCCATCTTTAGCATCATTGTTGTTAGTTTCATCTTGCTGAATGATTTCAGCCATGAAGAGATTTTCATCCTTTTCATCTAAAGAATTTTCAAATTCAGAGTCTGTTTCATTTTTGTTGAATAGACTTTTCTTCTTTTTGAAATTCAATTTTTGTTTGGGTCTATAAGCCTTTTTCTTGGAAAAAATTTCAGATTTTTCATTATCACTGTTTGTGTCACCATAGGGGCACTTTGCAGCAAAGTGGCCTATTTTGCCACAGTTAAAGCATTTGAAGGGAAGTTTTCCCTTATACTTTCCCGAACCCTTTTTGAGTTTCCTTAAAAAATGGGATTCTTTAGAGTTAGGAAATTCTAATTCAGTGAGCTCTTCCTTTTCTTTCCTTTCAGCATTAAATGTTGTTTCTTTTGCAGTGGTGTTGTTTTTACTAATCGTCATTTCATAGGCTCTCAGAGTGCCTTGTAGGCTTTCAAGGGTAAGCTTCGTAAAGTATTTCTTCTCTTCTATAGTAGATACCTTAGCTTCAAATTTTGTTGGTAAGGTTCTGATGACCTTGGTTACAACATCAAATTCCTTGAATTCTTCTCCTAGACCCTTCATGGCATTTACTATTTCATCGTCCCTCATTTTTAATTCTTCAAATTGGTGTTTTAAAGTGAGGAATTTAGACTATTTTACTTTTTCATTTCCTTGATAGATAGTTTCAAGTTTAGTCTAGATTTCCCTAGAAGAACTGTAGTCCATGACTTTGATGAAGACATCTTTAGTCAGAGCACACAGAAGAGCATGTTTTTCTCTTGCATTGGTTTCGTATCTCTTCTTTTCATCAGAAGTAGTAGGCAAAGTAGTTGGTACAGTGTACCCAGATAATACTATGCTAAAGACATCAAGTTCAATAGAAGTTGAATAAGTCTCCATTTTGATTTTCCAGAATAAATAGTCAGTTCCATCAAATAATGCAGCTCTAGTCATGGAAGTACCTTCATGACCTTGAGACATTTTGAGAAGACTCCAAGTCCAGAATCAATCCTAGGTTGGAAAGACCTATCAAAGGACCCTAGGCTCTGATACCAATTTTTGGAGTGAACAGACACTAAGAGAGGGGGGTGAATTAGTGTTATTAACTTCTTTACCAAATTTAACTGAAGGGTGATCCCACAAAGCTGGTTTACAATTTTTGAGAGGATCTATTTTTTGCTAAAATCACATATTTTTAGAAAATATAATGATTTTAAGCCTTAAAAAGTTTCATTTTAAGGATTCCAATTGAATAGCATTTGATCAAACCACCTTAGATCAAACCCCCTTGGATAGAACCTTGCTAGTTTTAAGCCATACCCATAAATGAGTCTCCTTTACACCTATCAAAATGCTGATCAAAAATCACTTTTGATTTACCTTTTGGGGGATCAAATGAATTCATTTAAAATATTTTTGAAATGATTATGCTATTCCTTATAACGAGCTATCCAATGAATATAATTTTAATATTTTTTGGTTTTATTATGTATTTGTTTTTTTAGTTTTATTAAACATAGGTTTTTCATCAAAAATGAAGGTCTATGTTCTACACATGTGGAAAAATAGAAAATTATCAAAATAATTTTCTTTTAAATATTTTTGTGCTGGGTATTGATGTCCTTTATCCATTAAAAAAAATATATATATAATTTCGATACATACATAAAAAGTTATGTTGTATACAGTCTGCCTATGTCTGAATTGCAATTAGTTTGACTTCGTAACTTGATTAAGGAAAAAATATTCAATAAAAAACTATGAGACCAAATGAATGAGCTAGATATCATAGTTACAAATCTAAATTTTAAAAAATTAGAATTTTATCCCTCATACAAAAAAAGTTATGTTGTATACGGTGAGCGTCACTTTTTAAAAATGTTGTTTTTTGAAAAAAAATAGTTTTCGTGAGAGATGGAAAAAGAAGTGCAATCTGATTCCAATTTTTTTAAAAGAAATATTTTTAGAATCTATAGACAAAATGTGATAAGACTCTAGTTTGCATCATCTTCAAATTCCTCACAGTTTAGCTGCTATAGGTGCCCGAATGTGAAGATTTTGTTAAAAATAATAATTTCAGTGTCCAGTTTGGCCAAAAATTGTAAACCACTATTGTGGGATCACCCTGAAACTGAAATAAACCAGATATATGCTCTCATTTATCAATGATAGAATCAATCATGTATTGAATGCAATCACATAAATTGAAATGAGAATAGTGAAACATATCATTTTAAAGCAATAAAGTACTGAACCAAATGAGTCACATAAACTCAAATAGACACAAGATATGCTGAGTGGAAAACCCTCCTAGGGTAGAAACACCACTCCTGAACCTACTGCCTTTCTCAAGCATTGATTTCAATAATTATTTTGACAATGCCTCATTGGCTAATTTCTGAGCACCCACTCAAGGAGCACCAACCCCTCTATTTAGAGACACCAATCTCAAGCAGCACAAACCCATTTTCTATTTTTCAATAGAACATACAATGATACAAAGGATCTCTTTGTTTCTCTTATTTATGTCAAGTGCCTCTTGACAGACAATGCATAGAATTCTCAAGAGTCAAGAATGACACTTTAGAATTCCATTCATTATCAAGCCTTGATACAGCTTGAAGAAAAATCTAGTTACAGTGTCAATCCAAATTCTCATCACACTATATTACAGTGATATGATATTTCTTTTTATTTCTCACACTCTGATTTTCAATCTTTCATGATACAAAATACAAAACAAACAACACACTGTGTTTTCCAATTTTTTCAGCATTATGTAAATTTTCCCTGTCACTTCACTTAATAGAACTACCCTTTTTACTTTTTAGGTTTATTAGAGATTATTAATCCCTAATATCTTTGTTTTTAACAATTTATAGATTACATCATAATTTACAACTTTCGGTTATAGATGAAATTGTTTGTTTTCTGACAAAAGAAGAGGTGACCTTTTTCACTATTTTTACATCTTTGACAAGTTACTGTTCAGGTAATATAGAGGTCATTTTTGCAGAATCTTTTCTCCAAGCATGGCAAGAAAACATAGCATGTAAAACTAGAGGTGACAGAACCTTATCCAGTCGAGCAGCCTGCAAGGGCAGAGCTTAACCAAATAGTATCAAGACATGCATGTGTGCATGAATAATGACCACTAAAAAAACAATTGCAAGAAGTAATTGAAAGTTTATTTTTAGCAATTGAAACCTCATAGATAATGTACCCATAAAGTAGTTACCCACGAACCAAGTGAAGCTGAGAAGATATTCCAAGAACAATACCCATTATAATAGCTGCAATTCTTTAGTAACTAAAACAACTGAGATCTACAAACGAAATCATTCTTTTAAGAGCTGACAATAGTAATAAAATTGTTGTCACAAAGAGTTTACCAGTCCTACAAAGAAAAACAACGACTAAAACACCTTCCAATCTCAGCCCATCACCAGTCGACAGGAAGCAGACCCACTAAATGACCATAGTAATGGTCCTCTAACCATTTACATTCATTGTCCAGGATTAGAAAACCAATGAGAGCAATGAAATGGTTGAGAGCATGATACCATGATGGTGGCCAGAGTAGGGTTCCAAACCCTTCAAGCCAGAGAAAACAATGTTTTGACCTAAACTTCCAAACCAGAAAAACATAATCCTTTGCAAAATGAGATAGGATTTGGAGTCTGAAAGGACAGACATAATAATTCAAAAGAAACTCATAATGATGTTTGAAATCCATGGCCAAAGCAATCCAAAGTCATGTCGACCAACTCATTTCCCGAATCAAAGACTAAGCATGTGTAATGCCGACTCAATAATGACAAGCATTATTTCATGTAAAGTGTCAAAATCATAAGGCTTAATGTTCCCAAGTAGTCAAGGCTAAGTCACTTCCAATGTGACATTAAAATATTAACCAATGCCTTTACCTGTTGTCAGCCTTTAGGCCCAAGTAAATATCAAACAATAGACCCGATTCAAATGTAGATGAGAGATCAAACATTATACCTTTAACCAAGGTCGATTTTCCATCACATTAAAATCCAATGCCATATAGTGTGCCAAAGATAATGCCAAATGCCTTGAGAAGTGATAAGGACTAAAACAAGTTAAGTTCTCAAAGCCAATTACCATGCACGAATGAATCAAGAATGAAGAGTGTGTATCTCAAAGTCCATAAGCACAGAATGATCAATGCCCTATAATATGCCAAAAATTGAATATGGAGTGCTCAAAAAAATAAAAAATTATTCCTCATACCCACGCCATTGACTGAAAGTAGAGAGATATACCTTTGATGATTATTAAGAGAATATTTCAATTTCAAGGTGCTTGTAACTGATCAAGCCATAATAAATCAACTTGTAGAAGAACTGAACATGCCAAACACATGTAATCAAGTGAAACACTGAAGCACAAATTATCAAAATAGAAACATATCACCTAAAAAATGGAACATAGAACCTGTAACTAGAATGCCTCAATTGAGATCTACACAAGGAGTTAAATTATCAGTACCACCATATATAGTAACAATTGTGAAGTAAATATGCCAATCAGGGAGGCAGGTCAATTGAGTGAGTAACTAGCAAGATGCCAGAGTACCATATATTTTCATCAAGGAAAAATTTGCACAAGAGAGATTCAACAAAAGCAAATAGTGGAACACATTAAACCTAATTTGATTAATTAGTTTTGTGATGTGGATTTGGGAAGTTTTAGTGTTGAAAAATAGTGATCCAATTAGCAAAAAAACCCAAAAGTATGAATCTGGCATCTGGAAATTGTATTTTGATGGTGCTTTTTGTAAAGAAGGTAATGGGGCAGGTGTGGTCTTTATTGCACCTAGTGGTAAGACATTCAAATACTCATTTTTGTTAACCTTTGAATGCACCAACAATATAGCATAGTATGAGGCATTATTGTTAAGTCTAAACATTGCTACTAAATATGGGATCAAATTACTAGCAGTATATGAGTATTCTAAGCTAGTTGTCTCACAAGTTAGGGCTAGGTATGCTTCAAAGAAGAAAATAGTCAAACAATACAAGCATGTTTTTTGGGACACTATGGAGCTCTTTGATGCATTCTTCATTGAATGGGATAGAAATACCAAAGAATCTAATGGCAGACTTCCTTGCATGTGGCCTTGAAAAGGGATGATATTACATTGGTAGGAATTTCAAAGGTGGAATTCAAAACCAGTCTGTTTATCCCTGATAACGTCTATAACTGACATGTGTTCAATGATGTTGATGATCTGATAAGGTTCCTTCAATGTATTGATCAGTATGAATCCCAACAGATATATTTTAATGCTTTTTTGGAAAAGGTAGATTGTAAGGATACTATCTTTGGTCAAGAAGTGGTACAGCAAAGAATAAACAAGATACCAAAAGGGTTGGTAGCCCTACAAAGGGTCTTTGACAGAAATGATCGATCCTTATTAAAGTAGGCACTGGTTAACCAAGAAGACCTTGAGGAAATAAACCTTGGAACTAAAATTTCCCCAAAGAAAGTGTATATAGATAAAAATATCAGTCCAAAGGTAAGGGAAATGCTCATAATCTTATTAAGAAAATATAATCATGTTTTTTCATGTTCATATGATGACCTCAAAGCTTATAGAGAAGATTTATTCCATTATGAGATTCCCTTGAAACCAGATGCCAAACCTTTTAGACAAAATTAGAGGCCCATAGAGCCCATGTTGGCACCCAAGATGGAGGAAGAATTGATGAAACTCATGGATGGTGGAATAATAGAACCTATTAGGCATTCATTTTCAGTATCAAATTTAGTAAATTGAGAAAAAATAATGGGGATATAAGGCTATGTGTAGATTTCCACAATTTGAATGTTTCATCACTTAAGGATAACTACTCATTTTACATAAATTTAAATTGATCTCATTTTCATATCATCATTTAGGTTATCATTTTCATATCAATTGCACTGTATCATTAGGTATTATTACATTATTATATTCCATTATGTCTCATTTCTTTATCATTCATTTCATTCATTATCATTATCATCATTATTCACCAATTCATATCATTATTATCGTAATTATAGTCATTATTCATTTGGTTCATATATATCCTGTTTTCATATCATGTGCATATCATTCATTAAATATTCATCTCATTTATATCTCATCACATTATTCCATTCAAATCATAACTTTTCATTTAGTTTGCATTCATATTGATCATTCATATTAGTTTACGTCATATCATTTTTAAGACATCTCATCTCATTAAAATCATTCATCATTACATCATTACATCTTACATACATCATAAAAGAAGATCATTTAGATTGCATCATATATCATCATATTAGAAAGCATTTCATCCTAATCCATATTACATCATATCATCATTGCATTATCATACATAAAATAAAATCATCATCTTTTACATTACATCATCATTTGCATCGTAAACATCATAAGATATAGAAATAAAATGCATACATCAATCCATAACACATGCATAATCGAATCACCACTACATATCATAAATCTCATCAAAACAAATGTCTAGAGGTACAAGGATATCAAATGTTTCAACAAGATATATCAAATACAATGAATAAATGTATCAAGACACTCATCACTGAGGGGCATCTGGTCATGGCACATGGCTGCTACTATCCCCCAAGGTAGTAGGTCTCATTGGATCTCTACTCCCAGAAGCTCTAATCTCTCGTCTGATTGGTTGAATGGGTCTGAGACCGAATACCCAACTATGTGAAGTCAATATTCCTCTCGGGTGGCATTACCTCAAAGCATCTCATCCTATAATACTCAGCCTCCCGAGCGGTCTCCAATCCCTCTGTTACAACCTCTCCAATAGAGGTGCTCTCAACTAATCTAAGGAGTCTCTTAGCTACCCCCTCGACCTGTATGAATCTCTCTCGGAAGCTATCTCACTCTATTGTAAGCTAAGCTACTTGTGGGTTAGGAGGTGGTGGCTATGCAACTTGTGCCTGTAGCTTGTTGATCGTCACCTATGCTTGTGCTCACTGACTCTAAAGAGTCTGAACCTCTGCCTATAAGGCATCCATTTTTCCTTGTGTAGGATCCCTGATATTGATTTGTGGAGCCGAATTACTCAGCTGATCCACTACTCTCAATGTCTACGGCCTCATACTGAAAGGTATATCTAAGAAAAACCTCTACCCTCCACTCCCACCACCTTCATCATCCTCATCATCACCAC
The DNA here is from genome assembly GCA_007115665.2 of Sequoiadendron giganteum. Lineage (NCBI taxonomy): Eukaryota > Viridiplantae > Streptophyta > Pinopsida > Cupressales > Cupressaceae > Sequoiadendron > Sequoiadendron giganteum. The sequence continues at coordinate 37,600,026 of CM021106.1, read as the reverse complement.
TGTCCTCTGACCCATCTAACTCCTCCTCCTCCTCCATCTCCTCATCCTCCTCATCCTCCCCATCCACATCCATAGCTACCCCACCTATATCCTCAGCCTTCCCTGCCTATGCCTAACCCTATGGATGCCCTGATGTCGCTTATGCCTGTGGCTGATGTCGTGCTCATTGTATCATTGGTCCTCCCAATAATGGAGCAAGCTCCTCTGGACTGGTAAATCTCAAAAAGGGATGTGTGTAGAAGTATGTTGCATACTTGTCTATCATCCTTGCATCTGTAACCTTTGGATGTATAGCCCAATAATGTGGCTGTAGATCTAGGTACTCTACTCTGGCAGCCTCGATCGTCACAAATGGACCCCACTTTGGCACATCCTCTTGGCACCTGGCATAGTGTGCCATAGCCTATGGAATCATTTGTACTAATTTGTACTGTCTCAAGACCCTAATCCCCAGGAACCGCTCAATGATAAATGGGATGCGCCCAATCAAATTCCTCAATCTCGTGTAGTAAGGTAGCTCTATATCATCCACCTCCCAGGGATCACAATCCAAATATGGTCTCCAGATGATTGTATCCAAATCATCTAGCATACATCGCCAGTACTCTAACTTTCCCAGCATCGGCTGGACAAGGGGACCTGTGTAGGCATTAACATATGGAAGACCAAGCGGGCGATCTCTCCGAACAATGGGTAGAGCAATGGCAAAATGGTCCCATGCAAATATTTGTAACAGAGTAACTCCATAGGAGAGACTCTTCCCATCTAAGTACACGACCTAATGAAGATCATGATATGGATGGGCAAGCATGCATGATCCCCATACATATCTAGTCCGACAAAGAATCATGTCCTCCAGAATCCTACCCCAACCAACTGATAGTCCCTTTGACTTGCAATCAGGACAAAGGAAACCACTGATGAATCCTGCTAACACTAAAGGCAATGGGGCATATCTCTCCACCATATCCTTCCAGGCAATCTCATACCCGTCGACATGACGATCCTGGAAGACTCATCTTAGTGCATTAGTCCCTCCAATCTCCTTGTGATCATAAATCACAAGCTCACCAACTATAGGAATACCCAGAATCCTATATACATCCTCTGGACTCACAGTAATCTCTCCTATGGGCAGATGAATGGTGTTATGCTCACTATGCCACCTCTTATCCAACGTTGTCAATAGTGCCATGTTGATCCTATACTGCGACATCCTCAACATTGGACTCAACCCACATTGGTATATCACCTCTAGATCCGCCTAGGACAATCGAGGAATCATCTCCCACGTACGGGGAAATCTCTCTCTAATCTGGAGGAGGTTAAATTCCTCCTTTATAACATTACAAACAATCATGCAAATCAATCAGCAGGGAATATCTAATCAAATCAATACATCAAGCAAGTTCATCAATTGTCTCCAACGGGAGATCATCTCAATCAAATCAAATCCTAATTTTTTTTTCAATCACGAAAGAAAAATTTTCAATCATTTCTACTAGTTTTTTTTCATATCACATGGAAGAAAATTTAACAGTCAATTGACTCAACATCTATATATTTGTCTTTCAATTAGAAAAGAAAATCTATCATCTATTTGTCTTTCAAGTAGGAAAGCAAATTTATCAATCATCTTTACTATTTGTTCTTCAAGCACGAAGACAACTTTATCAAATCAAGCTAAACTATCCTTGATGTTATTCAACAACATATAATCAGTTGTCCAATCTAGCAACAATCATCAAGTACATCTCAATTTTTCTTCAAAAATTGAAATTTGGCAAAAATTCATGAATGCGCTAAAACAATAAATCAATGTGCTAAAACATGTATGCGCAACTTTAATCCATGGATGCGCTAAAATAGTCAATCAATGTGTGACTCCATCTATGCACGATTCTAGCTAGTCTATGTGCTAAAACAAACTACGAATGCGCTAAAGCACCTATGCGTGATACTATCATACAGATGTGTCATTATAAACTAGCCTATGCGCTAATCTAGTATTCTACGTAGGAAAATTTCTCGAATGCGCTACTTAATCTATCCTATGCACTATTCCATCTATGCGTAACTGTTCTACATCTATGCGCTACTTTGAATGCGCAACTCTATCTAATGGATGCGTCGAACTATGGTTCGCATGCGCTAAAGCAAAATGCTAAAAATTTCAAAGATTGAAAAATACGTGAAAATTAATCAAAAAAATTTGCACAGAGGGTCAAGTCAACTTATTGGAGGTCCATATGTTGCTGGTCTCTAATACCGTCAGGCTCACTCAAATCTATGGCACTCATAAGGGATTGGCATCTCGTTTTTATCTCTCAGAGCTCTGAAAATTACTACAAGTTATTGTTCAAATGATAATGACTTTTCACCTTTTCCACCTTTTAAGGGGGTAAAAGTGGGAAATTATTCTTATTTTTACTAAACAAAGAGCTATTTCAAGAGTTAAATCGCCAATTTTTCTCTGAAAATCAATTAAATTCTTTCAAATCATCCTCATCATCATGCAATTTATCTCTCGAGGGGGCATATAGTATCAGTAAATTTATAAATTTTGGGGAAAAATTCTTTAAAGTAATGCGTAAAACACATCACTTCAAAGAGGGGCAAAATGTACACATCTAAAAATGGTCATGGTTATTCAAACCTGTTAATTAATTAAATATGAATTATTTAATTAATATTCTAAAGTCTTCTACATATAAATAAATTTAATTATTTATTTATATTGTTCATTTTTCCAATTCTTATAGTTTAATTAAATAAATAAGTTTATTTAATTATTGCTATTTTCCTCTTAATTAAATTAAATAAATTTCATAATTTATTTATATGATTATCATTTTATGTCTAAAGTTTGAACATTTAAATTCAAACAAAGGAATATTCATCCTTCATTTCACATTTAAATATTTTATATTTAAAATCTTTTTCACCCCACTTAATTAAATATTGTAAAATATTTAATTACTCATCTTTTTCACTTCTTACACCTAATTAAATAGTAATTATTTAATTGTGGAAGTTTCTAAATTCATTGTCACAAGAAATTAAATAAATTTATTTAATTAATTAGCAATTATCCTCAACCTTCAACCAATTTTCATAAATGAAAAGACAAATGCCATGTTTGTCTCCATTTTTGAATGAGGATGGTTTTGTGGGTTGAAAACATTCTTCCACTTTCCTCTCAACCTTCCACCTTTCTCTCAGCATCTTAATCTCTCATCGTTCATCATAACAGGTTTGAATTTCAATCGTTGATCCTTTGCCAACAGATTTTTGCCTTCGAAAATATATAAATATAGCCTTCTCGCAAGTAGATTTCATACATAGTTACTATAGTTGCATTCGAATCAGCATAATCAGCATTTTAGTATCATAGCATTTCAAGTTCAATTTCATAGTTTAAATCATATAGCAATGGATATGCATTTTCAATCAATCTCATTCTCCTAAGTTGTCATTTCAACAAGTTGGTGCTTACACAACTGAGAGCCAATAACTTTAATCAAATCCTTGGACATAGGGGACAATGGGACAAATTTGAAAGAGTTGTTGTCATTTAGAGTTTGCATTTGTATTTTCTAAATTAGTTTCTTTCAATCTAATGTTTCATTGGTGTGTTAGTTTATGATCTTAATTATTCCACTTATTCTAACACATTTTTGGCGCCCACCATGGGGCATCCCCCCCCGTTTTTAATCTTTTTTTTGCAGAATTTTCTGATAGGTGACAAACTAGACTTGCATTTTAGCGCATACGAGCCTCTATTTAGTGCATCCCTGAATTGTTTCAGCGCATCCATGGACTATTTTAGCACATCTGTGGACTATTTGAGCACATAGACAACCTATTTTCATGCATCTCTGTTTGATCATTTAGCGCATTTGTTGACATTTTTTGCGCATAGACAGCTCATTTCGGTGCATACAGTGGTTGTAAAAAAAATTGAATTTTGATTCTAACGCCATCCACGGATAGGATTTTTCAATTCAGTTTTAAAGTAAAATGAAGCAATCTTAGGATAGACATTTAAAATCTGGAATTTATCAATCCTAAGATAGTCATCAAACTTTGTTTTATGTTGGTTAAAATGAATCCAATGTTTGTTGTGAAGAAAAATCTTCACTTAGCATAGAACACCATCATTTGGATTCGAAATTGAACCATTTGTTTGTTGTGATTGTTGGGTAATAGGTATATGCTCTCCCCTTTGCTGGGTGATCAGAACACCAGACTTACCTATTTCATTTTATGTATTTCAAGATTTATTACATCCTTTAGAAGGCCTATCGTAGTGGGAAAAATTACTCACCCCATGAGAATGACCTAAGTGGGAACAACCAAAGCAAGGTTTTCCAACCCACTCTAAACAAAAATTAATTTTGGGGAAACCCATATTCAACGGAATTGAATTAAAATATGACGCTAGTAAGAAACAAGACTATGCACTATTAAAAGTAGTAAAATCATTTGGTCCATACTTAGTTGGGGCACAAGCGATTGCTTATGTGTCAAATGTAGCAGTCAAAGATGTTTTTTTGTAGACTAAGGTAATAGGAAGGAGGTGTATGTGGATAAATAGAATCCAAGAATTCAATATTGAGATCCACATTATAAAACTTGAGAGGGTACAAGGTCTGGGAAAATTGAGGTTGAGTCCAATTTGGAAGCTTCCCAAGTGTGCAAAATTGAAGAACACAAGGATCTAATTTCAAGTATTGAACATACCCATTGGTATATAGATATAGCCTATTACCTCAAACATATGAAGTGCCCTGAAAATATGAATGATAATAAAAAAAGAACGCTTAAACTCCAAACTTCAAAATATGGTTTTTTTAATGGTGATTTTTTTTGGAAGAATAGGGATGGCATCCTATTGTTATTCTTAGATGAGGGACAAGCACAAAAAACCCTGAAAGCAATGTATGAGGGTGTGTGTGGAGGCCAATTTTTGGCTAAGACCACTACACATAAGGTACTAAGTTTTGGTTACTATTGGCCAAAGTTCTTTGTGGATATTCACAGGTATGTGAGGAAGTGTGAAGCATGTCAAAAAAAAATTAGGAAACTAAAATATCAAGGAGCTTTTCCTTTAAGACCCATGAAGATTGAAGCACCATTTCACCAATAGGGTATTGACTTCATAGGAGAGATAATAGATAAGTCAAGTGGGGGACATAGATGGATACTTGTAGCCATTGACTACTTCATCAAATGGATTGAAGCAATCCCCACAAAGAAAGCTACAAGTAAAATAGTAGTCAACTTCTTGCTAGAAAAATATTATTAAAACATTTGGGGTCCCAATTATATTGATCATAGATAATGGGATGTACTTTAGATCTGATGAATTTAAGAAATTTTGTGAATCATATGGCATAGTGATCTCTTATGCTTCCCCTCATCACCCCCAAGCTGATGGGTACATTAAACCCAATAATAAGAGAACTATGAAGATAATTAAAAGGATGTTGGACAATAAAAAGATATCTTGGGATTCAAAATTGAAATTAGCATTATGGGAAAATAGGATCACAGTGAAAAAATTTGTTGGCAAACCTTTTTCATGTCTACAAATTTATGTTACAAGAGGATATGGATATTCCTAAGCCCATGGAAGAAAGGATGGAAAAATTGGTAGAATTGGATGAAACAAGGTCTTAGGAACATATGCAAAATGAAAAAATGCAGCTCTAGATGAAGTATTTTTTTTATAATAATTCCAAGGATAGAAAATCCCAAATTGATGACATAGTTCTTATGTGGAACAACAGGAATCAAGATAAAGGAAATCATGGAAAGTTTGAGTCATTGTGGTTGGGTCCATTTGTCATCATAGGAAAGTGTGGTGAAGATTCATATTACTTGCAAAACATGGTGGGAGAAAATCAGGAATTTCCAGTGAATGGATAATTTATCAAACATTTCTTTTTTTAAAGAATATCTTTTTTTATTACACAACAGTTTAGGTTTGTCCCCATATTTTGGTTTTCCCTTTATGTACAGTTTTTTGACATTTTGGTATGCGTCCCAAAGATGGCTTCTGGATTCTTGCAATGCCTAATGAGCCATTCATCCCCAATTGGAGCCATTGTTAGGACTAATAAAAATTTGCATAAACCTATCTTTGAAAACCCTAACCCTAAGCCAATAAAAAAAATTATTTTGCTATGATTCCTTTATGCACCCTATCACTATATTTTTCATATAAATTTATCACTTTAAGTATCCCATTTTTTCTCTGATAAGTCATCCCCTTAAAGCACATACTTTTTATTGGGTCCTAATGTGAAATAACCTATATCAGGGAGACTACATCATATTGGTAGGAGTTACTTTAAATTCCCTCTGATAAAATGATTTACATGAAAACTCATAAACAACATCGAAGAAACTACAACATATCAGGAGGAGATATTTTAGAGTCCCTTCGATGAAATGGTCCACATTAAAAATAACAAATTTATCGAGAAGACCGAATTATATCAGAAGGAACTTGCAAAAGTCCCCAAATCTAATAAAATAAAAGGTAAATACTACATCGGTCGAAATCAAGAAAATATAATTTAATATAAGGTGGGCTCATAGATACATCAAAGTAAAAATGGAAATTTGAAGAGACAGTTTCTAGACTTCTCCGATGAAAAGATCGAAGGGACTTTTGGATATCGGATTGAGTAGTTTTAAGTCCCCTCGATGTAACAAAAAATATAAAGGGCATACAATTGAACTTAAAGAATTCATCGAGGAGAAAGATAAATATTGGCAGAAAAAAATATCGGTCCCTTTGACACAACAAAAGCACTTCCCTGACTTATTGATATGACAGTAATATTTTGAGGAGAAACTGACAACATGATAGATTAATCAAACGGTTGATATTCAAAAGCATTAATGATACTTCTGATGAAAATAAATTTGCAATAGGATGAAATTCATGAACAAGAGTCGAATGAATTATAAACCAAATCCTAGTTTTATTTGGTCTTGAAAATCCTTGAGCATCCGAAAAAAAGAGATGGGGAACGTAGTAGTGGTTGGCAAAAAAGGAACCTAAGTAGAAATTTCCAGTTCAAGTGATCTCTAGGAACAGAGTGTATGGAAGGATGAATTGGCTCAGTTGATTCCTCGAGCCCTCAACTTGGTAAACGATGAATTGATGGTGGTGGAAAACACACATTTGCAATTGGAAGGGATGTTTTCCTTGGAGTTCACTATGAAGGACCTAACTACCATCACCAATACGTACGCCAGTGAAAGATACATTGAACATATTTCACACTTTAACATTTTCATTGCATGAGTGGTGTAGAGATAGAGAGCCTTGTTGGATCCAAGAATATATGTTCGTGAAGATGAAGACTACTAAAAATGTTAGGAAAGATAAACATGTGGAAAAAACTATCCTAATGTCAAAACTTAGAGAAGAATGCAAATACGTCTTTAAATTTTACAATTACAATCCATTAAGATGCACATGAAAGGAATAAAAGAATAGAGAAATAAACACATACACAATTGGACACTAGATTTACATGGGAAAACCCTTACGGGAGAAAAACCCACCACACCAAAGAAAGATCACTTGTATTACAGTAATTGAATTACGTACAAGTTATAGACTCTCCTTTCAGATGTCAATTGTACAATAGCAAAATTTCCCTGATCAACCTTGTACAAAACAACATTGTTACAATGCTCTCCAAAAGCATACAATGAAATTCACACACTTCGTTATGTCTTACTGTCCCAATGCTCATACAACATATTGTACACATCTAAAAATGGTCATGGTTATTCAAACATGTTAATTAATTAAATATGAATTATTTAATTAATATTCTAAAGTCATCTACATATAAATAAATTTAATTATTTATTTATATCATTCATTTTTCCAATTCTTCTAGTTTAATTAAATAAATAAGTTTATTTAATTATTATTATTTTCCTCTTAATTAGATTAAATAAATTTCATAATTTATTTATTTGATTATCATTTTATTTCTAAATTTTGAACATTTAAATTCAAACAAAAGAATATTCATCCTTCATTTCACATTTAAATATTTTATATTTAATATCTTTTTCACTCCACTTAATTAAATATTGTAAAATATTTAATTACTCATCTTTTTCACTTCTTACACATAACTAAATAGTAATTATTTAATTGTGGAAGCTTCTAATTCTCACAAGAAATTAAATAAATTTATTTAATTAATTAGCAATTATCCTCAACCTTCAACCAATTTTCATAAATGAAAAGACAAATGCCATGTTTGTCTCCATTTTTGAATGAGGATGGTTTTGTGGGTTGAAAAAATTCTTCCACTTTCCTCTCAACCTTCCACCTTTCTCTCAACTTCTTAATCTCTCATCATTCATCATAACAGGTTTGAATTTCAACCGTTGATCCTTTGCCAACTAGATTTTTGCCTTCAAAAATCTATAAATACAGCCTTCTCGCAAGTAGATTTCATCCTAGATTTCATACGTAGTTACTATAGTTGCATTCGAATCAGCATAATCAGCATTTAAGTATCATAGCATTTCAAGTTCAATTTCATAGTTTAAATCATATATTAATGGACATGCATTTTCAATCAATCTCATTCTCCTAAGTGGTCATTTCAACAAGTTGTTGCTTACACAACTGAGAGCCAGTAACTTTAAACAAATCCTTCGAGATAGAGGACAATGGGATGAATTTGAAAGAGTTGTTATCATTTAGAGTTTGCATTTGTATTTTCTAAATTAGTTTCTTTCAATCTAATGTTTCATTGATGTGTTAGTTTATGTTCTTAATTAGTCCACTTATTCTAACAACACGGATATAGTTCAAAACAATAACAATTTGAACCCATGATTAGTTACACACCCTACAATTTATCCCATAACCATGGTCGATTCATTCTTTCAACCAATAGTTCGGTTCACCTTCTAGTTCAACTGCATCATGTATTAATTAGACAACTTTCCATGTCACATCGATGTCAAACTGCTCATTTGACAAATGTACGCACTACAGTCTTTTGTCACTCAATCGGTCAGACCTGGGTGACGTCTCTCTGACCAAACACCATCAGGCTGAGTACACACCTCGGTGGAAGTTTCCAAAGGTCACATGATAGTTCATGTTCTACCGATGAAGTTTCCTACATGTGATCTCATCGGCAAGACTCACTTTGATCGCAAACCATTAGACGGAGATCTCAAAGTTGCGTTGAATTCATATGTCACACTGATGAAGAACCATCAACAAGACTCACACCGACCATACCCCATCGGCCAGACCAAAACTGTCAGAGTGACTTTCATAGGTCAGACTGAAGACCCATGCCACCCCGATGACCAAGTTCATTGGCCAGAGTATTACTGACCGTGACTCATCGGTAAAACTAGGACTATCAGAGTGACATTCTCAAGTCACTTTGTGGACCAATGTCACACTTACTGACTGGTCATCTGCCAAAGTCATACTGATGAAACTCTTCGGCTAGATAGATAGCTTCGTTGAGAGTTTAGGAACTCACTTTCATTGTTTGGGTTACCCTGACGGCTTACATCGATAGGACCAAACACCTATCTCACCAACCCATCCAATTCAAGCTTTTAGAAAATCAACTGCACATTGGCAAGACAACCTAGGTGTGTCACCGATTTCTCTCTATCAAGAGGTTCAAGTCAATAAGCTTGAGGCACATATTTCCAACAATCTCCCATTTGATAAAGATCTTACTAACACCTCCAAAGCATTCAATAACTATTGAGATTCATGGGCACCAAGGCCTATCAAACTGGCACACCATCTATACTTGTTTGTGTAGACTGGTTTTGTCAATGCATCTACAACATTTTCCAGAGCATCCACTTTTTCTAAACAGGCATTTCCATCCTCCACCATATCTCAGACAAAGTGATGTTGCACATCAATATGTTTTGTCCTGGCATGGAAAGTAGGATTTTTTGCCAAAAAAATAGCACTCTTACTATCATAGTAAATTGTAATCTGCCATGCATCAAACCCACTTTTAGAACACAAATGTTTTAACCAGATTGCTTCTTTACAAGAATGTATAGTTGCCATGTATTCTACCTTTGTAGTGGACAAAGTGACTACATCTAGTCACTTGCTCATATAAATAACTGCACCACCATTCACCATGAAAATATATCCACTTGTGGATCTTCTGTTGTCAATGTCCCCTACCTAATCAGAATCCACATACCCATGAATGTTGATAGATCTCTATGATTTAGAAGAGCCACCATGATAACACAAAGCATACTCTGAAGTTCCCTTTAGATATCTAAATACTCTTTTCACAACATCCCAATGCGGCCTTCCTAGATTTTTCATAAAATGACTAAGTACTCCCACTGCTTGGGCAATATCTGGCCTTGTATAGACCATTGCATACATTAAACTACCAATTAAACTTGCATAAGGCACCATAGTCATGTCCTCCATCTCAGTAGGATATTTTGGACAATCTTCAATAGATAGCTTTGTTCCCTACAAAATTGGAACAAATAGTTGCTTGCAATCATTCATACAAAATCTCTCCATAACAGTGTAAATATACTGACCTTGGTTGAGCCAAAGTTTTCTACTCTTTTTGTCCCTAGTTATTTCCATCCCCATAATATACCTTGTTGCACCCAGATATTTCATTTCAAAATTTCCAGACAACTGAGATTTTAGATCATAAATCATAAACTTACTATTCCCAATGAATAACATATCATCTACATATAGGGCAATAATTAAAATACAATCATTCACGGCTTTTTAATACACACAATGATCATATTTCGATCTTACAAATCCCAATGACAAAACAAATGTGTCAAGCTTTTGGTACCACATTCTAGGAGACTGTTTTAATCCATACAGAGATTTCTTCAACTTGCAAACTAGATTTTTTTACCTTTTTTCACAAAGTGCTCTAGCTGGGACATATAAATTTCTTCTTCATGATCACCATGAAGAAATATTGTCCTCACATCAATCTACTCAATCTCCTAGTCATATGTTGTTGCAAGTGACAAAATAAATCCAATAGATTTCAGCTTTGCTACTAGAGAAACTATTTCCCCATAATCAATTCCCTCTACTAGGGAATAACCCTTGGCAACCAACCTCTCTTTATACTTTTCAACACAACCATCCAAACCAATTTTCCTTTTAAAAACCATTTGCAGCCCACAGGCTTTCTACCTTCAAGCAATGGAACCAGATCCCAAGTATCATGTTTCTTTAATGATGTCATTTCTTCATTCATGGCTTCTAACCAGGAATTTGAATCAGACATTTCAATTGCCTCTTTTACAGTCCTAGGCTCATTAGTGTTAGTAATCAAAGAATAGGCACAACTAGAATCCAACATAGAGAATCCATACCTATCAGGTTGCTTCTCCTCATGTGTAAACCCCCTCATAGGTTGAGGTTGAGGTTGTGGTTCTTCTTCTTGTTCAGAATTCTCAGAGCTACTCAAACTCTCCTCAGTTTTAGGTACACTATCAATGTGTTGTTCCTCTTTTTCTAGAGTTAGAGGTATTTCAACAACATCATTTTTTTCCTCTTGTTCTTTCATCTCTGACTGCATATCCAATGTAGAAGGTTTCAACTCACGAAAGATTACACTTTTGTTGTACAATACCTTCTTAGTCACAAGATTCCACAACTTGTATCTGTTCACACCAATTTTGTAGCCAAAGAAGATACTCTTAACAACTTTGTTCTCTAGTTTAGATCTCTTCTCATCTGGAACATAAACATATGCTTTGCAACCAAAGACATGAATTTGTCTCAGAGAGGGATTCTTACCAGACCAAGCTTCCATAGGTGTTTCATCAACAAGTGTTGATGAAGGAGACTGATTCAACAAGTAACATGCTCTAGCCAGAGCCTTAGCCCAGAACTTCTGCTCCAAACCAACATTTCTCAACATACTTCTTGCCTTCTCCATCAATGTCTTGTTCAACCTTTCAGAAACTCCATTTTGTTGTGGAGTGTAATGTGTAGCTTTATGCATTTAAATCCCATGGTCTTTGCAATACCTTTTGAAATCATCAGAACAAAACTCACCACCATTGTCAGTCCTTTAGCACTTTATTTTTCTTCCAGTCTGATTTTCCACTAGGTTTTTAAATTCCTTAAAATGACTGAACACTTCTGATTTTTTTTTTTTAAATACACAAATGCCCTTTTCGAATAAGCATCAATAAAAGAAACATAATATTTAGATTTTGATAACAAAGGAACATTCACTGGACCACACATATCAGAAGGAATGTAATCATGTATACCAAAAGATTTATAAGGACTGGAATAAAATGAAACACGATGATGTTTTCCAGATATACAATGTACACAAAATTCAAATTCCAGGTTACAATCATCAAGCCCCTCAACCAGGTTTTTATTTTTCAAGGCTTTCAAACCTTTTTCACCAATGTGATCGAGCCTTTTATGCCAGAGCATAGTCTTCTCTGTTGGAAGTTTAACTTCCATAGATTTTGCACTATCAGGAACATTTCCCTTCTTCTCTTTACGAACAACCTTTTGTGAATTTGTAGAGACACTATTGCAGTGAACAACAAGTGCATCCAGCTTGTCCAAAGTACCAATTTGAGCACCCCTAGCTAGCACCATCGAGCCTCTAGTCATTTTGCAGCCATTTCCTGAGAACAAGACATGCACTCCAACATCATTCAGCTTGCTTACAGAAAGTAAATTCTGAACTAGACTTGGTATATGCATTATGCCATGAATTCCCTAAATCCTTCCATCAAGAAACTAAATTTTGACTCTTCCACAGCCAACAATTTCTAGAGATGAATCGCTTGCCAAATAGACCTTTCGACCATTGTATTCTTCACAATTTTTGAACCAGTCTCTATGAGACGTCATGTGGAAAGATGCTTCAGAATCAATCAGCCAGACATCATCTGATGCCTGAATTACCAAGTATGCAATGAAGGCATGTGCATCACTCTAAGAAGAATCATTATCAGAAGAGTACTTCTTCTTCTTTTTCTCCTCTTTGCAATCCTTTTGGACATGACTAGGCTACCCATAGTTCTAGCACTTCACCTTGCACTTCTTTCCAGGAGACTTTGATCTCCCTTTTGATTTATATTTGGACCTCTTGTCCTTCTTCTTACCTTTTTATTTCGATCTGCCTCGAACAACAAGAGCCTCCTTCATCATCTCAAAATATTTCATTCTCATCTCTTTTGATAACAAAGAAGCAACAATATCTTCCATCTTGAAAGTGGTTGTCATACTCCCAATTTCCATCACCAAGGGATCCCAAGAATCCATCAAAGAACATAACAATAGCATAAAGCGATCTTTGTCATCAATCTTCACACCTATAGATGCTAATTGAGTAATAAACATGTAAAAAGTATTTAAATGATCGGCAACAGACGCGCCTTCCTACATTTTCAAACAGTACAACTTCTTCCTTAAGAACAACTTATTCACCAAGGACTTTCCCTGATACATATCTCCTAGTCTTTTCCATAAAGAAGATGTTGTCTTCTCTTCATGAACATTTAGAAGAACAAACTCTACCAAATAGAGCCTTATTAGCCCCTTTGATTTTCATTCTGCCAGTTCCCATTCTTCTTGCTTCATGCCAAAAGGTTTTTTTCCAGACACAGCAACCCAAAGATCACGATCAACCAACAAATCTTCCATTTTGAGTTTCCACAACACAAAAATGTTTCCATTGAATTTATCAATTTAAATCCTTCCTTATGTACTTGTCATTGCCATCTCAATCTATAATTTGATAAATACCAGACTTCTACATGAGTCCCACTAAACAAAATTGACACAAAAAACCCAACCTACCCACAAGGATAACACAACTGGCCAAGCTCAAATACCACTTGTTAGGAAAGATAAAGGTGCAGAACAAACTCTCCTAATGTCAAAACTCAGAGAAGAATGCAGATATGTCTTTAAATTTTACAATTACAGTCCATTAAGATGCACATGAAAGGAATAATAGAATAGAGAAATAAACACATACACAATTGGACACCAAATTTACATGGGAAAACCCTTACGGGAGAAAAACCCACCACACCAAAGAAAGATCACTTGTATTATAGTAATTGAATTACATAAAAGTTACAAACTCTCCTTTCAAATGTCAATAGTCCAGCAGCAAAATTTCCCTGATCAACCTTGTATAGAAAAACACTGTTATAATGCTCTCCAAAAGCATACAATGAAATTCACACACTTTGTCATGTCTTACTGTTCCAATGCTCATACATCATACAGTTCAAAACAATAATAATGTGAACCCATGATCAATTACATAGCCTTCAATTTATCCCATAACCATGGTCAATTCATTCTTTCAACCAACAGTTCGGTTCATCTTCCAGTTCAACTGCATCACGTATCGATGAGACAATAGTCCATGTCTCACTGATGCCAAACTGTTCATTTGACAAATGCACACACTACAGTCTTTTGTCACTCAATCGGTCAAACTTGGGTGACATCTCTCTAACCAAATACCATCAGGTTGAGTACACACCTAGATGGAAGTTTCCAAAGGTCACCCGATAGTTCATGTTCTACCAATGAATTTTCCTGCATGTGATCTCATCAGCAAGACTCACTCTGATTGCAAACCATCAAATGGAGATCTCAAAGTTGGGCTGAAGTCATACATCACACTGATGGAGAACCATCAGCAAGACTCATGCCGACCATACCCCATTGGCCAGACCAGAACTATCAAAGTAACTTTCATAGGTCAGACTTAAGACCCATGTCACCCTGATGACCAAGTTCATCGGCTAGACCAGGACTATCGGAGTGACACTCACAGGTCACTCCATGGACCAATGTCACATAGACTGACTTGTCATTAGCCAAATTCATACCGATGGAACTCTTCAGCTAGACAGATAGCTTCACTGAGAGTTTAGGAACTCACTCTGATTGTTCAGGTTACCCCGACGGCTTACATCGGCAGGACCAAACACCTGTCTCACCGACCCGTCCAGTTAAAGCTTTTAGAAAACCAACTGCACTTCAAAAAGACAACCCAAGTGTCTCACCAATTTTTCTCTATCAAGAGGTTCAAGTCAATAAGCTTGAGGCACATATTTCCAACAAAAAAATTATGTTACAAACTTTTAATTATGTTTAATTTCATTAATGAATAGTTGTGTCTTTTTAAGATGTAACGATCTGTAGCTTGTATGCTTCCTTCATTTTGCAGAAGAAGGAAACTAGGACCAAAGAAAGAAGAGATAGAGAGGTAGATAGAACAAGAGGCGATAATAGAATATCATTTTTTGAAAAGACTTCTAATATATATTGTAATTTCCTTTGAAGCAAATTAATGGAGAAGAATCTATAATTTGGTGGCCAAATTTTTTTTTTAGTTATTTGTTGTTATTATTGTTTATGATTATGTGGCTATCTCTAGTTTCATATTTCCTCATTATTTAAATCAGTGTATCAATGATATATTTTATTTATCAAAGAATATTTGTTGTTTTTGTATGGCTCATTTAATTAGTTTCTTAAAGGAAGAATTAAATTCTCTTAAGTAAATCACAGTAATCTAGGAGGATCATTTGGATCAATAAGAAGAGTTTCATAATCAATTCATTGCATGTTTGTGCAAGTAATAAACACCTAAAAGTGCCAAACAACTTGAGTTATAGCCAAAAGGGAGGACACATATCATTCACATCTTGAATCCTTTGCCCAATAGATAAAAGGCATTGATCAGACTTATTCCAAAACACAAAATCTCATCAAACCTTATTTATACATTTTAATACAGTAGGAATAGAAGTATAAGTTAGACTTGCATTTAAATCATCTATTTCAAACCCTCATGCCATATTGAAATAGATTGGAGTAATCATTTTATTGAGGATTTTTAATCACATGAGGATGATTCAATTGAAAAAATTATGAGGATGATTTAATTGAAAAAATTATTGATCACACAAGTTCTTCAAAAGATTTAATCTACTCAATTATCACCATTTAATCTTGGAGAATTTTATATTCATTAGTGATCAAGGTAAACCTACCTAGGCATAGTAGGGCCTAAAGAGCAGGGAATTCCAACCATCTTGGTTGATTCCATTCATTGGCCAAATCCTTGTTAAATTTGTAGACAAATCTTGGTATACTTTTAGAGTTTAGAAATCTGTATATTTGGGAACCAGCACATTTTAAATTTCTTCAACATCTCTTTAACATAGTTTGACTATGAAATGAATATTCCTTTATCTATTTAATTGATTTTTATCCCAAGGAATAAATTCATCTCCCCAAACATTGACATCTCAAACTCTTTCTACATCTCTTTTGCAAATTTCTTACATATATTTTCATTTCCTCCAAAGATAATATCATCCACATACACAACCACTATCAAGATTTTATCTTCCTCAATTTTGAAGTAAAGATTACTATTTATGGTACCCTTTTTGAATCCTTGATGTATCAAATATCTATCCAATCTTGCATACCAAGCTATGGGAGCTTGCTTTAATCCATATAATACCTTTTTCAATCTACAAACCATATCTTATTTATTTTAAAACTAAAATTCTTTTGTGTGTTCCATGTATTCTTCTTCCTCTAATTTACCATTCACAAAAGAAGACTTCACATCCATTTGATAAACTTTGAAGTCCTTGTATGTTGAAAATACCAAAAACATCCAGATTGCTTCCATTCTAGCCATTGGGACAAATGTTTCTTCAAATCCTATTCCTTCCACTTGTGAGCAACCCTTATATACAAGCCTTTCTATATTTCTAACCACTTCTCCATTCTCATTCAACTTGTTTTTGAATACCCACTTAGTTCCAATTATGTTCTTATTTTCAAGTCTAGGAACCAATTCGCAAGTCTATTTTTTCTCAATTTGTTCCAACTCTTCTTCCATTACCTTCATCCAATGTTCATCTTTGCATGCCTCACTCACTAATTTTGGTTCAGTTTTGGAAAGTAAACACAAATTTAGCTCAATTTCAACAGCTCTACTTCTTGTCAATACTCTTTTCCTCTTGTCTCCAATAATATTTTCGATGGAATGATTCTTCTGTACATACTTGGGGGTCTTAGGGGTCTTTTCGGGAGCTTCTTCCTCTTCATTCTACATTTATTTTTCCTTATCTTTTTCTTCTTCTTCTTCTCCATAAGCATGTTCATCTGACACATATCCATCTATAACAACTAAATTCTACAAATATATATCAACCTTGAAATTTGCACTCTCAACAATAGCCTTTTGTTGTAACATTTGTAAGCTTTTCTTTTAGTAGAATATCCAAGGAAGATACCTTAATCAGACCTTGCATCAAATTTTCCCAAGTTTTCTTCATCTCTTCTAATATAATATTCGCTTCCAAATACTCTAAAGTACTTGGCAGTAAGAATTCTTCCATACCACACCTCGTAGGGATTTTTTGTGTTGTTAGATTTGGCTTGAACTCTATTAAATGTGTAAAAAATAGTATGAATCACTTCTCTTCAGTATAATTTCTGTAGTTTAGCTTATTTCATCATAGTGCTTGTAGCTTCTTGAATAGTTCTACTTTTCCTTTCAAGAGCTCCATTTTGTTGAGGATTTCTAGGGGCAGACAAATACCTCTTCATTCCATGATATTCACAAAATGTGTTAAACTCATTGGAGGTGAATTCTCTACCTCTATCAAACCTCAAACATTTTATCTTTAAATCCATTTCATTCTCAACCATATCCTTAAATGCTTTAAATTTATCTAGGGTTTCATATTTTTCTCTAAGAAAAGTAACCCATGTCATTCTAGAATAATAATCAATCAAAAGCATGAAATACCTATCACCTTCAAGACTTCTTACTCTTGTAGGACCACAAATATTTGTATGTATTAATTCCAATAGTTTGGTAGAAAATTTCTCTTTTCCTTACACCTTGTTTTTTTTTCAAATTGACAATATTTACAAATGGTACTGATAGGTTTTGTCATTCCTAGTAGGTCTCTTACTAAATGAACTAAATTTATTCTAACCATATTATCAAATTTCGTGTGACACAACCTCTGGTGCCATAACCAACTATCATTAATCTGAGATATAAAGCAATGACCATCAGCACCCTTAAGTTGATAGATACTTCCATTTGTCCTCTTACCAGCAACAATCGTAGTTCTAGATCCTTTTGTAATCTCACAACTTTCATCCTTAAACATAATATTATATCCTTTGCTACACATTTTTCCAAAACCCAAAATATTATTCCTTAAGCCTTAAACATCGTAAACATCTTTAGTATTATTTTTGCCATCAAAACTGATTGAACCTATTCCACAAATATTAGCTCCTGAATCATCTCCAAATTTAACTAATCGTCCATCATACTTTTCAAGTTTAACAAAAAAAATTCTTTGATCATTTTATTAGAGCATCCATTATCAACAACCCAATAGTTCTTATCCTATTTAGCATGATAATCATATACCAAAGTACCTTTAATCGTATCCTTCTTTTTTGAAACACTTTCCTTCACACAACTTTCAGAGTTAGAATAAGTAGATTCATCCTCTCTAACCAAGAACAAGAATTCATCATCATCTCCATAATCAGATTCATCATCAAAAATATTAGCATCTTCTCTAACATAGTAGCTTCTTTTAATCATCTTTCCTTTGTTCTCCTTAATTTTATTATTCGCAGCTCTATTTGGACATCTTCAAGCATAATTACCTATATTTCTGAAGCTAAAACATTTGAAAGGTATTTTACCTTTGTACTTATCAGTTCCCTTTTTCATCCTTCTTACAAGGTTAGCTTCAACATCATCAAGATCTTCTCCATCTGAATCTTCAACCTTTTTTTATTTTCTAGCCTTGAAAGTAGTCTCCACTTTTGTACCATTTTTCAAACATTTTTTTCTCATTTCAAATGAAGTTAGTGTACCCAACAACTGATCTCTAATATAAGTATTAAAATTTTCAACTTCCTCAATCGTAGATACCTTTTCACTGTAAGAATCAAGAAGAGATCAGAGAACTTTCTTTACCACTCTTGGTTCTTTGACTTGTGCACCAAGACCTCTCATCGCACTTACCAACTCATCAACCCTTTACATATAGATTGTATTTTTTTCATCTTTAGACATTCACATGGTCTCAAATTGTGCCTTCAAGTTCTATAACTTCACTTGTTTAACCTTTTCATCTCCTTCATAAATGCTTTCTATCTTATCCTAAACTTATTTATCAATCTTAAGATTCATAACATTTACCAATTCATAATTTGAAAGACTATTCACAAGAATAAATATTTCCTTACCATTTATTTCATGTTCCTTGATCTCATCACTTGTGCTCAAACCATTCATAGGTGTGACATATTGATTCTTTATTGCCTTTTCAATCTCATATCTGAAGGAAGATAGATATCCTTCCATATTTGCCTTCTAGAATGCATAATCTGTACCATCAAACTTAGGGAAATATATCTTGTTCACCATCCTAGATCTACCTCAAGCAATTAAGCTCTTCTTCAAGGAACCTTATTCTGATATCAATTGTTAAATGAACAAGATAGCTAAGAGGGGGTGTTAGGAAAATGTGTCTCAACCTTGAAATTATATATAATTTATTGATAGGATCTATGTTGGTATGTAGTGACTGATGATGCAAATATTGTACATGCATAACAAGATGTGGGACCACCGAAAAATTAATCACTGATAAGTCAAGGTTTTCTTCCACTAACACGTCAAGGTTTTTTCCTACTGACACGTCAAGGTTTTTCCATTAACACGTCAAATAAAAAATGACCTTGTAAAACCCTAATTATAGAAGGTTCCAAAAATCCTTTTATAAGTGGGTGAGATGTATGTAGACATTGTGTATTATGCGAGTCTAATAGTGGTCATGGTGTCTCTTGATCTCTAGTGGAAATACTCTTATGAGAAGCTTTCTCTGCAAGTGTATTGTAATCTTTTGATTTTTTAATAATATATTGGGCAGCTTTTGGAGTGTGGGGTTTTTCTCTTGAAAGGGTTTTCCCCATGTAAATAATTGTGTTGTGGTATGCAGGATACTTGTGTTTACTTTTATTTAAGCTTTTTTAACTATTAAAGATTTGTAAAATTTTTGCATTATTCTCCTCTCAAGGTTAGTGTAAGAGTTTGTTTTGCTACCTTAGCTTCCTTACAAGTGGTATCAAAGCTTGATCACCTTTGGTTTCAATTGTGAGTTGTTTGTTTTTTAAACTAATCCATATTTAAGTGGGAGCTTGTGTAGAAGACACTTTGTGATCTTGCTGTAATAATTTTTCAGATAGCAATTTCATCAAGGAGAATAGAGGTGGAGAAATTTTCTAGAAATAATTTTTCTATGTGGAAGCTAAAGACGGAGGATATGTTGATAGATCGAGATTTTTGAGATGTTGATGAGAATGTTTCAAGGCCTACAAATCCTACTCAGGTTACTCAATATGATTTTATTGACCATAAAGCCAAAGTTCTAATTAGATTATGCTTGGTAAAATCTATTTTAATTAATTTCCATGAAGAGACCTATGCACAAAAACTATGGAAGAAGCTTGGTGAGATGTATCAAGACAAATATTTAGTGAACAAGATTTTCTTAAGGAAGAAATTGCATTCCTTGATAATGGAAGAGGGTGGATGAATTACAGACCACCTAGAAGCATTCATCATGTTGGTGGCTCAGTTGGTGTCAAAATGGATGAGGAAGAGAAATGTCGAATCTTGCTTTGTTCTTTTCCTAATTCATGGGATTCTTTTTTATGGGTATTGGGAGTACTTATGTTATATTGAAGACTAAAGATGTGGCGGGTTCTTTCCTTTTTGAAGAGATGAGGAGGAAGGTATTCATCAGTGCCAAGGAGGCCCTTAATTTTCATGGAAGACCAAAGGAAAAAGGCAAGAAGAATGAGAATCATGAAAAATCCAAGTCCAAGGGGAGATCTAAGTCTCCTAGAAAGTCCAAAGTTATTTGTTGGAACTGTGGTAAGCTTGGAGATGTTTGTAAGGGTTGCAAAGAAGAAAAGAAGAAATTTGATTCTAATTCTGAGTCTTAGAAGGAATATGGTGATGCATTCATTTAAGCTTTGGAAACTCGTGTAAGTAATGATGCATGGTTAATTGACTCAGGTGCATCTTTTCATATGACCTTTAATAAGGATTGGTTTTGTGAATATGAAGAATTTGATGGAGGTAAGGTGTACTTGGGTGATGATTCTCATTTAGAAATTTTTGGCCATGGTAAATTTAAAATCAGCTTTACTGATGGTAGAATAAAAAGGATTAATGGCATGTTGCATATCCCTAGATTAGCATGAAATTTGTTAGCTATGAGAAAACTAATAGATGTAGGTGTGTAGGTAGTATTTTCTGATGCAGGATGCAAGATGGTCAGAGGTGTTATGGTGATTGCTAGAGGTGTCAGTTATGGCACATTGTATAAGCTTGATTCATGCACTATTGAGTGCAATAGTACTTCTATGAAAATTAAGTATGTGGAAGAAGTGAGGGTTTCACCTTCAATAGATGGTCATGGATTTTGGGTACCCAAAGGTGCTCTTTCTTCTGAGACAAAGTTACCTGCATAGAAAACTATGTTATGGCACTAGAAACTTGGCTACATTGGAGAAAAGGGTCTAAGGACCTTGAAAAATAAAAAAACTTCCTGAAATTTTGTCTGATTGTAATCTTGAATTTGATTTATGTGAGCTTTGCATTTATGGAAAATAAAATTGTGTTCAGTTTTACTCGAGTTCTCATAAATCTTGTGGTGTATTGGATCTTATTCATTATGATGTTTTTGGTCCTATAAATTTTCCTTCAATTAGTAAATCCACATATTATGTTTCATTTATTGATGATTATAGTAGGACATTAGTATATTTTGTAAAGTGTGAATCTGAAGTTTTCGGTCGATTTAAAGAATTTAAAGCAATGTTTGACTTGCAAACTAGAAAGAAATAAAATGTTTGAGGATTGGAACTGGCAGTGAAATTTTCTCTAATGATTTTGATAGATTTTTTAAATATTGTGGTTTTCATAGACAGAAGACAACTCTATATTCTTCAAAATAGAATGGAATTGTAGAAAGAATGAACAAGACACTAATGGATAAGGTTAGGAGTATGTTGAGTGGTGATGGCCTAGAACAAAGGCTTTGGGTGAAAGTTGTTGCCACTACCTAATAGCTAATTAACAGGTCTCCTACATTAGCTCTTGTTGATAAGATGCCTATAGAGGCATGGTTGGGTCGTAAGCTTTCATTAAGATATCTTATAGTTTTTTATTTGTGAGGCATATGCACATGTGCCAAAGAAGAAGCAAACAAAGTTAGAGAACAAGGTTGTGAAATGTATCTTCATTGGATATAGTTATGGTGTGAAAGGATACAAGATTCGAGATCCTATTGCATAGAAGGTAATACATTGTAGAAGTGTTATTTTTAGAGAAACGGATGCAGGAGCATCCTTGGTTCTTGGCAATCTTGCATCAACCAAAAATATTTTCATTCAATTTTATTCTTATTCTTGTTCAAGAAGGGAGAACCAGTATTTCTTCATGCTTGATCACCAAATCTTGCGTACCTCTGGTTTCATCGTGGACATGTTCAATTACCTTATTCCAAGTTTTCAGCTCGAATGGATGTTTTTCTAGCAAGTTATCACTTCCAGATTGAGTGACAGTTTTTAGAACTGGCCCCAAAATAAATTCAAACCCTAACAGCTAGTTTGATCGATTGCGGATCCTTCCCGTAACTTTTGGATCCTCACGATGTGTTTCTAATTGTTTTGTGGAGTGTCCCTGACCTTTATTTTAGGTCCACACTTCATCATGCACACCTATCATGGAATAATTTTATATTTGAGGCCGACCTATTCTTGCACGTGTTACATTTCTTCATCAAAGATTGTATTCATCTTTGGCTGACGCGGCTATTTTTTGACCCGCGGATATGATATAAAGCTTGTAATGAATCATTATATTGGCAATGAATATCAAGGAAGTAGAATAGGATGTATTTAGATTTGATCTATAGGATTTTCACCCGCATGTATGAGCACTATATTTTGAACATATTGTAATTAGACCTATGAGCCGAATGTGTACGCTTGGATGTGGTCGACTATATGTATTTAAATTTCATGATAATAATAATGTGTTAATCTGCATTTTCCTCCAGATTTTATGTTGCTTCTATTGTGTTACTCTAGTTGCATGACCTGGATTGTTCTCTTTGAGGACCCTCCTACCGTGACTACCACCAAATCCGACATGTTCTTGCATGTGTTACATTTTCTTCATCGAATATTGTATTGATCTTTGGCCAATGCGGATTTTTTTTAACCCGTGGCTATGATATAAAGCTTGTAATGAATCATTAGATTGGCAGTGACTATCAAGGAAGTAGAATAAGATGTATATAAAGTTTAATCTGTAGGATTTTCGCTCGCATGTATGAACACTATATTTTGAACATATTATAATCAGGCCTCTGAGCTGAATCTGTATGCCTAGATGTGGCCAACTATATGTAATTTAATTTCATGATAATAAGAATGTGTTGATTTGCATTTGCCTCCAGATTTTGTGTTGCTTCTATTGTGTTACTCTAGTTTCATGGCCCGGATTGTTCTTTTTTACGACCCTCCTACTATGACTACCACCAAAAACTAAGCCTTCTTCTATTATATTATAACCAGAACAAATTAAATAGGAAGATAAAATCCAATTTCCTTCTACACTTGAGAAAGTTGAATTGAGGCCCAAGGATAGACAAGAAGTTGAGGAGAGCTCATCTAACTCTGGGTCTTCAGAAGAAGAGGAAGAACCTCCAACTCATATTGTTCATAGGTCTACAAGGTATAGACAACCACCTAAAAGTTATTCATTTGATGATTGGAGATGTATTTTTTCTTTGAATACTAACACGGATGAACCCAGATCTAGAGAAGAGGCACTAGGTATGAATGATGCATAATCCTAAAAGATTTCTATGGATGAAGAAATGGAATCTTTGAAAAAGAATGATACATGGGATCTTGTGCCATTGCCTAGAGGATGAAAACTTGTTGGTTTTAAATGGGTGTTTAAGAAAAATATTGGTTCAGATGGAAGTATTGAGAAATACAAAGCAAGGTTGGTTGCAAAAGGTTACTCTCAAGTTGAGGGTGTTGATTGTGGTGAGATATTTTCTCTTGTTGAAAAAATGGAATCCGTTAGATTTTTGATTTCTATTGTTGCAACTTATGATTTCGAGGTTGAGAAAATAGATGTGAAAATTGCTTTCCTTCATGATGACTTGTAGGAGGATATTTATATGACACAACCAGAGCACTATGTGGTGAAAGGTAAAATTAAATTGGTTTTAAAATTGAAAAAATATTTGATTGGTTTAAAACAGAGTCCTAGGATTTGGTACCAAAAATTTGATACATATGTGTTGAGTTTGGGATTTGAGAATTCTAAATCAGATCATTATGTTTATTATAAAACTAATAGTGATCGTTTCCTATTTATTGCATTATATGTTGATGATATGTTATTCATTGGTAAAGGGATAGGTATGATTTCATAACTGAAATCTCAAATTGCTACTAAGTTTGAAATGAAAGATATTGGTGCAGATAAACACATTCTTGGGGTGGACATTAAAAAGATAGAGTGAACAAATATCTATGGCTTGGCCAAAGTAAGTATGTCAATTCAATTTTACAATTGTTTGATATGTAGGATTGTAGACCATTGTGTGTTCTTGTTTCAACTAGAACAAAGTTATCTATTTTAGATTTTCCAACATCCCCATCGGAGATCGAAGACATGAATAGAGTGCCTTACTAGAGTGCAATTGGAAAATTGATGTATGTTATGGTTTGTACTAGACCAGACATTTCCCAAGAATTGGAAGTTCTTTCCAAATATAAGTATAATCATGGTAGAGTTCATTAGGATATAGTTAAAAGAGTCTTAAGATATTTGTGTGGTACCTCAAATTGTTCCTTATGTTATCATGGTAATATGATTGAAGCAAACATTTTCCTTGATATTCATGGTTATGTGGATTCAGACTGGGCAGGTGATGTTGACAGCAGAAGATCCACCAGTGCTTATGTGTTTACTCTATTTGGTGGTGAAATTAGTTGGATGAGTAAGCCACAAACTATGGTTTCTTTGTCCACTACTGAAGTAGAGTGATGCAGGAGTATCCTTGGTTCTTGGAAATCTTGCATCAACCAAAAATATTTTTTTCATTCAATTTTGTTCTTGTTCTATTCTTATTCTTGTTCAAGTTGGGAGCTCTGGTATTTCTTCATGTTTGCTCATCGGATCTTGCATACCTATGGTTTCATAATGGACATGTTTAGTTATCTTATTCCAAATTTTCAGCTCGATTGCATCTTTTTTTGGAAATTTATCGCTTATGGAGTATGTGATAGAATTTGGAACTAGCCCCAGAATAATTTCAAAACCTAATGGTTAGCTGGATTGATCACGGATCTTTCTCGTGACTTGCGGATCCTCACGGTATGTTCAAAATTGTTCTATGGAGTGTTCCCAATCTTACACTCAGGTACATACTTCATTATGTGCATCTACCGTGGAAGAATTTCAGATTTGAAACTGACCTGTTCTTGCACACGTTACATTTTTCTTCATCAGAGATTGTAATGATCTTTGGGCCGATGCGGATGTTTTTCAACCCATGAATATCATATAAAGCTTGTGATGGATCGTAAGAGGGGAAAAAAATCAAGTCTAAGTAGAATAGGATGTTTATAGAGTTTTATCTACATAATTTGTGCTCGCATGTATGATCATTGTATTTTGAGCATATTGTAATCAGGCCTGTGAGATGAATCTGTACGTCCAGATGTGGCCAACTATATGTAATTGAATTTCATGATAATAAGAATGTGTTAATCCTCATTTGCCTCTAAATTTTTTTTTGCTTTTGTTGTGTTACTCTAGCTACATGACCCAGATTGTTCTCTTTGAGGACCCTCCTACCGTCATTGCCACCAAATTGGTATCAGAGAAAGATTCATTCCTTGCAAGATTGCCAGAGCTTGCACAGTCTTGTTAAAGATTTATTGTAGGGTGGTGGACTGAGGATCTAACCTACAACTACATAATACTTGTGTAAGGATGGTGGGAAGAATGAATGGTAGAGGAAATGGAGCACATAGAAATGTAGACCCTATTGTAATGGAAATGCTGAGAGGAATTGTTGCTAGATTGGAAGTAATTGAAACAGCCCAGAGAAGAAGTCGGCCAGTTGATGATGTAAGTGATGAAGAAGTATAAGAACAAGAAGAAGTTGTAAGAGAAGAGCAACCTAGCCTTGATCAAGGAGAAGAAAGTTTCATAAGAGCTCTAACCAGAGTAAACACTAAGGCAAATTTTAATCCACTGGATTATAATGGTAAGTTGGATTCAGATGAATTGTTAGATTAGATAATAGAGATGAAAAGTAATTTTATTTTGAAGGTGCTCTAGAAGATAAGAAGGTGAAATTCACTTGTACAAAGTTGAAAGGACATGCATCCCTTTGGTGGCAACATTTGTAGACAGATAGACAAAGAAAAGGAAAGGAGAAGATAAGATCATGGGATCAGATGGTGAATAAGTTGAAGATAAAGTTTATGCCTACAGACTATCAGATCAGTTTGTTCAAGAAGTTGTAGAATCTGAAACAGAAGGAATCAAGTGTGAAAGAGTATACTGAGGAGTTCTATAAGTTGAACATCAGATTTGGACATTCAGATGATGAGATTGAACAAGTAGCCAGATATGTAAATGGTTTGAGGTCGTCTATACAAGATGAAAGCAGTTTGATTAATTTTCTAAGTTTGGAAGAAGCATATCAATGTGTCCTAAAAGTAGAAGAGAAGTTAAAGAAAAGACATGAGCAGAGATAGAGAGGAAAAATTTTTACTGGAGGAGGAAGAGCATATTTTCCAGATCAGAACAAAGATAAGGAGGTCAGTAAGAATGGAATTTCACACCGAAGAGATGATGCAAACTCTTATAGAAGTAGAGGATATGGTAGTTATATAAATTAGGGATATAGAAAAGATGACAAAGGATAGGAGAAAAGAGTATTCAGGGGAACTTGTTTCAAATATGGTGGAGAAGGACATAGAGCCTTTGAATTCAAAAAGGGAGAGACAAGCAAAAATACTAAGAACAATAGAAGAACAACCTTTATTGAGGAGAATCATGTTGGATCACCTAATCACCCAGAAGAAGGAGAGGTGTTGATAAATAGGAAATTATTGTGTCAAAGTGAATTATAGAAAGAACCATTGCAGAGAAAGAATTTGTTCAGGACCAGATGTAAGGTAGCTAATAAATGTTGTAAAGTGATCATTGATAGTGGAAGCTCAAATAACCTGGTTTTTGATGAAATCCTGACCAAATTGAAGTTGGAAAGATTGAAACACCCGAAGCCCTATAAAATAGCTTGGATTCAAGATGAGCATAAGATATTGGTAAGTGAACAATGTTTGATGAAACTGAAGATAGGAAATTACCATGATGAATTTTTGTGTGATATTATTCCTATGGATGTATGCCATATTTTTTTGGGAAGACCTTGGAAATATGATAGATTGACTATTCATGATGGAAAGAAGAACATATATACTATTGTTGCTAATGGGATGAAATAGATTATGTTACCCTTGGAGGATGTTTCTAAAGTTGGATTTTGTACGAATGCTAGAATTTTTTTTGTTGATGGAAGGAGATTTCTGGATGGACTGAGGCATCAGAGCATGTTTTATGCCTTGGTACCTAAGAAGGTTGAAAACTTGAAGCATGTAGAAGGACAACCTGAGGAGATAAAGGAATTTCTTATAGAATATGAAGCTATCATTTCAGACAATGTACCTGATGGATTGTCACCTATAAGGAGTATCAATCATTGCATGGATCTGATTCTTGGAGCTATTTTCCCTAATAAAGTAGCACACTGGATGACACTGATAGAGAATAAAGAATTGAATAGACAAGTACAAGAGTTGTTGAGGAAAGGTTTGATTAGAGAAAGCCTAATTCCTTTTGTAGTACCTATTGTGCTTGCACCTAAGAAGGATGGAGAATGGAGGATGTGTATAGACTTTAGACCCATAAATAAGATCACAGTGAAGTATAGAGTTCCCTTGCCCCGGATGGATGACATTATGGATTGTTTGAGTGGAGCTAAGTACTTTACAAAGATAGATTTGAAGAGTGGATATCATCAAATCATAATAAGAGAAGGAGATGAGTGGAAAACAACATTCAAGATGAATGAAGGATTGTATGAGTGGTTGGTGATGCCTTTTGGACTAACTAATGCACTGAGTACTTTCATGAGGTTAATGAATGAAGTATTGAATAAATTCATGGGTAAGTTTGTGATTTTTTATTTGGATGGCATCTTGATTTTCAGTAATACTAGAGAAGAACATTTGTTTCATATAAGACAAGTTTTACAGAGGTTCAGAGAAGAGAAGTTGCTAATAAATATCAAGAAATGTAGTTTCATGAAGGAAGAGTTGGTATATCTAGGATTTGTGATATTTGTGGATGGATTGAAGATGGATCCTGAAAAGGTAAGAGAAATTTTTGAATGGCCTACACCTGAAAGCATTGGAGAGGTAAGATCATTTCATGGATTGGCTAGATTTTACTGAAAGTTCATTAGGAATTTCAATTATATTTGTATCTCTATGATAGAAACAATGAGAGGAGATAAGAAGGATTTTAGATAGACATCTAGAGTAGACAAAAGTTATGAGTTGTTGAAAAATAAGGTGACTGAGCAGCCTACATTGGCTTTGTCAGACTTTAGTAAGGTATTTCAAGTAAACTGTGATGCAAGTGGAAATGCAATTGGAGCAGTGTTAAGTCAAGAAGGAAGACCAATAGCCTATTTCAATGAGAAGTTGAATGATGCAAGGAAAATGTATTCAGTGTATGATCAAGATTTTTATGCCATAGTTCAACTTTGAAGAAGTGCAGACATTACTTGTTATCTAAGGAGTTTTTGTTGTATACAAATCATCACGCTTTAACATATTTGAACAGTCAAGGTCAGTTAAATTAGAAATACATGAGATGGGTGGAATTCTTGCAAATTTACACTTTTGTTTTGAAAATAAGAGTGGAAATTCAAATAGAGTTGTTGATGCTTTGAGTAGGAGAAGTAATTTATTGACACAGATGAAAGTGGAGGTATTAGGCTTTAAAGAATTGAAGAACTTGTATGAGGAAGACCCAGATTTTGTAGAACCTTGGAGAGCATGTAAAGAACCAATTTTGGATGATAGAAGTCAATGGTTAGATTATTTCATTCAAGAAGATATGTTGTTTAGAGGAAATTATTTGTGTATACCCTGAAGTTCAATGAGGGATAACTTGGTAAAAGGGAAACATAGTGGAGGATTGGTAGGACACTTTGGAATTGATAAAACAATAGCATTAGTAAGTGAGAATTACTTTTGGCCCCAGATTCATAAGGATGTTGGGAATTTTGTTTAGAGTTGCAGAGTTTGTCAAGTTGCAAAAGGAAGTAGTCAGAATGTTGGATTATATAAACCTTTGATAGTACCAGAAAGACCTTGGGAAGATATTAGCATGGATATCATACTTTTCTCTGAAGACACGGAGAGATGATGATTAAGTATTTGTGGTAGTAGAAATATTTTCTAAAATGGCACATTTCATACATTGTAAGAAGACAAAAGATGCAATACATGTAGCAGACTTGTTTTTCAGAGAAGTAGTCAGATTGCATGGGTCACCTAGGAGTATTGTTTCAGAAACAGATACAAATTTTCTTGGTTACTTTTGGAGGACACTTTGGAAGAAGTTGAAGATAGATTTGAATTTCAGTTCTACTTTTCACCCATAAATTGATGGATAGATAGAGATAGTAAACAAAAGTTTGGGAAATTTTTTGAGATATTTGGTTAGAGAGAAGACCGGTAGTTTTGATTTAGCCCTTACACAAGCAGAGTTTCCCTACAATAATTCAGTGAACAGAAGTACAGGGAAGACACCTTTTGAGATTGTTACTAGAGTTCATCCTAGAGGTATATCATAACTAAGAGACGTCAGTAAAGAAGATAAAAGGAGTGCACAAGAAGAAGAATTCATAGAACATATGAAGATAGTGCATACTCAAGTGAAGCAGCATTTGAAAAACATGAACTGAAAGTATAAGGAAAAGTCCGATGAAAAGAGGAGACCATAAGGAGTTCAAATTTGGACATGAAGTAATGGTATATTTGAGGAAGGAAAGGTTTCAATTTGGCACATACAGTAAACTGAAGATGAGGAAGTTTGGACCCTGTAGGATTTTGAAGAAATTTGATTCAGGAAATGTATATGAAGAGGAGTTACTAGATGACCTGGGTATATCATCTATATTCAAAATTGCAGATCTACATCACTACCATGAAGTAGAATTCAGTAAACAAAGTAAATAATATTTTGAAGAACAACTTCCTAAACAGAAATTAGATGGGATACAAGAGATTTTGGATGTCAGAGAGGGGACAAAGACTCATGGAAGACAATATAAAGAATACCTCATTAAGTGGAAAGGTAGACCTGTGTAAGATTCTTCTTGAATTTCTCAAGATGAGTAGACCGTATTGGTTTCCCCTTGGTCCCTCTCACTTTTCAATAACCTCATATTTCTGATGCACGAGCATCCTTGATTCTTAGCAATCTTACATCAACCAAAAATATTTGTTTTATTCAGTTTTGTTCTTGTTCTATTCTTATTCTTGTTCAAGTTGGGAGATCCGGTATTTCTTCATGTTTTCTCACCAGATCTTGCATAGCTATGGTTTCATTGTGGACATGTTCAATTATCTTCAAAATTTTCAGCTCGATTAGATCTTATTCTGGCTAGTTATCGCTTCTGGAGTATGTGACAATTTTTGGAACTGGCCCCAAAAAAATTTAAAAACCTAACGGTTAGTTGGATCGATCGCATATCTTTCACGTGACTTGAGGATCCTCACAGTGTGTTTAGATTTGTTCTATGGAGTGTTCTCAATCTTACACTTAGGTCCACACTTCATCATGCGCATCTACCATGGAAGAATTTTAGATTTGAGGCTGACCTGTTCTTGCACACGTTATATTTTTCTTTATCAAAGATTGTAATGATATTTGGGCTAACGTGGATGTTTTTCAACCTACGAATATCATATAAAGCTTGAGATGGATCATTAGAGGGAAAAAAAATCAAGTCTAAGTATAATAGTATGTATATAGAGTTTGATCTGTAGAATTTGCGCTCGCATGTATGAGCATTGTATTTTGAGCATATTGTAATTAGGCCTGTGAGCCGAATCTGTAAGCCTGGATGTGGGCAACTATATGTAATTGAATTTCATGATAATAAGAATGTGTTCATTTTCATTTGCCTCCAGATTTTGTGTTGCTTTTCTTGTGTTACTCTAGTTTCATGGCCCAAATTGTTCTCTTTGAGGACCCTCCTACTATGACTGTCATCATAGAGTATATGGAAGCTACTCATGCTTGTAAAGAATTCATTTGTCTTAAAATACTGTGTTCAAATATTGGAATAAAATAAGGTGAAGTGATAATTTATTGCAACAGCTAGAGTGTGATATGTCTAGCCAAGAACCCAAAGTTTCATGCCAGAACCAAGAAAATTGGTGTATAGTATCATTTTGTTAGAGATATGGTTGAATATGGTAGGGTGAAGCTGGTTAAGGTAGGGAATTTGATGAATGTTGTTGATTCTTTAGCTAAGCCTATGAACACAGAGAAGTTCAGATGGTGTTCAGAGACTATGGACCTTTCAGCCCCTAGCAATTAGAGATGGTGTTCAAAGACTATGGACCTTTCAACCCCTAGAAATTAGAGATGATGATGACACCCTTTAAGGTGTTTGACAAGTGGGAGATTTATTAGGAAAATATGTCCCAACCTTACAATTATATATGATTTACTGATAGGATATATGTTGGTATGTGACGACTGATCATGCAAATACTATGTACTCATAACAATACATAGACAATGGAGCAACACCATAAAATCACCTTCAAAACTACAAACCTTGAAAATCAACTGTAGAAAAATGTGGAGCAAATACATTTCTCCCAAACACCTTTATACACAACATTGTACAGCTAGTTCACACTCGTGAACACAAATTCCTCTAACAATGATCCAGTAACCAAAATTTTGGATATAGAAACTTTGAACATCTCTAACCACCATATCCAAACCACAGAAGTAGATCTTTAACCCAAAAGAAAAGTGAAGAAAAACTAGAAAATCTCTGTAAACTAGAACACCTCTGCAACACCATGTTTTCTTATTTTAACAATTTTCCCAACATCCTCAATATTTGAACCATAAATAGAAGCTTATCAAAGTAACAATAGAGGTTAACATCAACAACTTAACTGAATACAACATAATGAAATTAATCAAAGCAACAATCTCTTCTCAACCATTATCATCAATGACAACACCTTCATACTTACAACAATATTTGTCAATATGAACCTTGGAAAGATATTCCAAATGAAATATATCATCATCTAAAATTCATATATCACATTCAGCAAATAAATCAAACTTAAAATTGATATGATATCTCTTATCAAATTTATTGTCATGCTCCACTAAATAACTACCTAGTTGAATTGAGAATTTAAAAACATTCATATTCCATTAAATATTTGGCATCATAAAATCTGACATCATATTTTATTTTTATATCAAACTTGAACCTCTCATAAGAATTTTTTTCAATAATCCCATCAACAAACATATTCTCTAATTCACTTAAGTCACAATTTAGATTCAAGTCTAAGGAATCAGATTGAATAAAAGACTTGGATAAAACCATGGAGTCATCTTTTGATATTTTTCCATATCTTATAGGTACTCCTTTTGTGTGATGAACAAAAAGTGTTCATAAACAAGAATTTTCTCAAACTGATTTACATCATATTAATTTTCACATTCATTTGAGCATTGCAACACAATCACATAATTATATTAGCCAATCATCTAAAAACAAGATTTATCAACATCCATAATATCCTTGTCCACATTCAAATCATGGCTTCTACAACAAACATCAGCCCCATCAACATCCCATGCACCAACAAATATTTCCATCTTAGGTTTAATGACAAAGCCAGGCTCATTCTTTAGAACATCATATAATTATATGTGAAATGTTTCGAAAGAAGGCTTGAATGCTTCAAAGTATAGCCTATTGTTAAAATATTCATAAAGGATATTCATGACATAGTCACCCTTACCATGGATATCATATTCAATACAATCCTCTACTATATCAATATGAAAATTTGAATCATTTTGAATACTAACTGTATACACCTAAAAATGGTTTGGAGCATCTGATTAATTAAATACAAATTATTTGATTAATTATCCTAATTTCCTCTAATATTGAATAAATAGAAATATTTATTTAATATAGTTCACATTCACATTCTTCATAATTTCTTCTAAATCTCGTCTTAATTAAATAAACAAAAATAAATACTTTGTTCAATTTAATTATCAAATCCCTATTTCAATCTATCACATCATTTCTAAATTGATTAAATAAAGACAAAAACACTTTATTGATTAATTTCCATTATTCTTCTATTTTAATTTAATAAACAACTATCCTATAGTTCGTTTTATTAAATTATTTATCTTTCTTTTGCTAATTTAAATAAATCAAAATATTTGAATTGTTGCACAAGGAATATTCCATCCATATTCTCTTAAAAATGAATTAGATTTCCTATGTCTAATTTATGTGAAAAATATGTCAAATTAATTGATTGAAACTTCACAAGAATTTTTGGAGACAAATTGGAGACAAATTGGAGACAAATTTGGAATTTGATCTCTCAATCCTCTTCCATCAATTCTTCCTCTTCTCTTGCTTGGTTTTTTCATGGGTAGATACAATCTCCATCTTTCTCTTAATCTCTTCAATCTCTCACCATTCAAATCTCCAGATTGAATCCAAGCCTCTCAAAGCTTTCCCTATGCATTTCTACAGCCAGGAAATCTATAAATAAAGCATCATTCAACCAAGAAAAGGACCCGGATAATCAAGCTTTTGCACTCTTACTTTGCAGGAATTCAGGCATCAAGTATCAAGCATCAACATTCAAGCAATTGAACAATCAAGCTTCACATCAATGGTTGCCTCTTGTATCTGCAATTATCTGTTTCATACATGCTAGTTTACATTGTTATAATCTAGTATTGCATTTTAGTATCATCTTGTTCTTCAAATAGTCATTTTAACAGTCATAGTGCTTAACAATCTGAGAGCAATAGTGATTTAATAAATCTTTGAGGATAGAGAACAATATGACGATTTCAATTGATTACTTTGTTGAATTGATTCAATTTGTTTAATCATTGATATAATGTCATATTACGAAGTGTATTTATGTTATTTACCTCATTTCCACACTTACAATTTGGTGCCCACTGTGGGGCATTAACCTCAATTTTATCAAAATTTCATTTTTTTCTGGAAAGTGTTACGCAGGTTTACAGCGTGATTTATTTTAGCGCTTTCGTTAAAAGTTTCAGCACTTTCGGTTCCTATTCTAGCGCTTTCAGAGTTTTGGTGCTTTCGGTCACTGTTTTAGTGCCTCAGGTGTTTTAGCGCTTCTATGACAAACTTCGGTGCTTTGGTACACTGTTTCAGCACTTCGGTGATTTAGTGCTTCCAAGACAAACTTCGGATTTTCGGTACACTATTTTGGCGCTTTCGGGTTTTAGCATCTCAAGTAACTGTTCTAGCGCTTCGATGCCATATTCCAGCGCTTTTGTAAAAATAGTCTAGATTCGACGCTTCCGCAGCCAAATTTTATTTACTTTTCATAGTTGAGATAAAATTGATCAATCTAGGATAGTCATTTCAAAAGTTGAACTAAAATTGACAACTCTAGGATAGTCATTTCAAAGTTGGACTAAAATTGATCAATCTAGGATAGTCACTTCCTTGTTTTTCTTAAAGAAAATCTATCAATCCTAGGATAGTCACCGCATTTTTACGGTAGAAGTTAAAAAGAACATCATGATTTCTGTGAAACAACACCTTCACATAGATTAGAAAAAAAAAAATTGGGTTTTTAAAACAAAACAAACTTATATGTTGTGCTTGTGGTGATTAGGCTTATGCTCTCCCCTTGACTGGGTGACCAAAGTGCCAGATTCACTTTTATTTCATGTCATTTACGCTTTATTAAATCCTTTAGCAGGCCTGCCATAGTGGGAAAAAGTATTCACCCTACGGAAATGACCTAAGTGGGAACAACCAAAGCCAGGTTATCCAACCCACTCTAATAGAAATACAATTTGTTGATGAAAGTCCAACTTGACGGTAGTAGGCAAGATAACCATCCCCAAAATCTTTGTTCTAAAGATTGGGAGGTCTCTTGAGGGATTTTATCTATTTGCCACACCGAACAGAACCCTATCTATGAACCATCAAGTAGTTTCTCGCCGAGTTAGTATCCATACATTGTCATACTCACAATGCAAGGGGAGGGAAGAATCTGCCCCCAAGACACTCACCATATAATTACCAAGGATTGTTTGCTCAAGGGATTCGGTATCTACGTCTGTCACTTTGAGTACATGCCTAACAATGACAAAAACACGGGTGCCCTCTAGGGGGTGACACTGCTGTGTGAGTCAACGTAATTGCAAGATGTGAGCTGTGAGTATAATGATGACCTACTTCTCCTTAAGTGTGAGTCTGTTTGATTTGTGTACAAATTTTAAAACAACCCGTCAAAATCAATAAATATCATTCATGATTTTTGAACATAAACAATCTTTTCAGTTTTAAAACACTTATTCAAAATTGCTTGCTATGTTTTCAAAAAATTCATTTAAATCAGATTTAAAGATCATCCTGAAAATGTCAAGTCAAAACAAATTAGAAAATCCATGTTGCGAAAGTGGAAGTCCACCACGTTTTTCAAGAAGAAAATAAAAGTCACAAAACCCCAAAGACCTCTCGGTTATAGAAACAAATTAAGAAAACAACATTTTCTGTATCAAAATCGAAAACTTCTTTTACAACATAAAACTTTTATCCATCGCTATCACGATTTTGCTAGGGGTCACACATTAGATTACGCAGTAGAGCCAATCTACTCATGATCCTTCTTCTAGAGAAGGGCTCTCACACAATTCCACAACCATAGTCAATGGATTCATCCTTCTTATCTTCCGCAATCTCTAATATAGTATGCCTCAAGACCAGATCAAATTTTGAAGTAGAAAGTCTTAAAAGGTCCTATTTTTGGCATTCTGGAAAACCTGTTTCAGAGCTTCAGGTCACTGTTCTAGCGCTTTCATGAAACAATGATTTTGGGCTCTATTTTAGCACTTCTGGTAAAATAGCGCTTTTGTCACTTTTTGCAGCGCTTCTGGGTTCTGTTTTGGTGCTTCTGGGAAGTAGCACTTCTATTATTTTCTCTAGCGCTTTCGGGCATTGTTTCAGTGCTTTTGTCCAAATAGCACTTCGGTCACCTATTTCAGCGCTTCTGGACTCTATTCTAGCGCTTTTGGGAAATAGCACTTCTGGTCTCTATTTTAGCGCTTTTAAAATAGAGTTCAAAATTTTAACCAGTCTATCAATCTGTCATTTTATCAACATTTTCATTAGAATCAAATTTTCTTTTTATAGAATCATTGTCTAGGAACCAAAGTTAGAAAGGTTTATACAAATTTACAAACTTATCAACTGAAACAAGATCATGCAAATTACAAGTGTCAAAATCAATTACACAATCAATTACTACACTGAAGTTTCATTATCAGGATACTATCATCCTTCATCATGAAACAAAGTATAGTAATTAACTTTTTAAATTGTCTCATCAATAAGATATGTCATCTTATTTGACTTTGTTTAAAAAGGTTCAAATTGACACTATCCCACACATAAGATCAACATTTCAGAAGAAAGGACAAAAATTTGTATGCCAATCTTAACTAGGTACCAAAAACAGAGACTCTTAGAGAAAGAAATTTTAAAATCACAAGAAATGGTAGAAGAAAATCCTTGGAACAATCTAAACTGCAATGATAAGAATGAGATAACTCCGAAAGATATCCAAGCAACTCAACAAGATCCCAAGTTTCACAAATTCATGGAAAAAATTCTAGAACAAGACATGGAAAAATATCTTTTGATGTTGGCCGAATCGGGGGAAAAACTTCCAAAAGATTTTGATGTAAACCATTTGAAGGAAACACCAGACATAAATGAGATTGAGATACCACAACCAACACCAACAATAGATCCAATTGCCGCTTTAACATCTCAAATGCAACTATTACAACAAAAAATACAAGATATGACGCAAGGGACTACCAAGAGATATGCGTTATAGAACATTTGTCCTTATCCATCTGACGCAACACTTGGTTTGCTACCTTTTCCAAGACACTATGAATTCCCAAAGTATGATAAGTATAATGGATGAACAGATCCAATAGATCATATACGAGAATTTAAAATGATGAGTCTTGAGTTTTCTCAAGAAGAGACTTATTTGATGAGGTTATTCCCAAGAAGTTTGGGAGGTGCATGTATGGAATGGTTCTCAAAACTGCAACCTGGTATCAAAACGTTTGAAAAACTTGTTAACAAGTTTATCTCTCAATATTCATTCAACATCCAAAATGATGTTACTATCAAGGATCTCTACAACTTAAAGCAAAACAAAGGAGAAACATTCTTGTCTTTTCTCCAAAGATGGCGACGACTGTTCGCTAGGTATCCTCAATCTATTCCAGAGGAAGAAAAGATGGAATTATTCATTGAGAACTTGACAGAAGAAATGAGCTATAGGCTAGAATTACAATGTCCACCCACTTTCCAAAAAGTCACAGAAAATGGTCTTAAAATTGAGGAAGCATTAGTGAAATGGGGAGTTATCAAACATTACAATAACAAATCAAATAACTACTCCAATCAACACTCAAGCAATGACAAACCAAAAATTTGGCAAAAGAATCGCAAGACAAATGAAACCACAAGCGATTCACAAAATGTCAAACCAGTTTTCATTTTGACTGCATCTTCTTCAAACAATCAAAACAGTGACCAAAAATTCAATTCAAATACCATGCAGAACAATGAACGCGCAAAAACACTACCATATCAAAAACCATCAAATAGACGAAGGTTCACACCTTTAGGTCAATCAATGGAATCAGCAATAAAGGAACTAGTTACTAGAGGCCTTCTCACTGCACGAGAATCTAGGTTTTGGGATCCAAAATTCAAACCATCATGGTGGAATGACGCTGATTATTGCAACTATCATAATAACAAGGGTCTTAAAACAAATGATTGTATGGAATTGAAACATGCAGTACAAGATTTGGTGGATAGCAACAAAGTGTATGTGGAAGGACCTCAAAATAACAACGATCATTCGGCCTTCAAAGATCCTTTGCCAAATTATGACAAAGGTGCATCATCATCAAATAGCAAAGGAAATAATGCCAATCATATCTATGAAACAACAATCCTGTGTCTATCTGAAGTCAAAAATGATCATGCAGTTATTGATAACATTGATGAAAATGAAACCGACAACATTACCCCTTTGGATTTACTCCCAAGTGTGCAAAACTCTGATAATCAAATAAATGTCTTAAAAATCAGAGACAATCAAGAACATCAACCAGCCAATGTGGTAACTAGGGGACAATCCAAGGTAATGTTAAAAGGACTTGGCTCCACACATGCAGTTCCACCTCCATCACATTATGATGTTATCAATCAAATGCAAAACACCCCCCGAGGGAATCAAGAACATCAACCGAAAAACGTCATGACTAGGGGGCAAGCCAAGGTAGTATTAAAAGGAACAAGATCTCAATATGAGGTTACGCCTCAATCTCACTATAATATTATCAATCAATTGCAAAATATCCCCACACAAATATCAATATTGGAACTCCTTAAGTTGTCACCATCACATAAGGAAGTTCTCAAACAAGCATTAGTTGCCACAACCGTACCAAAAAATCTAGATGTTTGTCAATTCCAAGCTATGGTGGGACATCTAACTACCCCGCATTGTCTGTCATTCTCTGAACAAGATGATGTCTCATTAAACCATTTGCATAACACAGTGTTTCATATCAAAGTATGTATCCATAATCATTGCGTTAAGAGAGTTCTAATAGATGGGGGAGCTGGTCTGAAAATTTGCACCCTAAAATTAGTCCGTGCACTAGGATATTATGAAGATGCTATTGATGCTCAGAGGAAAATGACCATCAAAGCATATGATGAGGAGGAAAGATCATCCCAAGGTTTAATTGTATTACCCATTCAGGTGGGACCCATGATCAAGCATATAGCATGTCAAGTGTTGGAAAGAGATTTGACATACAACATACTTTTAGGATGACCCTGGATTCATGAAATGCACGTTGTACCTTCTACATACCATCAATGCCTAAAGTTTCCATTAAATGGACAAGAGGTGACTATAGCTGCTGATTATAATCATCCACAACATTGTGACACCTTGAGAGTATCTCAAGACACCTTTGTCCCTCACAACAGGGAAGCTTCAAGTTCATCATCATCCAAGAATGAACAAAGTCCAAGCATCACTACCAAGTGGGTACAAAAGAAAGGTAAAGAAAAGGAAACAAGTCTTGTTGAAACAAAAATTCCAAGTACAAAAACTTCTCTATCAGACAACTTTCAGAAGCAAGTTCAGTTGACAGATAAAGGAATGGGATAGTGCTCAATGGAGCAATCACTTAACTTATCATAGTTAATGCCATCTCCTAGGAAATATGGTCAACCATCAATGATCAAACCTCTGACATCTTTACCTAGCACTATTCTTCAAGAAACATTTGTGAAATTTGAAACCATAGCAAAAGAAACAGACAATAAAGCAATCCTGGATTGGCTTTACAAGGATGAAGAAACATCAACATCAAAGAACGATATCAAAAATATTAGCATCAACACAGACAAGTATGGAAAAGGAAAGGCTATTCTTGAAAAGATGGGTTATGAAGGACAAGGGCCTATGGGATTAAGAAAAGAGGGAATTTCAGAACCTATCACACCTCTCACTCTCCACACAAAAGAAAAAACAAGACTAGGATACTCTGAAGAAGAGAAGCAAGAGCTAACAAAGATAGCTATGGAAAATATCCTTCATTTTAGAGATGGTTCTGAAACAAAATCAAATGAATATGAGTG
Source organism: Sequoiadendron giganteum (assembly GCA_007115665.2). Taxonomy (NCBI): domain Eukaryota; kingdom Viridiplantae; phylum Streptophyta; class Pinopsida; order Cupressales; family Cupressaceae; genus Sequoiadendron; species Sequoiadendron giganteum. Next base: position 37,559,664 of record CM021106.1, on the reverse strand, counting down.
GGCCTTACCTTGTGATTTACTTGTCATTGATATTCTAGTCAATGTGATTCAAAAATATACACCTACACGTGAGGAGGGCCAAGGCTCTGGGTCTGGACCATTCATCGAGGGATCACTAAATATCGATGACTCTAGTGAGGATGAATAGAATTTGAGTGAACTAGATGATCTCGAAGAGGGTACCATCATGGATCTCGATATCTTAAATGACAATTCTGATGATATAGCTATCCTCACCCTTACTTCCATAGAACTACATCAATCCGATGATGCCATGCCATTAATCTATCCAGAACTTATTGATTCGGAACCTATCGAACCTTTGACTGTACCAAAATTTGCAAATGATGATGCCATCGTGCATTTCCTATGTCATACCAATCCTGATATAAATTCTATCTATACTACTCATAACAATACGACTTAGCAGGAGGATGTCAAATCTTCCAGTTGCAAAATTGAAAACAAGGAAAATAGATCTAATGGTGAAAACCATTCTATGGCAGCATTAGATCTAGAAAAGTAAAAATAAAGAACGCATCCAATGGTGAAAACCTTTTAGAGGCACTGAAGGATGGAAGATTTGACACTCTCCCAGAACACTATCATGAGCAATCATCAATTCTGGTCAAACCTACACAAGCGGTGGACATTGGCACAGAAGAGAAGGCAAAAGTACTACATCTAGCATAATCAATGACTGAACAAGAAAGACCAGCATTCATCTAATTCTTCAAAGCAAGAAGCATAAACTTTGCTTGGTCATATTATGATATGCCAGGTTTAGATCCCAATCTACTTATGCATCATTTGTCTTTGCTAGCAGGAATCAAGCCTGTTAAACAAAAATTAAGAAAGATGCACCCCCACATTGCATTGATGGTCAAAACAAAGCTAAAGAAATTAGTGGATGTTGGATTCATACGATCTATAGATTATGCTGAATGGCTATCAAATCTTGTGCCTATTTCCAAGCCAGACAATAGCATCAAAATCTACACAGATTTCAGGGACCTCAATAAAGCATGCCTGAAGGATGATTTTCCACTTCCAAATATAGACATCATTGTGGACTTGACGGCAGGGCATGCCATGTTATCAATCATGGACGGTTTCTCTTGGTACAATCAAATAAGAATAGCTCCAAAAGATCAAGAAAAGACGGCTTTTACATGTCCATGGGGAACTTTTTGCTAGAATGTCATGCCATTTGGTTTAAAGAATGTGGGAGTGACTTATCAAAGGGAAATGACTACGATCTTCCATGATATGATGCACACTTTCATGGAGGATTATGTCGATGACATCTTAGCATAATCTACTACTAGGGAAGAACATTTGCATATCCTAGATAAAATCTTCACATGGATGGAGAAATTTAATTTCAGGTTAAACCCTAAGAAATGTGTCTTCGGGGTTACATCAGCAAAACTACTAGAATACATTGTTTCAGCAAAGGGCATTGAGGTGGATCCAGCAAAATTCAAAGCAATTATGGAGATGCCACCTCCTAGAAACATCAACCAACTTAGATCAATACAAGGACGGCTTCAATCAATCAAAAGATTCATCTCCCAGCTGGCAGATAGAAGTCATCCTTTCAATCATCTATTGCATAAACACATAGTTTTCATGTGGGATGAGAAGTGTGAAGCAACATTCAATCAAATCAAACAATATCTAATGTCACCACCTGTTCTCATATCACCAACAAAAGGAAGACCCCTCATATTGTATATTGCTACAACTGATATCTCATTGGGGGCACTCTTAGCACAAGAGGATAATACAGGAAAAGAGCATGCTATCTACTACATCAGTAGAACTTTAAATGGCTATGAAATAAACTACACATTCATAGAAAAGTCTTGCTTAGCAATGGTGTTTGCTACTCAAAAGTTGAGACACTACATGATGGCTCATACAATCAGGTTAATTGCAAAGATCGACCCTTTGAAGTATCCCCAAGGACACATAATTCCAAAATCATACATACTCATGTTTTATTGTACAATTAATGTGGCAGAATATGAAGCATTGATTATTGGGGTCAAGATTGCAATTCAATGGAAAATCACAGATTTACAAGTCTATGGGAACTCTCAACTAGTTATTTATCAAGTCAATGATGAATAGCAAACCAAAGATGACAAATTGATGCCTTACAACCAGCAAATAGATAATCTGAAACAATCCTTCGCTAGTATCAAGTTTGATCAAATTCCAAGGGCGGAGAACAAAGTTGCAGATGGTATGGCTACGATCACTTCATTACTACAATTTCTTGAGAAGCGTGTTTGTTATGAGTTTATGGTAGAACAAGTATCGTGTCCTTCCCATTATCAATCATAATCCGCTACCCTATGTCATCTAGAAACCACTGAAACCTCCATATACGAAAAAACCTATGCTTATCTAAAAGATGATATCCTACCTCCTGACCTTTCCAAGAATCAAAAACGCAACTTTATCCGTTAATCTGCCCAACACACTTTAATCACAAATGTCCTTTATCGTCGAGGTCTTGATGGTACACTACTCCAATGTCTAGAACACAATGAATCTAAAATGGCCTTATGAGAATTTCACGAGGGTATTTGTGGTACTCACTCGAGTGGAATGACTCTAGCTAAGAAACTCCTTTGTTTAGGTTATTATTGGTCGTGCATGGAAAGAAAATCATATCAATTTGTCAAGAAATGTCACAAATGTCAGGTTCACAGCAATCTGATTTATGCACCGGCACAAGAACTACATCTTTTCACATCAACATGGCCTTTCTGTCAATGGGGCCTAGATTTGGTAGGCAAAATACATCCATCTTCATCTAATGGACACAAGTTCATTATCACGGCTACAGAATACTTCACGAAGTGGATAGAGGCAGTACCTCTTACTACCATCACTGGGAAACAAATTTCCTCTTTCATGTTGAACTATATAATATGTCAGTATGGAATCCCTCAATCTATAATCACATATAATGGGTGACCATTCAAAAATCAAGATGTGCAAGAGTTATGTGAAAAGTTTCACATCCAACATCATTTTTCAACACCGTACTATCCTCAAGGGAATGGCCAAGTAGAGGCCTCAAACAAAACCATACTCAAAATTCTCAAAAAGACGGTTAATGATGTTGGACATGATTGGCATGTTCAACTCAATCCTGCACTATGGGCCTATAGAACAAGCATTAGAACACCAAGGGGAGCTACACCATTTGCTTTGGTATATGGATCAGAAGCCATATTACCCATTGAAGTTGAAATTCCGTCCCTTCGTGTATCACTCGGAGATATCATTTTCGATGAAGATTATAGGGTATCTAGATTGCAGGAACTGGAATTGCTAGACGAGCATCGTCAACAAGGTGTAAATCATCTAACAGCTTATCAACAAAGGATGTCAAGGAGTTACAATCATAGGGTGAAACCAAGGGTCTTTTAGGTTGGTGACTTGGTACTAAAGGAAAACCCTAGAAATCAGCAAGACGGGGAGAAGAAAGGAAAATTTGAGCCTAACTAGCTTGGTCCTTTTGTCGTCATATCAGTGTATGGATCAGGAGCGTATCAGCTATCAACATCAGAAGGGGATTTGTTTGATGAACCTATCAACAGTATTCATCTCAGGAAATTCTATGCTTAAAACTCCTAGTGCATGAGGCAAAAATCTGAAAAATTGTTTCCTTGGTGAAAACCTGGCAAACAGGCATCTTGGCAAATGCAAAAATACAAAAAAACATATACAAAAAAACAAAAAGAAAGAAAAAGAGAAAAATGAGAAAAATACAAAAACACAAAGGGTGTAATCAAAGCATGTGGTGAAAACCTGGAAATAGGCGTCATATGTGATTCAAGGATCACCTTTCCCATCTATTATGAACATATCAGGATCATTCGTTTGAAAGTCAGTACCATTCCATATCATGATAGTCATCTTGCCATCATTGCGTCCATTATCAAAACCATGTCACATGGTCAACATATCACTCCATAGCTTGGGGGAAACATCTGAATATCATTAGAGGCAATGCAAATGTGTCAATTACATCAAATGGCAGAAAACCAAAAACAAAGATAAAAACGCAATGTCAATCATCATCAGAAAAGCATCAAACATCTGTATCGTATCGAAAATCTAAAAAAACATGTCAAAAGGTAAGTCTAAAAAAGCAACATTCAAAAACATAAGGTATGTGTCAGTCGAACTACGTGGTCTTTGTGTGTGTAACGTAGGCAAGGCTAATCTTGATCAGCCCCCGAGACCCCTGAGATAGGATAGTAGGTTAGGTCTTTAGTCAAAAACTCAAAAATCAAACATCATGTCAAAATCAAGATGGATGATCTAAAAATCTGAATAATGAATGGAACGCTTTAAGTAAACAATGGATAAATTGTACTTTCGATTATCATTACTTTAGAGTTACTCGATGATGTATTGAACTAGAGGAACAAGGAAAAAGAATGATATTTTTATTATCTGTTGTCTGTATGATAATCATATAAATATGTGAATTGTCGAGGGATGTGCTATGCAAATGTATCATCGATGACATTCAGAATTCACACACTCAAATGATAATCTTTTCCTACTTACGCAATGAATGCTCAGGTCATCTTGGTTCAATTATACCTCGATGCTTGTGTTCAATTGCAATATTAAAAATCATGAAAGAAGTACTCAGGTCGTTATTGGTCTAACCAAATCATTAATGCTTGTATTCACTTTCAACATTCAATAAAGCTCTATGATGATACCAAGTACAAAAAGACTGTTAAAATGACATTTGTTTCACATATAGCTGCATGTTAAAATTAGATTGCATTCATCATGATTCATTATCTATAGAATATTGGTTGCATAAAGATTTCCAAATCAATGATTATCTAATCTATAAAAAAGAGACTGAGTATACTTGACATAAAATCATCAAAAACATATAGCATCATCATTTGCATCATCATTTCATCATTCATATTTTTCATCATGCATCATAAATTCTACCATTAGTGCATCAAGTTCATTCTTACCATAACACATTCATTACATTACCATTTATCCAACATCATATGCATACATTAATTACCATCCATACATTTTCTCATTCATCATAAAATCATCATTTATCATCATCACATTTGAAAATAACAAAAAAAGCATTCGTCCATCTATTTCATACATTTTGATCACACTTAAAAGCATTCATATAAATCATCATTTAGAATCCATACATCACATCATATATCCACATATCATTTATCCATCCATACATACATCATTACATCATTACATTAAAATAAATCATCATTTATCATCATCACATTTAGAATAAACTCATCACATAAAGCATATAACAATATCCATCACATAGAAATCATGAAGACATCATCATAATAATATCAAATGCATCTCATAGATATATCAAAAATATCAAGTATACAATGACATTGGACATAAAAATACATCATCATACAAAGAGATACATCATAAAATACATCAATGAGGATCACAATAGCCTCTATGACCTGCTACTGCCAGAATTCGCAAGCCCAACAAGACGTGTACCTGTACCACCACCACCCCCAGAAGAACCCAGATCTCTGGGATCTCTATGTGGAGGTTGTGTCACTCCCTCACTGACTGTCCGTGTATGAGTCCGCCCTGATCTCAATGGAGCATAACTGACTCGACGCTCGGCAGGCACTGCATCATGGTAACGGCCTCGGTAGAACTCTGCCTCTCGGCCAGCCCATAGAACCTCTCTCATATAATCACCGATAGAGGTGCCATCAGCCAATCTCTGGAGGGTATCTATTGTCTCCTGTGCCCTCCCAGCTATCTTTCGAGCACTGTCTCGCTCGGCTGTCAGGGTATCAACCTATATTTACATACTGGCTAACTGCCCCTATACCTATGCGTGAGCCTATGCCTGTGCCTGCATCTGGGTCTGGGTCTGCACAAGCATACCCCAAGCCTGTACCAACTGCCCCTGCAGTGTCTGAACTTGTCCCTACAAGCCTGAAATCTATCTCTGATAATCCATAGGTGGCACGATCACTGCTCACCTCTTGTGAGGCCTACTCGAAGATGGACCACTGCTGATGGTTGGCCCTGTCCCTCGGTCTCCTCCACTACCACCATCGTTATCCCCACTGCTGCTACTATCCTCACTGTCACTCTCTGAGCTCTCATCTACTGGGATATCACCCTCACCCTCAGCAACATCCTCCTCTACTAGTAATGGTGCAGGCTCATCAAGAATGGTGATGCGAGGAGGGGGGATGAAAGCCAAAAATGTCGCGTACTCCTCTGTCACGGGTGCCTCTGCAATATCCCTCCACATGTCCCAGCGAGATGGTTGTAATGTCCTATACCCCTCTACTACAACGTCATAGGGTAATATGGCACCCCAATCCAGAATATCCATCTGTCGTCGTGCATAGTGGGCTACCCCTTGTGGCATACACTGAATAATGCCATATTGTTTGTACACCCGATGTAGCAAAAATCTCTCAATCACAAAAGACGTTTGACCAATGAGGTACATAGAGTCACAAAGAAAGCCCAATACTGTATCATCCTCATCCCACTCCTCATAGTCAAGGTATGGGTGCCATGTCACTGTCTCATTATCATCAAAAACTCTCCTCCAGTGCTCTAACTTTCCCATCCAGGCCTGTGTGAACCGACCACTATATCTAAATACATACGGTCTATTGGCTAGTCTATCTACAATGGGAAATGGCTGACAAATAGCAAAATGCTCCCAAACCCATATCTATAGCAGGGTCGCCCCTGCGGATATACTACGTGCACCTAAATACACAATGGAATGAAGATCATGGTAAAGATGTGCTAACATGCACATCCCCCATGCATATCTGGTACCATGTACCAACATGCTCTCCAATGTCCTACCCCAGCCAATGAGGAATCCCTTTGACCTATGATCAGGGCAAAGGAAACCTCCAACGAATCCAGCTAGCACTGTTGGTAGTGTCGCATACGAATCCGCGATCCTCCACCATCAAACACTCGGACCCTCAATGTCCTGATCTTGAAATACGCGATGAAGAGCATCTGTGTTGTAGGTCCCATGAGAGTCATATGTAACAATCTCCCCCATGAACGGAATGCGTAAGATACGCAACACATCCTCTGGTGTGACTATCATCTCACCAGTAGGTAGGTGAAAGGTGTTGTGGTCGCTATGCCACCTCTCAGCTAACGCGATCAACAAACCTCGATTAATCTTGATCTGGGGTATATCAAGTAAACTCGTGAGGCCACACTGGCCTATCACCTAGAGCTCATCCAATGTCAAAAGCGATATCAAATCGATCGTCTGTGGAAATCTCTCTCACATCTGGAGAGTACCCAGATCCTCCTATCATCATAACGAAAAAATCTACAATCAGTGAACTATGTCAAGGAATCAAAGGTCATTCTACTATCAGTCTATACCAAAAGCTTTGGTATGAATTTTCGATCAAAATTCATAGGCGAACATCAAACCTCGCCTATCATGAAGTTTTCAAATCATCAACAAACCTCACCTATCATGAGGTTCATCAAAACATTATCTAGATCTTGCCTATCATGAGATTTATCAGATATTGAATCATGTCCTCGCCTATCATGAGGATCATCAATAAATGGGGCTTCTTCTTACCTATCATGAGAGTTAGTCTTATTTAAATCATCGAATCCAACATCAAGAATGTGGATTGTCAATCATACCAATCAGAAGAATGGACATGATCGGAATTGACATAATCAAAGTTCACTAAGTCAAAATCTTCAATTCTGACATGGAAGCGCTAAAACAGGCTTCCAAAGCGCTAAATCCCAAAAGCGCTATTTTATCATCCAGAAGTGCTAAAACAGGCTTCCAAAGCGCTAAAAGTCCCAAAGCGCTACTTTTTCACATCAAAGCACTACAACAGGCCATCAAAGCGCCACTTTACCAGAAGTGCTAGAACAGACCTTAAAAGCACTAATCCATCGACTCAAAGTGCTGAAAGTCTCAAAGTGTTAAAATCCGGCTTCAAAATGCTAATTCACTGAAAGCGCTACTTTACCAACTAGAAGCGCTAGAGTTTTAAATGCAAGTGCTAAAACTCAAAGCGCTAGACTACCTAACGGAAGCGCTACATCGGAATGTAAGCACTACAGCGTGGCTTGAAATCGCTAAAAGACACCTAGACATGCCTAAGACCTAAAAAGCATAAAAAAACAAAAGTGCATGAATTACAAGGAGGTCAAGGGGTACATACTGGAGGTCCATACACAGGCGGCCATCTGTAACATCGAACGCACTCGAATCAATGAGTGTGGTAAGGAATAGGCATCTCGCTCCAGCTGGCAGAAAAGTCTTTATACTAAGAATTTTGAACTCAAAAAGCAAATAATGAATTGAAAATGACCTTTTAGCACTATTTATAATTTTTGAAAGGTATTTTTGGGGGATTTTTATAACATTTTGATTAATTTTATCCATGAAATTAATTAAAACTCATCAGAGGACTCATTTCTTCATCATTCTGTCAAGAGATAAATTATTTTAAAATCAATAGCAATATAAAATCATCAGAAAATCATAAATTTTGAAATTTTCAAAAATTCATCAAATCATTAATTTATCTCCTGAGGGGGCATATCATTATCAAATCATTTGAAAATCATGTCTGGGGCACACGAAATTATTATCATCTGAAAATCATGTCTGGGGCACATGAAATTATTATCATCTAAAAATCATGTCTGGGGCACATGAAATTATTATAATCTGAAAGTCATGGTTGGGGCATGTCCGGTTATCAAATCATCTGAAAACCATGTATGGGGCATACGGAATTTATTTTTTCATATCATCAATCCTGGCAGTAGCAGCAAAATATTTCTTTGAAGCAACGCATAAAACACATCACTTCGAAGAGGGGCAAAATGTATACACCTAAAAATGGTCTGAAGCATCTAATTAATTAAATACGAATTATTTGGTTAATTATCCTAATTTCCTCTAATACTGAATAAATAGAAATATTTATTTAATATAGTTCACATTCACATTCTTCATAATTTCTTCTAAATCTCGTCTTAATTAAATAAACAAAAATAAATACTTTGTTCAATTTAATTATCAAATCCCTATTTCAATCTATCACATCATTTCTAAATTAATTAAATAAAGACAAAAACACTTTATTGATTAATTTCCATTATTCTTCTATTTTAATTTAATAAACAACTATCCTATAATTCGTTTTATTAAATTATTTATCTTTCTTTTGCTAATTTAAATAAATCAAAATATTTGAATTGTTGCACAAGGAATATTCCATCCATATTCTCTCAAAAATGAATTAGATTTCCTATGTCTAAACTATGTCTAATTTATGTGAAAAATATGTCAAATTAATTGATTGAAACTTCATGGGAAGTTTTGGAGACAAATTTGGAATTTGATCTCTCAATCCTCTTCCATCAATTCTTCCTCTTCTCTTGCCTGGTGTTTTCATGGGTAGAGACAATATCCATCTTTCTCTCAATCTCTTCAATCTCTCACCATTCAAATCTCCAAATTGAATCCAAGCCTCTCAAAGCTTTCCCTGTGCATTTCTACAGCCAGGAAATCTATAAATAAAGCATCATTCAACCAAGAAAAGGACCCAGATAATCAAGTTTTTGCACTCTTACTCTGTAGGAATCCAAGCATCAACATTCAAGCAATTCAACAATCAAGCTTCACATCAATGGCTGCCTCTTGTAGCTGCAATTATTTGTTTCATACATGCTAATTTGCATTGTTATAATCTAGTATTGCATTTTAGTATCATCTCATTCTTCATATAGTCATTTTAACAGTCATAGTGCTTAACAATCTGAGAGCAATATTGATTTAATAAATCTTTTGAGGATAAAGAACAATATGACGATTTCAATTGATTACTTTGTTGAATTGATTCAATTTGTTTAATCATTGATACAATGTCGTATTAAGAAGTGTATTTATGTTATTTACTTCATTTCCACACTTACACTAACACTTTCAAAATTAGCAATGTCAATAGAAAGAAATTCATGTGCACTAGTAACCTCATGTGCACTATTAGTTGATAGGCATGTTGACCTATATGCCAAACATTCACAATAACCTAAAAAAATTTCATTAACAATTGAACAAGAACCTTCATTGTCTTTCACACCAATGCACTCCTCATTGAAATAAAACATGTCCATTTCTACAAAGAAACAATCATATTCAGTCTCACTACTAATTTCATCACCTAATGGCTTCACCTATAGATCTAAATTTTTTATAACATGAACACTTTTTCCAATGTTATGTTGAACACCCAAAATACTGAGAGAGGGGTGAATTAGTATTCTTTTAAACCATTCAAACATTTAAACATCCAATTCACTTAGCATATTTAGTTGTGGTAATGAAAGAAAGCATAAAACATTCATAACACATGAACACTAGGATTTTTATGTGGAAAACCCAAAACGAAAAAAACCATGGTGAGGATTGGCTCACAATATATTATAACTGGTTATAGTATATTATAGAAGTGCTCACTATAGGTGGACTCACTATCCAAGTGGACTCACTACCCATTGAAAGAAGAAAAGAGATAGAAGAAATTTTGTGGCTCACAACCTATATTGAATTGTTAGAATTGCATCTATTATATGTATGAAATATAGTTCCAATGAATCTCAATAGACTAACTATATACACTTCATTTTATTTTGATCTAACACTCTACCTTCCTTTGCATTCGCATTACTCTAATATTCTTCTCAAGATTCACAACTTAGATTCACATCATTTGCATCACTTTCACATAGAAATATATCAAAACACTAAAAATTATCTAGATTATATATCTGCTTTACCCATAACATCGATTAGGTCATCCTAATTAGATGTATCATTCAAAATATAAAAAATAGGACTTTTCAACTCAATATTTATTCACACACGCTTCATGCCAAGGCTCAAGTCTCAAAATATTTTTAAATAGGTCATTTGGACCTATAATAGATCCCACATAACTTCACAATACCTATTTAAGCTTCACATACCTTCAATCCTATTAGGTTGGCACTGCAAAAGACCTAATAAAAAAATTATCCAACTGTATATCCATATTTGGACATGCGTACCTCAAAAAATCATGCCAACTAGAATTCAAACTTATCTGAAATATGTCAACACCTCCTCAAATCTACAAAGCTAAAAACCAATTTGTGGAGAAGTGTGAACTCTCCACTCTTATGTACAGAATTAGAAAACACCTATAGCTATTAAGCCAAACATTTGATACTCATAAATTTCACACCAAATTTAATAACGAGATGAAATTATAGAATTAGATGCTTATACTAGCCAACAAAAATATACTAGAACAACAGAGGAAAAACTTTAACAGCGAACTGATGTGGACCCAATTACCAGATCCCCTATATATAGAATTACTGGCATTAACACTTAGTTATTTTTCATCATATATGCCTTCACCGGATGAAACCTTCTTACAAAATTATCTTATGAAAGCATCCCAAAACATATTAGAGCCAACCAAAATGATCTGCACCATGATCTCCAAAGCAAGATACAATGTTGACATCAATACAATGCTACAATTCATAACTATATGTACCACATGCTCATGTTCCCAACAAATACATCAATGACATCTCATTAATCTTCCAAAAATCTCCCCCTTTTTTCATTGATGGAAACATGCCTAAATGTCTCCAAAAACATTCTCCCCCTTTGACATCAAGGGCAAAGGGCGCATACAACAACTTTTCTAACACATACCGGATCTCCCCCTGAGAAAGATATGCATTTGTATAGACTGAAAGATTAAATTGAATCCATATAAGTTATGTACCAGAGAAAAAAAAAACTTGTACTAGAAACCACTCTATATAATTGGCCTATGTATAAAGAATCTAAAACTGAAAAATAGGAATTCTTAAAGAATAGAAATGTTGTCAATTGGAGGAATTTGACTCTTCAATTTTCTACACATGTGTCTGCCAAGCATGTTTTCCTTCTTCCTAGATCTTCTTTTTCATCCCAAGCATTCTACATTGAGTCTCTAGCTCCATCAGTGTTTCTTCTCCTTCTTCTAGAGTGCTAGGTATTGAATTGATCTTGATAGCCTTCTCCGCACACATTAGAGCATAGTCAACTAATGTGAAATTTGAGTTCACCAAGTCTCTAATGTTACCAAACTACATGATGATCTTTTTATTTTGTCCTTGCAAGTGGAAATATTTTTCATGAAATTCCTTGATTGTTGACCCTATGCTTCCAGCTAAGTTTTATGCAGACTCTATGCATTGGAAGCTCTCTCTATCTAGGACTCAATTGAGTCCATTTTATCATTGATACTTTTTGTGGCTTTGGGCCACTTCACATACTATTGGAATAAATCCTTTACTTCATCCACACAAACTTGTGTATCCTTTATATTTTCTTGAAAAAAATTATGTGTAAGAGCACACTTCTTGATAATCTCTATCGTTTTCTTATCATTTATCTTCTTTTCAAATTCATTATCTACTTTTCCTCCAATATTGGAGTCATATTCTTTAAAAGAATCAATTATTAACTTCAAGATATCCATACCATAAAGTGAAGTGTCAATGCTTGCACCGATTATAGCCTCTTCCAACGCCTTCACGGCTTCTTCCATAAGCTCTCCACTCATTTTATGTGTTTCTATAATCTCATTTGGGGTAGATGCATGAAATACATCTCCCAACTGAAGCTTGTGGAGTGAGGAAATATTATCAAAATCCACATTTCCCTATTGCATAGGTAGTTGTAGTAGTTTTGTTGATACAACAGGCTAGAACTTTAGTTGAATACTAAGTACATTCTTTAAGGAATATCTAGAGGGGCCAGAGGATTTCATGCAAGAGCATCGATAGAAAAGAGAAATCTTGCATCATCAAATTCTATGTTTGTTTATTTTGAATAAGGGCCAAGGTTGGTGAGGAGTTGTGGAGTTCTAAGTTTTCTTAACTCATGTCATGGGGTTTGTAATTTCCCTAACTTCTTGAATTATCAACTTAGTGGATGGATTTCATCAACGAATCGTAGGTTTTCAAAAGTTTACAACCCACCCTCCTTACTACAGGTTCTTATGTTATGACCTTCAGCGACATAGTGATGGAGTTACATCAGCGAGACACTTGCATATTAGAAAGAGTTTAATGTGAGTCCCTTTAACAACCCGATGTTCATAAGGAAGTTAACAAATGACATCAGCGGGACTTGGGTGTATTGGTAGGATGGGGGAGCGAGTTCCAGTGATAAAATGATAATGCATACATTGGAGTGACTACAGGCTATCGGTGGGAAATGATAACGAGTCTTAGCGATGGGGTGATGGAAGGTTGGATGACATGTGGAACCTAAAATGAAAGTGATGCGTATAGACCTATGGTGATTGATGAATGGTTGTGCAATTCACATCCTTGTTGTGAATTGTGTGGTGACAGGGTCGACACATATCATGATAATGTCTGATCGGTGTGATAGACCTTCATTAGTAGGCCTCTTGAGATGGTCTCCTTGATACAACGATAAGGGGGTAATGATGAAGGATTGGTTGCATGGTGAGTTGGCAGGATAGATGAACCCAGTGGCAACACATGGCATAGTAGCCTTTGTCAATTCACATCATTGTTGCTAATTGACTAGGGAGAAATAATTTATGGGCATGCAGTGAATGATTGGAAGATGACTTACTGGGAACGAATGAGAACACAGTCACGGAAGTCTATATAACCACTTAGAGAATAAACATGGATACTACAACATGAAGAGCAGGAAATGTCAAGTCTGACCTGGAGAATTAGAATGATATATAAAGGTTGAAGGAATACAAGTGGAAGGTAGAAATAGAGGTATTAGGGAAGTAGCTTGCATGTGGTAGTAAGGATTGAGGGTGAACTCAGATCTACCCATTGATAGATGCATGTAGTAAGCTTCCCATGAGATGGCATGTAGCTCTATAATGTCATTTCAATAATAAAATAGTCTTTCTTAGCAAATTTGGTTGTTAATTTTGCATTTTTCTAGCTTGCAAGGGGAGTCCCCTTCACCAAGAGGTATCAAAGCTAGTGGTCTTGAGTGTATAATAGAGCATTGAACATGAGGTAGTTGCAGTAGGACCTATGAGTGTGGGGTAAGAATAGAATTCCTACAAGAAATGCCAACCATGAAAGAGGCAAAGGTAGAGGTGCTAGAGGAAGAGATCTTCCTAGAGATGAAATCAGAGCCCTCAGAAGGTAGATGCAAGCCTTCCAAGAAGAGGTTTGAAGAGGGAGAGGAATACATCAAGAAAGAGATGGCAATGATGATGAAATAGAAGAGGAATTAGGAGACGAAGAACACGATTAGATGGATCCTGGTGAAATGAGGTTGTTGAGAGTGATATACACTATTGGGAAGAGACCCAAGATTGAGGTTTCGACCTTTAATCGGAGTTTTAAATCTAGAAGAATTGATTGATTGATCAACGATATGGAAGCATTTTTCGAATTTGAAGAGATTGAAGATCCTCATTGAGTGAAGTTTGCAAATACCAAGCTAAACGGCCATGTCATTATTTGGTGGAAAGAGATCCAACTAGAAAGAAGGAGACAAGGGAAGGATAAAATTTCCATATGGGACAGAATGGTGTCAAAATTGAAGAAACAGTTCATGCCAATACATTATGAATTGGAGCTACTCAAGAAGATGTAGAACCTACGACAAGGAATAAGGACACTGAAGGATTATACAGAATAATTTCATAAGACCATAATTAGAATAGGAAATTTTGAAGCAAGCAAGGAGAAGGTAGCCTATTACATTAATGGGTTGAAGCCAAGCATACAAGAGGAATTGGCATTAATACTAATATACACCATTGAGGATGTATATCGATTTGCATTAAAGGTGGAAGAAAGATTTAATAGAAAATTTGAGCATAAGCAAAAAGGAAAAATTAAAATTTATGTGCAGAAAAAAGAGGATGAGCAGTAGATTAGAGACATCAAGGACAATGAAGGTGAAAGAGGTGAAAGCTCAAACAAGTTTCATGAGAAGAATGAGAAACGTGTTGTGCCTTTTGCACACACGCCCCGTTCCGAATGGGGACCCTCTTTTTCCTCCTTTCAATCGTCGGATCCTTTTTGTTATGCCTCATTTTGCGTACCCATTTTTGTGCCCCTAAGAGTCAGCACATTTTCCAATGCCATATTTTAAGCTTGACCAAAGTCCCCCCTTTAAAAATTGCTAAGTCTCAGGTTAACTTGAGTTTTCCTTGTCAAGATGTCATTCTGGCGTTTGTGGCAATTTTCGGGTTTCCCCTTCGACAGCCGTGGCGGATTGGCTTCCCGACCACCAGACTCCGGACCTCCCACCACTGACTATGTTTTTTAAACCCACCAACTCCACCTGCCACCATACGAAGGAATTCAATGCTGTATTAATGGCGGGTATGGTTATAAAAGTGAATTTTTCGGGTGTCATTGTTAAGTGTTTGAAAGATAGAGAAAGTTGGAGAACTCCCAACACCCAGGTATTTTTTCGCCCCAGATTTTGAGTGCTTTTCCGACATCCTCCGTGCATCCGGCAATTTTCTCTTTGGGATTTCGAGGTAGGTTTGCCATCTGCACGCCCTCCCATTTTGTTTTTGTGAAATTCCATGTTTTGGTGAAGGTAAAACACAAAATTGAACTGAAATTAAATAAATCCATACCCTCCGCTCAAAACCCACCTTTTAGAAAATTAAAAATCGATTGCTCATTGGCCGGAAATTCGGTCTAGAGCTTCACCACGTCGCGGCTGTTCTTCATAACAACGCTGGCATCTTCTGGGCTCGGGTCTTCCCGTGGCCGTCCACGACTCGTTTTCCTTGATTTCTTCATCTGACATTCCCCTCATTGGACTCCGACCTCCAGAATTCCCATTTCAGGATTCGGTTGCGTCCTCGCCGTTCCAAACAGTCCCGCCCGAGCGCCTTCCCACCCTCCGGATCCCGGACCCTCGGGGTCCGTCTGAAGCTTGAAAATCGTAAACTTGCCAAAGTTCCATCCGCCCAGGATTCGATCCTCTGAATTCCATTTTCAGAATTCCGTTCCGACTTCGTTGTTTCAACGGCCATCTCCGAGTAGCTTTCTGAACCTCATTTCCCGACCATAACATCTTCCAACTTCTGGGTTGAACCTTCGACCCTTTTTGCCCTCATCGGACTCCGACCTCCAGAATTCCCATCCTAGGATTCCATTGCATCACCACCATTCCAAACGGTCATGGTCGAGCGTCTTCCTGGCTCTCAGACTCCGATTCACCGCCCAGCGAAACCAAATTCTGGCAAAATCTCTTCTCTGAACTCCTTTCGAATTCTGTCTTCCGGAATTCCCCTTTCAAGATTCGGCTCCATCGGCGCCGTTCTAATGGCAAATTCGAGACAGCTTCCCAACCCCTGGTTCCCGGTTCTCTGTTAGCCATTCGGTTGTCCTGAACCTTCTGACCACTTCCAGGAACTATCTTCTAGAATTCCCCCTTCAGATTTCTACTTCCATTTTGTCATTCCCAATGGGCGACCCGTAGCTGCTTCCTGGCAATGACAATCTGAGACCCGAATTTTCACGCCCGAAATTTCATGTCCTCTGCGCCGTCTCAGACAACTTTCCTCTAGATGATACCCGAGCTCCCAAATGGGACCAAATGACCTCCAAATCCAAAATGGATTTCGACCCACTTGCCAAAATTAGGTTTTCTTTCACATCCACCTTCAAATCCTCAAATCCAACCTTGGGAAGTGCCCTTGGGAATTCCATCCTCATTTTGCCCTTTCCAACGGCATTCTGCCAAGGGAATTTCGGCCTTAGAAGTTCGAATTGTTTGCACTACTTTCTAACGATGAAATATCAAGTTTACATGCTTAGTGAATGTGAATTGTGATTACAGGAGTAATCTTGACATGCAGGGACTTGTCGGTGGCCGTTTTATCAAGTTTATTTTTACTAATTCACGTCTTCTGTGTAGGATTTATGGAATTCGGTGTAGAGACTTCTGGTGCCTCCAAGAAAGGGAAAGGAACGACCAAGCCACCAAGAGGCAAGGAACACAAAGACCTAATGAAGTACAAGTTCCAATGTGTCCCTATACAATCCAGGATCACTACCCTTTGGAGGGATGTTATAGACACCAACATCAGATAGGTCGATGTTGACGAATTCAAGCAGAGGGTCAGATTGAACCCCAAGATAGAAAATGCAAGGCTAATAAAGAGCAGTGGAATTGTGAAGGCTATAGGTTTTCCACTAGCCTTAGTAGCCCCGGAGCTAGTAATGGCATGCGTGGAGGCATACCAACCTGACACTAGAACTATAGTGGATCTAGACAAAAATCTTCTTGTAGATATGTCTCCATTAGGTATAATAGCAACCTTCCACTTTCCTACCTTTGAGAGCATGGAGGTCCCCACCATGGAAGAATGCAAAGAGTTGTGGGAACAGGACCCGTTGGGGTGCAAAAAGCTTATCAACCAGCACTGGTTGAAGGACAAATGAGGTAGTGTTGGGAAGCTTCCTCAGGAGCTCTTCCGCAGTGATTTCTTCGAGGATTATCATGACCTCGTAACTCTACTCAGCCGATTAATGGGCCTTCCCAGCACGGTCTTCTTCCAAGAATGGATGTTCTATTTTATAGAGCAGATTCTCTGCGGTAAAGGCATTTCCTTCTATTAGGGAAAGATAATCAATGACTACTTCCACGAGCAGTTTACCACCGTGAAGAGAACCACCAAATTCTTCATGACCTCTTATTTGGTGTATTCCCTAGCTGATCGGCAGCATTATCAAGGATTGATGATGATGCCCAACAATCCATCGGGGCCAGAGCTCAAACCTTACGACAAGTACCCTCAGCTATAGTTCAAAAATTTTAAGAGGGATTATTGCAGGGTGAATGATGCATTCATCGCTCACATCATTTGGTCCTTAGGAGGGGATTTTCATAAAAGGATATCCCATAGTGTGAGGGCCCTCCTCATGCAGTACACCTTCTGGTACATTCAGTTCCCTAGGTTCACCTACATACGCACTCAAGGATTCACCGAAAGACCGAACAAGCTGCCCCGGTACCCAAATGACCGGATCATTCTCTTGGAGCTGACCCAGCAGCTATGACACATTCATAGCATCCTGAGCGAAAAGAATTTGGTAGGTCCTACCTATCCCATTAACCTTGGTCAAGGGATGTATAAGATCCACACCTCCCAGTGTGCAGGGTATTCAAAAAAAGAGCTGGCTGAATATAACTTCGAGCAATACACAGTGCGGCCATGAATGGATCCTTATGGTCATTTCACAAAGGCACTGGGACATGAATACACCCACTTCCACAACATCAAGGACTTCTAGGCCAATTACAAGGACAATATTGATGTGCAGTTGCGACATTACATGCGCATGACCATCTATGTACAAAGGGTAAACTTGTATCTGATCCCTGACCAGCTTGAGGAGGATGAAGACACAGTGATTGATCTAGGCTATGATTTCATTTCCAACTTGTCGCTACCTGCAATTGACTAGAATGGACCAGAGCTTAATGACATCGGTGCACTCACTAGGCCCATTGAAATCCGAACAAGGGCATGGATCGACAAGATGGTGGCCCAATTGAAACAACAAGGGATTGTTTTGACATTTAGTGAGCTTACAAGTGAACATGTAAGTGAACCAAGTGGCTCTGAGGGTGGAGAAGCCACCGTGTGGCTGGGGAGACATCTAAGACCCCACCATCGGTGAAGACCAAGAAAAGAAAGGAGGTTAGTGAGCAGCTACCCAAACCGAGGGTCTATGCCCGTAAGGCTTCTGATCCTGAACCTTCCAAGAAGAGGAGGAAAACAACTGGCAGCATGAAGATGGCTGTATTAACCAAAGTTCCATCCCTTGGAATCAGAAGGGGAGGATCTCGCTCACCAGGGTCCCTTCCTACCATTGTTTCTAATGCTACTGCTGCTTCCCCTACCCCTCATGCTTCGCTTGCAGTCTCTGCTTTCTCCCCGCCTACGGTGGACATCTCTGTCCACCTTTCTCCTACTCCTCTGGTATTACCAGTTATTCTCATGGATTCATCATCCACCACCACCTCACCAATGTCTTCTTCCTCTATGTCTCCTTCCCTTCCTGCCATTTATGCTGCTAAAACGCCTGCCCTTAGCCTTCTAGAGTCTTTTGTAAAGTACATGCAGAATGTATCGTCTGAGCTTTCAAGGATGCTCACCAATCTGATAGTCCAGGCTGCGATAGCTCAGGCTATGGCCTCCACCCCAACTCCTTCCCCCTCTACTGAATCACCAAAGATGAAAGCAACCATGCAAATATCAGATGAGCTTGAATGATAGCAGCTAGAGGCTGAGAAGGCGTTAGAGGATGAGGAGTTTGAATATCATGAACATCCCTTGTTCGAGCGTCGGGAGATAGAAGAGGTGGCCTATGAGTCTTCCAATGAGGGTAGTGAGGACCTCGATGCTGAACTAATCCGAGAGTCAAATGATCCTGAGCTCAATGTTGAGTGGGGCAAGTAGCTCAAGGAAATTGAGGATAGGGAGGCCAAGGACCAGCTTGCACATGAGGAGGAGGTTGTTGCTCCCGAGATGGAGGGTCATAGGTCTCCAATCGAGGGACATGGCCAAACCATAGAGCACGACAAGGAAGCGTTCCTCCACAAGGACGAACAAGGGCAGAACCCTGAGGCACATCAAGATACTCTAAACGAACATGAGGAGGATGTTGAAAAGAAAGATTCACCTAAGGAGCAGTTGCACACTGAGTCCCCTGCTAGACTAGAAACTTCAAAACAAGACCCTGATGAAGAGAAGGAAAATGTAAGAACGAAGGAGAAGGCTCTTGTTGTCAGAACCGTCGAACTTAAGAAGGAGGACAGCGGGAATCAAAGTGAACCACCAAGGGAAGAACCTCGAGTGCCCGATTGGCTGCAAAGTTAGCTAAAGCAAAAAACTCCCACCTTCAAGGATCCCAAGGCGAGCCTGGAAGCCATTATGGCCAGAGCGCAAATAAGCACCAAGAAAGAGAAAAGGCCGAAGGTCAAATCAAAATCACCATGGATGCCTTGGGATCAAGGGTAGTGCAAATAGCAACACTAATGGTTGGAGAACAAGGCATAACTTACAACCTCTCCACCATCGACTTGGGAGTGGCCACGAGGGAACAAAAGGTTGAGCATCTCCAAGATTCGGTCACCACTATGGTGCACCTTATCCAGCAGGATAAGGTCTCTAAGGAAGAACTAAAGGAGCAGGTGGCTGATCTAACAGCTTATATTCAGCAATGGTCATCTCCGGATGAGCAGCCCACGATTTCATCGGCCCCGCCTTAGTTGTTGTCCCAAGAATAGATTAACAAGCTAGAGAATAGACGGAACTTGGATAAGACTATAGAAAACCGGTTCCAACAAGTCTTAGCTATGGTAAATACGGGCATCAACTTGGCTATTCGGGCAGCAAATAGGTTCCTGAAATTTCAAAAAACTCTCGAGGACACAAGGTAGATCTGTGAAAGGTTCCCAAGGAAGTACGAGGCAGCCTAACCAAACATTGAGGCCATACTCGCATTGCCAAGCGATGTCTGGGAAAAGGACCTTGCTTTCAAGGATGATGATCATTGGCTAGTGGACATGTGGAAGCAATATTTTGATCACCAGAAGAGGAGGCTTGAGCAAGTTTTGGAGTGGATGGCGCCTAACATTGATTGGGCAAGGGATTCCAGAGAGGAGTGCACTTGGTACCTCAAGCTGATGACAGGGTATGAGCTGCCCGCGGTCGAGATCAATCCTGAGAATATAAAGCCCTACTTCTTGAAGATCATGGAAGATGGGATGTCCGCCGAGGTCACCACCAAGTTCATGTGCTTCGCTACCCGAGCCTTTGCACAATTAGAACTCTTTAAACACAATGTTGCTAAGTATGATGACGATTAGAAGAAGCTTGGCAACAATTCCCAAGAATGGACTTGCCAGCTTTTACGATCCAACATCATGGAGGTGGATAAGCTTCAATCCCTTATCCTAAGTTTCATGGAGTATGCCACGTTGAAGAAGCGAGAGGGAAATCCCGTCATCGGCGATGAGTTCCTTGAAGAATAGCTACAGCAAAGGGCAAATGGCTAAAAGACAAATTTGCTATAGTGTTGTCACTAGATGATGAAATAGGGAAGAAACAAAAAAAAAATTATTTATAAATGTAATATATTTGGGGGTAGGTGAAACCCTAATGTAAAGTGAATCTTGGCCACACAATGGAATCGGATCTTGGCCACTCATTTTGTTTTTTGAAAACTATAAATAGGGCTCTCCTCCTCTCATTTTGGGAGAGTTGAGTTGTTGTAAAGACATGATGCTGAGAATATAATAGAAAATATAGTCATTTTCTGGTGTATTTCTAGTTGTCTCCACATGTTTCATGATTCCTCTCCCTTTTAATTATAGCTTTGCTTTAAGTTACTTTGCTGTTCTAATATCCTCATATTAGACTTGATAGATTTAGTATGTTATCTCTGGTTTTGAAGATTGTTGTTGTGTGTATGCTTTTCTTGTCCATACTTTTGGTCATTTGTTGAAGGTAGATGACTGTGCAAAGTTATTCTGGACTTTGATTTCATCGTTGCTCATCAAATCTCATCTTTCTTCACCCTCCCATAGTGAATGAATGATGAATATCTACAGTCCTTAGAAGATAGCACATATTTCATGATATTGTGAGAATTTTGATTAAGTGAAATTTTGTTTAAGAAAATTGTCCACAGCAGGAACCTCCATGATCACTGTTCATCGGTAGTTGCAGGTCTGGGAAACATCCTCCTTCCTCACCCCTTTTCCTTTTCTTTTTTTTTTGAGAAACAACTTGTGTTAAGGTTCATTGCACATTGTAAAGCCAAATCCGATGAAATAATGGAGTCTGAGATCACTGCCTAAACCTGCAGCAAAGCATAGTAATTCCAGATCCCTAAAACTCCATTCATTGACTCAATCCTCCTAAAGCTCTGACCACGTAAGTCCACCTTGTGATTCCAACAAATCACATCAATCAACTGAAATATTCCAAGCCTCGTCATGACCTGACATCCGAGAGACCTTGGGATAGTGTTCTGCAATTTGATTGTGGAAGATTATCTTTCAAGAGAGGTAGTACACCTACATATTGTCTGTGTTGTGAAGTGCATAAAAACACCATCAACAAAACATAGAGGAAGACCTGGATGAGGACCAAGAATGGGTTTTCAAGGAACCTATTTTAAATGCGGAGGACATAGGGCCTTTGAGGGTCCTCAACATCAATGAATTTCAAACATGAGGCCTAGTGGAAATGCTCGAGTTGCCCATGTAGATGAAGATGCGTAGTCCTCACATTCTGAAGAAGCTAAAGGAGGAGAAGTGTTGATGGCTAGGCGAGCCTCATTGCATTAAGACAATGAACCAAAGCAAAGGAGGAGTTTGTTTAGAACAAAATGAAAATGTAAAGGTAAATTTTGTAATATGATTATCAATGGTGGAAGTACTAAAAATATTGTTTCTGAAGAAATGGTGAATAATTTATAGCTACAAAAGAGAAGGCACCCACAGCCCTATAGTATTTCTTGGTTGTAGGGTGATCATAAGGTTTTGGTACATGAACAATCCCTAGTAAGCTTTAAGACTGGTAACTATCATGATGAAGTTTTGTGTGATGTTATGCCTATGGGTATTTTTCACATGTTGTTAGGCAAACCTTGGTAGTTTGACAGGAAGGTAGTGCATGATGGGTATGCAAATAGCTACTATTTGATGAAAGATGGAGTCAAACACAAATTAAAACCCTTGATTAAGGGTGAAGAAAGGTTAAGTAATAATGTTGGAAAATTCTTGGTGTCTAGAGTTTGACAACTAGTTAAAGAGGAAGAGGATGAAGATAATGATTTGCTACTACAAGTTGCAGTTGTGGTGATTTCATTCAAAAGGAATAGAATGAAATCTTTGGTGGAGGAAGAATGAACTATTGTTACCAATTTGTGTGGATGAAGCTATTGTGGCAGTGAATACACTGGTAAAGGAAGAAGGCAAGAAAGTGTGTGCTGGATCAATTGATGAGCTTTTGTTTACATCACTTGATGACAGTCTACTGCAAGATGAGCAGAAAGGATTTTTTGATTATATTATTAACATTGATAAGGATACAAAGGAGAGAGATGGTGATTGTGATACTAAAATTAAATTGGTAGTTGAGACCTACTTGTCAAGAGTAGTAGGAAATGAGGAACACGGGAAACAAATGGAGGTTGAGAATGAAGTGATTGTTGCAGTTGGGAGAAGGGTAATACATGGGTTATCTAAAGAAGATAAAATTGATGAACATGCTTTTCCAACACTCCACAGTGCAGATTGGTGGGAGTTGGAATTCGTGAATAGAGGAAGAAAGAGAGGAAGGATGAAAAATGGAAGAGACATTAAGTTACAAGGATAGCTGAGAAAGACGGTGCAAGTGAACAAGGCAACAAAATGGATTTTGGATGAGCATTAGATCCAAAAAAATTTATGAAGCATTTCTTTCCTACCTCAGGTGTCTGATGTAGGACCATCTGAGACAAAGAGAAATATTGCATCATAAATTCTATGTTTGTTTGTTTTAAATAAGGGCCAAGGTTGTGAGGAGTCATTAAGTTCTTAGTTTTCCTAACTCATGTCACAAGATTCACAACTAGAGGTTCTTATGTTCTGACCTTTATGACATAGTGATGGGGTTACATCGGCAGGACACTTGTGTATCGGTAGGAGTCTAATGTGAGTCCTTCTAATAGCCTGGCATTCATAAGGAAGTTAATAAATGACATTGGGAGGACTTGGGTGTATCGGTAGGATGGGGGAGTGAGTTCTGATGATAGAAAAATAATGCATGCATCAGAGTGACTACATGCTATCAGTGGGAAATGATAACGATTCTGAGTGATGGGGCGATGGAAGGTTGGATGACATGTAGGACCCGACATGACAGTGACATCTACAGATCGATGATGATTGATGAATTTTCGTGCAATTCACATCCTTGTTGTGAATTGTGTGGTGATAGGGTGGACTAATATCGTGATAACGTGTGATTGGTGTGATAGACCTTCATTTGCAAGACTCGTGAGATGTTCTACTTGATACAACGATAAGGGGAAAATGACGAAGGATTGGTTAAATGATGAGTTGGTGGGATGGACAAACCCAGTGGTGACACATGGCATGGTATCCTTTGTTGATTTACATCATTTTTGCTAATCGACTAGGGAAAACAAATTTACAAGCATGCAACAAATGAAATGAAGATGACTTACTAGGAATGAATGAGAATGTAGTCACAAAATTATATGTAACTGCCTAGAGAATAAACATGGATACTACGACATGAGGGGTGGAACATGTCAAGGCTAACTTGGAGAATTAGAACAATATATAAAGCCTAAAGGAAGACAAGTGAAAGGGAGTAGCATAGGTATTAGGGAAGTAGCTTGCATGTGGTAGTAAGGATTGAGGATGAACTCAGATATGTCCATTTATAGATGCATGTAATAATTTTCCCATCAGATGGCATATAACTCTATAATGTCATTTCAATAGTAAAATAATCTTTGTTGAACAAATCTCGTTATTGATTTCACATTGTTCTAGCTTGCAAGGGGAGTCCCCTTCACCAGGATTCACTAGAAGCCTTCATGTTCTCCATAGTCTTTTATTTTCTTTCCTTTTCCTCATTATTTTTGGAGCTCATGTTAGTCTCTACCACTATTTTTGCATCTTCATTCGTATCTTCATTATCCTTCTCATTATTTTCTTTTTCACCTTCCTTCTCTACATCGGCACTCTCTTTTTCACCATCCTTATGTACATTTTCCTCACCAACGGGCCTATATGTGGTATCTAGAGGAGTAATATTCCCTTCAAGTACCAGAGGAGTGTTGGAAAAACAAGGATAAACAACTGAGAGGGGGGGGTAAATCAATTGTCATAGAATTTAAACTTATTTAACCTTAATCAACCTTTAATCTCAGATCTGATAATTAATAGTGAAAGCATGAATCAACAACACATCAAAAACACACAACACCAATAGTTTTGTGTGGAAACCCTATTAGGGGAAAAACCACAGTGGAATTTAATCCACAATTTATACCCTATTAGAAGTATAATGAAAAAATAATAAGGAATGCACATGCATTTAGGCACACTGCCTAGAGCTCACTACTCAGAAGGGAAGGCTCACTACCTTACATAAAACAATCAGATTAAATCCATCTAATGAGATTGAACTGAGAAATTAGCTTCTTCAAAAGCCTAATGATAGTTCTGATTAGGCACAGAAACACTTCTTCACACTTCGCTCAAACTCATTCACACTCTGCTCTGTAATTGAATGATCTAATCTTTATTCATACATATCTCGCACACACTTCACATGCATCCATCAAGCACACTCCAAAATGAGGAAACAATCTCTCTTATATATCCACTTTAAGAAATTACATCATTAGCTTTGTCAACCAAAGATAAATAATATATGAATACAAGTTTTCAGCCCAATTCATGAGAAAATCTCAATGTGTACCAACCTAAGTTGGTCATAGCATAATGAAGACCTAAATCAACATCCTCGAATGCGCCAAGCATTCAAAACTTAATCCACAAGGATCTGCAACACACTACAACCACCATGTCGGCCAAGAACATGAAAACTTGAACACACAAAGGAAAAATATTTGATCACGAGCACACCAATCAATGCGGATAAACAAAAATTATATAGTATGATCTAGAACCATCATTGAATATCACAAGAGCATACGCAACAACTTAATTTACCAGAATTGTATTCTCTTCTTTTAGAAACACCTGCTACAGTAACAGAATAGTTGTAGGAACTCATAAACTCATAACTTGCTCCAATCTTGATGTGCACCTCTAAAACTTCTGGAGAACATACTAGATAGGCTCAGAAACAAACCCTTTAATGCAAAACTTCTGAATACCAACTTACATAACTTTCCACCACTCTAATCTTCACAGCTTCACATACTGCCTGCAACATATTTATTATAGTTTTCCCAATATCCTCGACATGCCTTCAAAATCATCAATGCTAATAGTGTTGACATCAATGACAACCACATATCAGAAACACAACCACAACATCCAACAAGGAAGAGATTTATCCTCCTTTGTTACTTCTCCACCATCATTTTTCTTTGCTTCTTCATCTTCTTTTGTCAACTCTTCCATTTCTGAAAGAACATTGTCCTAAGAATATCCTTAATCTATTACATGCTCATTTTGAGCATCAATATTATGTGTTTCCTCTCCTGTATTGACTTCTAGACTAGTATCTTCTTTGTTTTCTAAATTCATTCCATACTTTTATGCTATGTCTGCAATCTTTTAAGTTGTCTCCTTCTAAAGCATCTCAAACTCACCTTTATCTCTACCCATAATGGTAGTTACCCTATGCTTTACCATAAATTTTGTGCTATACAATTCAGCCAATGGGGATTTATTTTCCTCTAAGAGAGGAGCACCAATCTTCTTCAATGCATATTCTTTTATTTTTACTTCTTCTTCTATTACTTCCTTACTTCTCTTCACCATGACATTCCATAACTCCATAGGAATTTATTTTTCAATGTTCCTGATGTAAACTTTTAAAACAATAATATACTTAATGATAGCCTCTACAATGGTGGCCTTATCCACCTCAACTACTTCATTGTACAAGGTCGCGGTTTCTGCTAACATCTCATTCTACACAATTTTATTGAACAGTGCTTCTAACTTCATGGGAGTGTGTGTGCTTACCAGGTCTTTCTTCTTCTATTTATTTTCCAGTGACACCTTCTTCTAACTTGTTTCTACTTTCTTCTTCTCTGGTGACATCTTATTGGTGGCTTCTTTCTTCTTCTCTCACATGTCGACTACAAAATATTTATTTTCTTTCTCTATTTCTTCTTCATTGTTGTTTCCACAACATCCACTCTCTATTTCTTGGAACTTTATTTAATCTGTGAAGCTTCATATTTTCTCTTCTGAACCAATTGAGGTCCTTCTTCATCTCCTTCATCTTCAACATTTACACTTATGTTCTTTAATCTTACTACTTTCTATTTCATTCTCTTCTTTGTAGGGGATACAGGTGTTATTACTATAGTAGGTTTCTTCTTTTCAAACCTTGTACTCTACACAATTGGAGGGGATTTCTCCTTCACCAAAGGACTATCAGTTTCTTTTCTCTTCTCACCAATAGGGGGCTTAGTCCTGGAGGATTATTGGATAGTAGGAGTGGTAGCTATTTTACTATATCTTCTAGTGCTTGATGAGCTTCCCAGAGCTTCATCCCTTCCTCTTGCTTGCTCCACTTGCTCTTTGGTGAAGCCCATATATTCCAGAAATTTTTCAACCATCTTCTTTATTATTGGTTTTTTTTTTCTCCATATGCACCTCCATTGATTTCCCTTCATAGGTACCATATCTTCCTTTTGTAGTGTCCTTAGGCTTGCTAAGTATAAAATCAGCTGAGGCAATAATATCTTGTTCAATAATCTCATATCCCATTGTTGGGATTCACACTATCCTTGGTTCAACTACTTGAACAATGCACTCATCTTTTGACACCATGAATATGATTTCATCCTTGTATTTTTCAACCATTTTCTTAGGAATTATTTCTCTTTCACGCATCCTCTTCTGGAATATTGCAAAGAATGCTTCAAGAGCTTCATCTTGTGCCTCTGCATCACCAATACCATGCAATAAGCCTATAATTTCATGTGAAATTGGTCTTCCTTTTAACCATACAACACTTTTAGTACCACATAGTTCTCTCAAGAAGTAGAAAAGTAGACAAACAATCAGGGTACCATACTTAAATGGATGTCTCTTCAACTTAGGTCATGGCCTTATATTAACCTCAATAACCCTTAGTGTAGCCATTTAAAAATCAATTCAAATTTATTTTGAGAAACTTCTCTGTGAAACTAGGGAAAATAAATATTTATAAATACCTTTTCCTTCACTTTTATGATTAGTGTTTGAACTTACCAAATCATAAATTTCCTTGATCACTCCAAATCTTTTCTTCACTACTTTGCTCCTTTTCAATGCTCATTGTGAATGAATTTGTCTAAGTAAAATCACTTCATAACCCTTTGGAAATGACCTAATTTTGTATTGAATGCTTCAAACAATAAAGTTGGCAAACCCTTAACTATGTGCACAGTTACCTTCGAATGCTCTACATTCTTCTGCATTTCAACATTTTCTACCATAATTTTCTCTAAAATATCAAGCATGTCAATCTACACCACATATCCTCATGTCGAAGCATCAACCACCATTTTCTTTGGCAGGGGATGGATTTTGTTAATTAAATCTCCCCCTGATCCAAATCTCGCAACTTAGTTCCAGGGGAAACATCTATACCAGATGTTGGTACAGATTCATCCTTAATCTCGATCTCTTCCTTATTTCTCCAAATCTTATCCATCTCCTTCTTTTTTTTGTTAGATAAATATTTTTTGTTGCTTCATTCTTCTTTACTATATTATCCTTCTTCATATTTATGCTTCTCCAAAAATTATAAATGTGTCCAGGCCTATTGCAATTGTAGCATATGACATTATTTTGACCAAGATTATTTGCATTCATTCTAGATCTGCATTGATTAGATTTATTCCCAAATCCATAGCATGTATAACACTATCCATTGAAATATTAAACCATTCTACCATTGTTATAGCCATTCATCATTTGACTTTTGTACTCATTAGCTCTATGACCAAATTTCTGGCATGTGAAAATTTGACCAAAAAAAGTTGGAACATTCTGATTCATTTTGATTCTAGATTCCATAGCCTTATGTCCAAATTTATTGCAAGAATAACATTAACCATTAAAATATGGGTACCTTTTTGCATTTGGATGTCTAACCGATGGTCTTCTAGCTATATTCCTTTGATTCCAAATCTGCTTGCCATTTTTCTTCTTGTCTTCAATCTTCTTTTCAACATTTGATGTTTGATAAGATTTTAAGATTTCACCTTTTTCAAATCCTAAGCCTTCTTTATATTTAGATCCTTTTTTATTTGCAATCATTTCATCAAGATTTGTAGAACTCATCTTGAATTTGTCTTCATGACTCCTTGCTTTCTCTACATCTGATCTCAGATTCACAACTTCTTGTTCAAGCCTTGTGCATTCTTCAATTTTTCTTTTCACCATTATATTCAAGCTTATTCTTTAACTCTCTTTCTTTATTCAACTTGCACCTTCATATAGGTAATGGTTTCATTTGCTTGCTTCAACTTCTCACTGACCTCCTTATTCCTTTCTTTGAATTTATTGATTTTCTCCCTCAATTTTTGGTTGCATTCATTTGCTTCTTTGATATTATCCTTCAAATCTCTATTTTCACCTTTATTTCTTTCAAGATCTTCAAGATCAAATTTTAGTTCTCCATTCATATCAAATATGCAATCTTCTTTTGTAGATCCAACAACAGGAATCTCTTCCAGAGGAGTAGGTAATCTTCTAACAGCCATGTGTTCAACCTCCAAGATCTTTCCCAAGTGGTTAAGCTCCTTCCCAGGAACCAAACTATGATACAAATTGTTGAAAATCTAGAATAATGAGAGGGGGTGAATTAGTATTCTTTTAAACCATTCAAAAATTTAAACATCTAATTCGCTTAGCATATTCAGCTGCAGTAATGAAAGAAAGCATAAAAGATTCATAATACATAAACTCCAAGATTTTTATGTGGAAAAACCATGATGATGATTAGCTCACATATATTATAATTGGTTATAGTATATTATAGAAGTTCTCACTACAGGTGGACTCACTATCTAATTGGACTCACTGCCCATTGAAATAAAAAAAGAGATAGAAGAAATTTTGTGGCTCACAACCTAGATTAAACCATTACAATTGCATCTATCATGTGCATGAAATATATTTCCAATGAATCTCAATAGACTAAATTTACACACTTCATCTTATTCTGATATAACACTCCCTTCCTTTACATTTGTATCAATCTAATATTCTGCTCAACATTAACAACTTAGATTCATAATGTATTTGCATCTTCACATCATTTGCATCACTCTCATATAAAAATTATATCAAAACACCAAAAATGATCTAGCTTATATGTCCTATTTACCCATAACATCAATTAGGTCGGCCTAATTATATGTATCATTCAAAATATACAAAATAGGACTTGTTGGCTCAATATTTATTCACACAAGCTTTGAGCCAAGGCTCAAATCTCAAAATAGTTTGAAATAGTTTGGCATGGACCTATAATAGATCCCACATTACTTTTCAATACTTATTTAAGCTTCACATACCTTCAATCCTATTAGGTCGGCACCACGGAAGACCTAATATAAAAATTCTCCAACTATATATCCATATTCGGACATATGTACCTCAAAATATAATACCAACTAGAATTCCCACTTATTTGGCATCTTTCAATAGCTCCTCAAATCTGCAAAGCTAAAAACCAATCCTTGGAGAAGTGTGGACTCTCCACTCATATTTACAAAATTGGAAAACACTTGTAGTTTTTATTTCAAACTTTTGATACTCATAACTTTCACACCAAAATCCAAAATAAGATGAAATTTTGGAATTAGATGCTTATACTAGCGAAAAAAAATATACTAGTACTGTAAAGGAAAACCTTGAATAGTGAACCAATGTGGACCCAATTACCAGATCCTCTATATACAAATTTATTGGTATTAACACTTAGTCATTTTTCATTATAAATGCCTTCAGCAGAACAAACCTTCTTGAAAAATTGTCTTATGAAAACGTGCTAAAACATGTTAGAGACAGCCAAAATTATTTGCACCATGATCTCCAAAGTAAGATACAATATTGACATCAATGGCAACAATGCAATGCAAAACTATATGTACCACATGCTCATGTTGCCAACAAATGCATCAATGACATCTCCTTAATCTTCCAACATTTTATGCACATCAACATACTCTTCATCTAAAATAAGCATTTCCATATTTTTTTCATATAAACAATCTTGAGTAGCAAGGACATAATCATGTTTATTTACATCATATTCAACACCATCAAAAAATTTGTCACTACTAGCATTGTGCTAAAACTTCATACATTTAATGCTTAAACACTTATCTTCCAATTTCCTCAAATGAAGACTTGAATCATACAAAAATTGTTCATCAAACTCTAAATATGTACTTTCATCACCATTTTCATTACTAGATACCTTACCATGCTCAGAACCTTCAAAGTAAATACTTAAATTTTCACTAGCATCATGGCTGAGTTGCAATAGAATATTAGTGGGACCATCATTATCAGCATAATCATCCAATTCCCAAGTTGATCCATCATACATGATATAAGTGCATTATTTTAATTCTTCAGTAACAAAGCTATTACAAGATAAAATTTCATGTATTTCTTTTATTTCATCATGTATTACATTTGGAATATCATAAATGTAACTTTAATCAATACACCTTTCATCCATGATTTTATCACAAACCTCATCATCATCATTGCAAAATGTATCTTCATTTTTTACAAAAATCTCTTCACCCTTATATATTATGCCTTGACTTTTCTCACACCTAAAAATAGGACAGATGTTATTGGCATTATGATACATGAAAGTTCTTACATAATCACCTCTAGTTCTTTCAAATATCCCAATCTAGTCAAATATTTGATCAAGGCTTCAACTCTTTAGGCAAAGAACTCAAGCCTAGCTAATAAATTTCACAAAACAAATCAATACATAAAGAATCCTCGGGTCTGAAATTTTTAGGGATTGTTAACTAGGTTTTCATAAATCTTGCATAAAAATCATAAGATGATTCGCATTCATGTTTCTTCATATCAAATAGTGTTTGGACAAAGAACATAGGATCGACGGAGAGATTTATTTTGAAAATCACTCTTATCTTCTAATTTGCATCTCTCTTTTGTATTTTTATGGAAACTAACACTTGCAGACATGTACCCTTTTGGAATTTAATATTTTAAATTATTTTCAATATACATGGAAATTACATCAACTTGATGAAGTGTTGTAGGCTCCTTACTTCTCAAAAAATAACTAATTTTTCTATCAAGTGAATCAAAACAACCGAACACATTGCATCATTCAGTCTTATGTTTTCTAAGAATATATTTGATTGCCTTTGCAAATCTCATATTGAAGATTGGAACCCATTCCTTCACCTCTTTCTAAATGTCCATGAGTTTTCAAATTATTGAACTTACATTAACTCTTTGACCAAACTGCTCAATAAATGCTAATATGAATTCTTGCTAAGATGAAATGGAATGATAGAATTTCTGAAAAACCAATCTCTGGTATCTTCCCTCAAATATTGAACAAATAGTTTCATGACAACATCCTCAGCCTCAATTTCATAATATCCTAACATATCACAAAAATACTACAAGTTCTTATTTTTTTATTCAAAAATCTTCCCATTGCACTTTGGTAAATTCTTTTTAAGTTCATTAGAGACATGATTTGGAAAACCATGAATACCATTGAAATCAAGTGGCTTGTATATTTCAATAGATAATACTCTTGTCTAAGGATATGATAGGGGTTTTTGTTGTGAGATATGCATTATAATATTTTAACTTTCACAAGGGAAACTATAATGAAAATACATTTTCAGAAATGTCTTTGGTGATAGCGCATTTTCCTTAGAACAATTTATTCACAACCTCCTTCTCATGATAGGATCTCAAAACCCACACATGAAATTATTAATTTCTCTTTTTGGATGCAAATACTTATTGAACTGGGGAATGCAACTTACTCAAAAATATCTTCAACTAAATTAATCACACAACAATATTGTTGGTATGGATGTTGCACACACACCAATAGTTAGATGAATTCTCACATATTATTTCGAGAACCTACCTTTCTTGAAAGACTCCACCAAGAAACCCAAATCTAACGAAAACTTAGCTTGATCCCAAGGCTCGTTTATGTCAAGTCTTGACACACTAGGTTCACTCCAAATTCATTGTGATTTTTTTGTTAAACACAAGGGGTAAACTGTCATTAAGAATTGGCCAGTGTCTGAAAGATAGAAACATAATCTATGTCTGACATTCAAATGTTACTTAAATCCTTCATGAAATCAAATAATTTGCAATAATATTTCATGAAATTAAATAACTTGTATGCATTCAAGTAGATTTAGCATTAATCACTCAACAATTTCATGGAATCAAAAGATTTATAATAAAACAAAATGTATTTATCAATTTTTGAATATTTTCTAGGAATATAAAGCATCTACTCTAAAATAAAGCATAAAAAAATACTGAAATGTAAAATTTCTCCTAGGTATTATCCACACATGCCTCAAGAAGTAACTAAACCAGAGCAAACCATTCCATACTTCACTATATTTCTTAACAGTTATGCATAGAATGATGCAAGAGTTTAAAGAAAGGGGTATCATTTACCACTGAATAGTGTTAGTATGCACCCTTAAATGACACAACACATAGTCTTGTTCAATAGGAATAAACAATCAGCTACGTAATATTTCAAATGAGGAAATAGCTTTGAGTTTGGAACCTATATTAGTTAAGTTCTAGTGAAACATGCAAATTTTTAGTTTGGAATGGAACAAAAAATAGGAAAAAGAATAAAACCTAAAAAGTTTTAATTCTCTGGAATCCACAAGTTCTGAACTTAGCTAAAATAATACACCTCTCAATATTTTATAAGAACAAGACACTTGGGGAATTCAATTGATACATGAGAGGGAATCCAAGGGATGAATTGCACCAAAGCATGTAGCACATGATAGTTAGCAAGAGAAACTTCTAAATAAGTCAATAGATTTCGACCTCCTCCAGCACTTAAAACTTTTGGACTTATGTCTTTAAAACTCAATCAAGAAATCAAACTGGATTGAGCAATTTTGTCAAACAAAATGTAGAAATTTCCTCTGGTGGATATTTAGAGTGATCGGGTGGAACTAGTTATTCAAATCCACCAACACTTGTGTTCCTGCATTCAGGTTCAAGCTTCAGGCAAAAATACTCAGAAGTAAATTACCCCAGAGCTAAGCACCTTCCTTTGTTGCATGCGTAATACAGGTTCCCTGGTCTCTTGATTACCAGTGTTTCCTCTCCATAAGCTTTTTCCTTGCATGAACTTTTAGAGTGCGCCACCAAACCTAGTAACATCATCGGATCTACTCACAATCCAAATTTTCTTGACTATCCATACTGAAACATCATCCAAAAACCTATTTCTCCTGCACATAAAATTCCATATATCAATCCCTTTTAAAACATTAATAAAACTCTCATAATCATAAAAACCATTATTAATATTAATCTACTTTTAAACAATTCATAAATAACATGCTTTAAAGAATTCTCATGTAATTATCACTTTAGTCAGGCTACCAAACATTTAAGCATTCGAGCAAAACCAAACAACAAACTTCAACATCTTAGTACCAATGCACTATTTACCCAGGTACCTGATACCCAACACATTTCAACTTTATCGGAACAAAACTCAACCTGACTCCCGACAATTACCAAAACTTTTACACCCCTAAGCCTTTACTCCCGACTGCAACAACTTACCAAACTTCGCTTTAAACATTCTAATTACATGGTTTCCCAACACTTGGTATATTTTGCACACAGTACCTTTAACCATGAATAATTTTAAATATTTTTACTACGTTACCTCCTAGTGATCATTAGCCAACCAACACCTACTATAAGCATTAATTTACAACTTGGGTCCCCAAGCCTTACATTGTTGGGGCATGTTGTGATACCACACAACTTGCAACCAATAAAACCAATTTTAAAATAAACTCAGGAATCAATTAACTTCCATAAATTATAACTTATGCATCTTTTCTCACAATAGCTCCTTGCATTTACTTGAATCTCAGCATAAAAACTATAAAAATCTACCAGAAAGAATCAGTGTGTGCATTGATTAATTCCCATCCCTAGAACTTTGTAAAGGTATTAGTTCATTCACATTGAGCTACATAATTTGGCAATCCTCCAAATCCAACCTTGGATAGAGCCTTGTTTCCAGTCTAGCGTCTATAGCCCTGATAAGGTTACCTCTGTAATTCCCCCAAACATATATCTACTACCAATCAGGCGTCTATAGCTCTAATAGAGATATTTGGATAGCCTAAAGAGTTGAATTTTCTCTTTGACATTTCATTAATATTCATTTTTTTTTTTTCATTTAATATTTCATTGTAAGCTCTTTTGCTTCAACTTGCAGGCAATGAAGCCCACTATTAGGTTGGGAATTATAGTGGCAGTGAAGGTCACCTTGTGATTTTCACTCAATGTAAATACCCTTATCATTTCACCGATTCCAAAATATTCAATTAATTAATTTCTTGTATGTGAAACTTTCCAACTAAATTTTGTAGTCCTTATACCATATTTCAACTAACTACAATTCGTTATCTGCTAAAAAATTAAACATAAGTTAAAATTTAGCTGCAAGTTATCAAATCACCTAATTGCTTCCAAATTTAGAGACATCATTTACCACCCTTCTATTTTATTTTCTATGGAAACACTAAAATAAACTTGTCCAACAATTTTAATTTTGGTGGCTATGCACTTACATTAATGCATCAGATTTGTCATAAT
This sequence comes from Sequoiadendron giganteum, assembly GCA_007115665.2. Classification (NCBI taxonomy): domain Eukaryota; kingdom Viridiplantae; phylum Streptophyta; class Pinopsida; order Cupressales; family Cupressaceae; genus Sequoiadendron; species Sequoiadendron giganteum. The sequence goes on along the minus strand of CM021106.1, from coordinate 37,523,852 downwards.
TATACTTAAGCCCAGCCATCATACCCTTCATTTAATTTGCATGCCTAATCACACATGTATTACTTCCGCAAGTTTCTCAACATTCCAATGTGTGCGACCTCACAAGATCAACTTTCCTTCCGAACGACACACTTGGACGACTCATAATTAATACGGCTTCATAAAATAAACTAAAATAACCACCATTTAATTTTGAAATCTTGAATTTTCTTGTTTCATGATCATCATACTAGAAATCCTCAAAGCACTAGACACCAATTTCATGAGAATTTATTTGATTTAAATTTCAATTTTGGAGGAAAGTATACTTCCACCACCTCAACTTGCATTCCCAAGATTTTGTATCCAGGCAACTGTGTATCGCAAATTTCTCATGACTTCTATAAATATAGCACTTTCCTTCAAATTCCTCACTTCTATCTTCAATTTTCTCAATTTTCCTTTTGTGTTTTATTCCTTCTCTTTAGGCTATGGATACTCCCATTTTACTTACCAGTGTTCATCACCAAATTGGTGCTTTGGGCCATGTTACAAACCAACAACTTGGAAAAGTATTCTTCCTCAAGACTTCTTTCACCAAAGCATTTCTATGGATGGTGCTCAAGGAAACTTTAATGAACATTTAGGAATATTACAAAGAAAACTCAGACGTCGCTTCACGATCCATTGCTTCTCTCCTTGATCTCAGCCTCTTTATAGCTGAAGTTTATTTTGTTGCGGTGATGATAGTGTAGCCAGACTTCCTAGGAAATTTGGACAATGTTCTCACCATTGCTCAACCTACCATAGGAATTCCCGTTGTTGAATACATTCCCTAGTTTTTGCAATAGAGGGAAATAGTTCCTCTCCTTCCATTCCTTACTGCTCTACATACCCCCAACCTTGATGACCATAGAGATAATTCCTACCTTGGGTACATGTTTCTTTATGATGCTTTGGACCAAATTGACTAGCCAGACTACCAACTGCTCCAACAAAAGCTTCTGAACACCAGACCCCTTTTTTTCCCTTTGTTGATATTGCTTTACAATGAATTTTTTTGCATTTTCATGTATATATATGAAATATAATGAAAAAAGTTATTTTCTTTATTCATGCATGTATTTACTTCAAATGGTTTTACATTTTCAATTTTTAGTTAAAAAAAATTTAAGATTCCAATCATCATGTGTTTTAGATTAAGAAGAATTCATTGATTCCAAGACCAAAACCAGAAAACAAGGAAAAAACTAAAGCAAACAAACCTAACACAAATTTACCCTAAACAAATAGTTTACCCCAATTAATCAATCTACCGTAATTTATATCATTAACTTCATAATGCTCCTAGTTTGAATCCTAGCAAGTTTATCTTTAAATTCACTTGAATAACTTTTGATAACCTACTATAATAGCGAATTATTTGAAATTGTATACATTTAATAAATGAAAATTTGAATGCGTACTTACCAATGATCTAGCTAAAATTTATGGAAATGACCTGATTAATGGTCGGTTGCACACACATTTTCCATTGTCTCAGTCTTGTACCTTCCTCCAATCTTCATTCATGGTTTTTCATTTTGTTTTACTCTATTCCACAAATGGTTGCATTTACTTCTTGATTTTCTTTCTTTTCAAGACTTCTTTGGTTCTTTGTCCTATCTTTGACCTTAACATCACTATTCATTTCATTAGGCAAAACCTTAATACAATTTGCATAATTATCAGAAAGAGGGAGAGTAAAATCTTGATCCTCTATTATTTGTGTAAAATCAAATATTTCTTCCCTTTTAAGTTTTGGATTCACAATTAGGGGAAAAAATCATGCATCTCTCGCTCGTTTGACCTACTCTTTCTTCTCATTATCATCCACGTGTGTGAAGAACGGTAACTTAATCCTTTCAAATTCATGCTTAAAACATGATATTCCCAAGTTTTCATGACTTTTCTTCTTTTCCTGCAAAACTTTTAGAATTTTTTCATAGCAATTACAATTAGTGAATCTATTTGGTCTAACAATTAAACCACCAAAAAAATTAGTTCCACTAGGGTTAGGCATTTTTTAGAGTTCAAACACCTATCCAGTAAGGGCTTCCTCCTTTTCTTACTTAAGGACATCTCTGTTAATAGAATTATCTTGTGAATATATCCAAACTTACCCTAGTCAAGAAGACATTACAATCAAGTTCACTATAGTCAATTGTGTCATAGACCTTGCACTTGGTAACCCTATCAGAAGTGAAAAGACTTAAGGGATAAATCCTTCGGTTAAGAATTTTCTAGATCTTTTTGATCTCATTTTCACACTCCATTATAAGTTTGCTTAAAGCTTCAACTCACAAGAAAAATTTGACTATGCGACCATGAAAATAATACCAACTCAAGACACAAAAGGGACCTCCTTCTAGTGCCACTTATGTTGACATGGATGTTGCACACACACACCAACAATCAGATAAATTCTCACAATGTACCGCAAGAACCTACCTTTCTTGAAAGACTCCATCAGGAAACCTAAATTCTAGACAAACTTGGCTTGATCCTAAGGATCATTTATGTTAGGTCTTGGCGCACTAGGTTCATTGTGATTTTTTTGTTAAGTACAATGGGTAAATGATCGTTAAGAATTGGTTGGTATTTGAAAGATAGAAACATAATCCAAGTTTTATCATTCAAATGTTACTTAAAACCTTCATTAAATCAAAAAAATTGCAATAATATTTCATGAACTCAAATAAATTGCATACATTCAAGTAGATTTAGTATTAAGAACTCAAAAATTTCATGGAATCAAAATATTTATAATAAAACTCCATGTATTTATCAATTTTAGAACATTTTCTAGAAATATAAAGCATCTACTCTAAAATAAACAATAAAAAAATTTATTGAAATGTAAAATTTCTCCTAGGTATTATCCATGCATGCCTCAAGAAATAACTAAACCAGAGAAAACCATTACATACTTCCCCAGATTGCTTCATAGCTATGCATAGAATGATGAAAGATTTTAAAGAAAGGGGAGTCATTTACCAACAAATATTGTTAGCATGCACCCTTAAACAATGCAACACATAATCTTGTTTGATAAGAACAAACAATCAGCTACATAATATTTCATATTAGGAAATAGCTTTGAATCTGGCTCTGATATCAGTTAACTTCTAATGAAACATACAAGTTCTTAGTTTGGAATGGAACAAAAAAAGGAAAAGAATAAAACTTGAAAAAAAATTAATTCTCTAAAATCCACAAATTTTGAACTTAGCTAAAATAATATACCTCTCGGCCTTTTATAAGGACAAGACACTCAGGGAATTCAATTGACACATGAGAGGGAAGCCAAGGGATAAATTGCAGCAAAGCACGTGGCATGTGACAGTTGGAAAGAGAAAATTCTAAATAAGTCAACAGATTTTGACCTCCTTCAACATTTAAAACTTTTGGACCTATGTCTTAAAAACTCAATCAAGAAATCAAGCTAGATGGAGCAGGTTTGTAAAAAAAAATGTAGGAACTTCCTTTGCTAGATATTTAGAGCAATCAGGTGGAACTAGTTATTCAAATCCACTAGCACTTATGTTCCTACATTCAGGTTTGAGCTTCGATCAAAAACACTTGGAAGTAAATCACCCTGGAGCTAAGTACCCTCCTTTGTCACATGTGTAATACACAGGTCCCCGATCTTTGGGTTACCACTATTTCCTCTCTATAATCTTTTTCCTCACATGAGCTTTTAGAGTGCACTACCAAAATTGGTAACATCATTGGATCTAGTGGAGCTTTTAAAAAATTTCCCCCCATGAGTTTTCTTTTACTATGCCCTTGGCTCTAATTGGTTTGGTTTTGGGTTTTGAGGTTTTACCATAAAATCTTGGTCATGGTTGTTCTATTTGAGCATTAAATTGTTATTGTAGGTGGTCATTCGCATGAGTATGATTTGAACCCTTTTGGGTCGTTGCATTACCGGCCCCTCTTTACCTGCCCTCTCAGTCTTTTGCGTTTCAACTGTGTTTTATTTTTTTCTTAGTGTCGGGTTGATAAACGACTAAATTTTTAGACTAATCTCTAAAATTTTCGGCCTTGAGGGTCATTTCCCCATCCACCTAGTCAATCCCCTTTTTATGAATAACTTTTTCACATGTGCAGGTTTCATAACCATCGGATGGAATGATTTGCATCCTAACCGTTCCCCACTGGCCTCGCAAGGCTTTTGATGATTTCACAATAATTGCAGGAGGTATGCGAGATGTTGCCATCTATCACCTATGATCATGGGGCCCAATCCTTGTTCGCTGACCGATGAAGGACACTCATGTTGACGGTTTTTTTCTTTAGCAACGCATCATGGTCGTTCCTTGCTGATCTCGCGTAATTAAAACACCATTTTTAATAATTTTGCGAGGTGTGATAATTTTTGATGCATGGGCGTCGATGTCATATGAGAGATGATCTAGGTGGGACCAGTTCATGTTGCGGTGGTGTCCTGTAGGTGAATTTATATTCGCCTGAGGTTTGGTGAACAAACGTGTCATTTTCAAACCACTTTTGACTCGATCTGAGTCGTTCTTCCTGGCTTACATTGATTTGGATCAACGGCTGGCATTTAAAATAGGTTGGTGTTTTAGTATAGTCATTTAATCTCACACGAGTGAATAGTAATGGTTGATTTCGGACTGTGCTCCCATAATTAAATGCTAAAAGATCAGTGAATTGTTTTTTCCGTGTGTATTTCCACACTAAAGAAGAATTTCCTGGTACCAAGTGAAGCAATCCATCTTCGTTAAAATTCAACCTCACTTCCATTGACATTCTACAAGCAAAACCATAAGTAACACATATACCATATCATGTGTTTTTAGAAGGTCTTATGGTTGTTTGAGAACAATTATCAATTGTATTTTGTTTTGTTCCTAAAGGATTGTTTGGGTTAATCTACTTTAAAATGTTTTAAAGCTTGTCCTGATAATTGGTGTATCTTCTTGAATTGTGAAGCATTTTGTCTAAGGCTATAGGGTGTAGGATATAATTATTTGACACTTCAAAACCCTAGCTTGAACTATTCTTTGTCTTGTGTAAATGCCACCCAAGGCTCGAAGATCTGGCTCTGAAACCTCTACTAGGTCCTTTTCCCAGGATGTTATAGACTTATTAAAACCCTCTACCAGCAAAAGGCTCAAGTGAAAGGCTTTGTTTAATGGGCCCTTACTCTTGGAAGGGTTAATTGATAAACAATGTGTGATTCAGGATGTTCAGCTACCGTATACTAGATGGCAATTATTCTCAAATTGGTTTGGGAATAGGAAATTTGTCTGTTCCTCTGTGTAACCCTTGGAGGTTGGATCTTGGTAAGCTGGTGGTCCCTAATGTCTATTTGGATGTACATTTGTTGAAAGATGTTGCTGCAAGGTATGACCCTATAACCAGAGTTGTCAGAACACATTCTAGCATAGAAATGGTAAAGATAACCAGGGAGGAAATTATAGAGATATTTGGTCTGCATGAATGGAGTCAGGATATGGCTACTATTGATCTTGAGGTTTTCAGAGAAGAATATAGAAATACTAAGGGTTTTTCAGATATTGTATGTTGATACCTCATTAGCAACCTCAGGAAGAAGAAAGAATAAGAAGCGGGTAGTGATTGGTAAAAATGAGCCAAAACCTTTTCCTGTGAATTACTTTTCTAACTATTTCAGGAAGAAAGTTTGTGCCTTGTGCCAGGTTCTAGGAATTAATTTGAAGACCACTATGCCTACTGATATCATGTACATGGTTGTAAATCTCTAATATCCAGGTTTTAATGTGGTATATGATTTTTCCACTTGGCATAAAAAATGCATGGGTTTCTGGTGGCCCTTAAGGAAGGAAAGACTCTGGTTGGTTTCAGGTGGTTTTCCCTATTGATGCACATGTTTTTGTATAGGAGCTAGGAAGTGTTTGGGCAGGATATGTAATTGAAGAAGAGGGAGGATAATGTTGACATGCCTATCCAACATTGGACCAGGATCCTTGATAGGCATGATTATAAATTTGATTATGTAACATTCCATAATGTCTTTGGGTCCAAATTGAGAAGAGCTTTGGTTCATAATCCACCCAGGATTCGTAAGGAAATTCATGATTTTTTGAGGCCAATGGAAAAAAGGCTTCAATTAAATTTGACACATAATTGAGGAGATATTATCCCTTATCATAATACAACAATTTTCATATTATATGGCACTAATATCAACCCATATGTTTTACCTAGGGATGTGCCTCTAAGAATTGGGTTTTTAGAAATCATGAGACAGTTGGGGTGTGCTCAGCATACACATTTTCCAATAGAACAAAATAAGGGATCTTTCTTTCCTAAGTATATGACATTTTCTGACTTTTTTATGGAAAAGGGAGGATGGAATTATTTATACACATTGCTTAGACCTTATGGATTAAAGAATGTATGCCCTACAAATCATGACCCTAAGGGTTTTATTTCTCAAATGAAGGCCAAGCACCGGACTGGAACTTTCGTCCATAATTTCTATTTTCCTAAGGACATTATCAAGAACATTTTTTATTTAGAGATACAAGAAGAGAGAAAGGCAAAGTATATTGCCTTTACCAAGATGGTGAAGAATAAGCAAGAAAAGATACTTGTTTTTAATCCCATACCAAATATCAATGGTGAGTTGAGTAGGGCTATGTATGCTATTGACAATTTTGAAAGTTTGGTGGGGATTTTGAAGGATGAACAGGTTGTGGAAGAAAGGGGAAATTCACAAACTATTGAGGAATATCCTAAAGTAAGGCTAGAGGAAAGACCTACTTATCAGCCCTCAAAGAAGATCAAGGTTTTTTCTAGGAAAATGGGAAGTAGGGCTGAAGAAGTTGCTAAGGGCATTGTACCATCATCTTCAGGGTAGTCATTTCCAAATATTGTTGATCTGGATTCCCCTCTGAGGATTTCTAGCCAAACATGTCCATCATCACCAAAGAGACATAAATTTGAAAGAAAAAAGGTGGTTGAATATGATGATGATGAGGATGAAGAGATCATGGTCACTCCTAATGAAATGCATCATGGAATGCCATCTTTTCCATAGGACATTTAATCAAGTTCTAGAGCGGTTGTTTTAAGGCTAGGAAAAGATGAAATAAGAGGGATAACCAACAATGATGACCTGAGGATGGAAGCCTACAGATATTTCATGATGGATGACTCTTTTATCTGTACCAATTCTTTTAAGGATTTTGTATGGAGGGAACATGTTTCACTATATGTTGAGAAGGTGGCTCAAGAAAGAAGTTTGCACCTTGAGCTCCCAAAACAAGTAATTCAGTCTAATATAAGGTTGCAGATGAAGGAAAGATTCAAATAAATAACACCAGAGCAAGATCGAGCATTAGTATAGAAGAGTGGAGTGTTGTTACTTCTTGAATGGGATATTGTTGATGTTGTGGTGTTTGATACAATAAGAAGGGCCAATAGGCCACTTCTTGCAACCGATGAAGAAGTTGCATTGGCACTTTAAGGGTCGGCCTTTAGTGAGGAGTGGGATGCTTTAGCAATTTGGTCTTTGTCCACTGGATCTAGGAAGCTAGTCATTGCAGAACCATCTGATTTCACTGGTCACCTTGTTGTAAGAAGAGTTCCTGATACCCCAGCATTGGAGGCTGCAGATATGGTAGTGAACTTTGCCAAGTTCACTAGGGCAACTATTGAGGATTTGACCAAGGATTGAGATACTTTGAGAGGCCAATACAATGGCATTATTATTGAATATAATAAGAGTCAACAAAAGGTGGTAGAACTAGAAACTAAGTTGGCATTACTAAAGTAGCAAATGGAGACATTGAAGTCTTAAGGGCAGGCTAGCTCTAGTCGCACTATCTCTGACCCACCAGTGGAGCAACCTCAACCCTCTTCACAAGGACATTCCTTAGCTATTGTTCCATATAATATGGGACAGGTGCCTATTACAGTTGAAAGGGCTAATAGCCCAGGAGGAGGACTCTCTAGGGAGAAATTAATTTTTCAAGTGGAGGAGTATAAGGAGATGGTGCAACAAATCCAGGAACTGGTGAGGAAGAGAAATTCAATGATTGTGGAGACTGTGTTGAGACACTTAAATAGGAGAGTCCAAGGAAAATTAAATAGTTTTCATACGAGTTATACTCTGATGTTGCAAGAACTTAAGATGTTCCCGAGAGATAAAGATTTGGCCACCCCATTGTTGGACAGATGGAGCCCCATAATTGAGAAACTGACATTCATGGAAGTTGGAGCAAAACAACATGGGGATAAGTATCCTATGGTTATATCAACTTATCAATTTTTCAAAGGAGTTGTGGAGCAAACGTTTCAGGGGTATGTTGCCCCTATGGAATTAAAGATCAAAGAGTTAAAGGCCAAATATGATGGAATGGACTTAACTCCATTACCACAAATTTTGCATAGTCATGATGAGGTAAAACCTTTGCAAGTGTGGAAAGATCAAATGGCTAATATAATGATAGATCAGACACATGAAATATGCAGAAATTTTGACATTGGTATGCTGGAGAATACACTTGAGAAACTATCATTTGTCATTAGTTTCTTAGAATAATTTGATAAGGAGGCCACGTCAATAATGGTGAAATATGCACCCTATCGAGATAAGATGAATCAAGTTATTTCTTTTAAGTGGCCATCTGAGGAAGATTTTGACTTATGCAAAAAGGTGTTCACCGATGAGTTTGAAATATGAGTACTAAGGTTGAGAAATGCGACTTGGTCATGTATAATATAGGTCTAGCCTCAGAAGTTACATTTGAAAATATGCATTCTTCTCTTGACTTCAAGTACAAGCTGTTGAGGTGGAATAAAGTGTTATAACAATTAAAGATGCCTTTGGTATGAATGAGTTTCCCTTTGAAAGGTGGTTACTCTTCCTCCATAGCAACTAATGATTATTATTGTCTTATGCCTTTTCCCTCCAATCACATGATGCAAATGTAACTGAATTGGGAATTAGCGGTCCAATGAAAAATGGACATGTGTACCCTTCGGCCTGAAGCTTGTTTTTCTCCCTTGTTTTATAAAAGGGAATTTTGGGTCGTGGTGTAGGGTCACTAAAAAATCCGAGATTTGAGAAAGAAGAATTTTGTAATACAAAGAGTATGAATGTAATTCCTTTTCTTAAGGTTTAGAATTAGATAAAATAACTTGGTCAATTATGGGGTTCTTAGGCATATTTGTATTGAATATAAAAATCTCTTGAGTATGTTATCTCTCCCATTGTGATATCTTGTGTGAATTATTAATGAAATATTAGTCCAAGATTGTTTTCATTGATCTTCATTGTTCTTTATTGTGAATTAAATTTTAACGATGGCCCTGGTTCAAACGATCAGTTAAATGCTTCAGTTAATGTGTAAGTTCATGCAAGCTAGCAACTAGATTCATAAAGTAGTGATAGACTTCGGTGCAGATACATGGATTGCAATACAATTCATATAGATCATAGTTGTCTAAGATGAAATTTTCCCTGCAATTCAATTTTCTCATTTGACTCTGCGCTTTAGGATATGGCACTAGTATTCGGATCATGGTTATGTTTTAATTTTAGAACATTTTATCCAAATGTTTCCTTATCAGCCTATTTTAGTTGTGTTTGTGATTCTCTGCTAATAGGACTTGAGCCTTTTCGAAGAATAGCCAATTTCTTGAAGGATTTCATCCTTTTAGCGTGCATGGGGAATCTATATTTTGTTCATAAATGTGCATTTGAAATTGTTTAAGTTGTATTTGAGGAGCACATTTTAGGGAATCCCCCCCTGGGTCTTACAGAGCTCGAAGCATAGGAGAACTAGCATTATCGCTTTTCTTGTCGAGTTGGCCAATCGCTTCCTATACTTTTATCATTGAACGTGGCAAGTTCATAGAAGCTCTCGGGAAGTCCACTTGGGTTGTAATTAAAAACACCAATAGGATATGCTCACAAACCAAATTTTCCTAACCATTCATACCGAAACATCGTCCAACAAACTATTTCTCCTACACATAAAATTTTATATATCAATCAATTTTAAAACATTAATAAAACTCTCATAAGCATAAAATCATTATTAATATTAATCTACTTTTAAACAATTCATAAATAACACATTGTAGAGAATTCTCATGTAATTATCACTTTAGGCGGGCTATCGAGCATTTGAAGCATTTAGGAAAAACCAAACAACAAACTTCAACATCTTAGCACCAATGCACCATTTACCTGGGTACCCAACATCGGACACATTTCAGCTATACTAGGACAAAACTCAACCCGACTCCCGACGATCGCCAAAATTTTTACGCCCCTATGCCTTTACTCCCGACTCTAGCAACTTACCAAACTTCGCTTTAAACATTTTGAGTTACCTGGTTTCCCAACAACTGGTATATTTCACACCTGGTACCTTTAACCATGAATCATTTTAATGCATTTCACTTTTATGTTACCTCTTGGTGATCATTAGCCAATCAATTTTCAACTTGGTTCCCCAAGCCTTACATTCTTGGAGTGTATTGTGATACCACACAACAAATACTCTCTTTCCTAAAGGTGAAAAAGATAAAATTCTTGGAAATATTGCAACCTTAATTAGTCTACTTCTCATGATTGGAAAATTATGGGTCTATGCAATATGCTTGCATAATCAGATGTGATTCCTTAGTGAATAACTAATTTATTTTGCACAGCCACCACTTCTCTCTAGAGGATGATATTTTCAAGGACCTAGAACTTCTCCACAACGTAAATTTATTTATGAGTTCTTTTCACCAATGGAGTACCATTATTTTACAAAATCCTCCAACATGTCATAACAATTCTTTCTCTGGGCATAAATTCCTTCAATATTTGATTGTGATAATTAGATCAAAAAAATTATTCACTCTTTCCAACTAGATAAGCTAAATTTTTCCCCAACGGAGTCACCAATCTATTGGTTCTTTTTTCTAGATGAACCTTGAAAAATCCTCTAAAGGATAGCCAAATCTTATGCTCAAGGAATTCAATATTAGTGGCCAACGAACGAAAGATTTATCTCACACTTTTCTCCCTTGCACTTCAAGCTCTGCAAAACCTAGGGAGTCACCCTTAATAACACTAGATATGGAAATTAGACATGGTTACATCACAATTCTTAGCTTGGATAAACTTCACACTAAACATAAAGGGTTTGTATGCCTCTATTCATGAATGATACACCCCTTGTCCTCATTTTCCAAATATATTTTGATGGTCACCTAATAGATTATCACCTTATGATAATCCAACTTGCACATGCCTATTATGCAACCATACTTAATAATCCCTAGAAAATAATCATTCCCATTAATTTATGGTAAGCATTTACTCAATCCTTTGGACAAATAGTAAAATATTAAACTAACTCAAGACAATAAATGTTCTTGAAAATCTAATATAACCCTTGACTACATAGCTTAAAGAATATAATCATTCACGGTTGGAGGTAATTGCATCATTAGTATACACTCATATAAGCCACAGTTTCAAAATATAGAGGAACTACCAATGTAATGACTAACTAATACAGACCTTCACCTTTAGCATTCAACATTTTTTTGCACATAGCCTTTTCCTTGGCCAAAAATTAGAAGCTCAAAGCCTCCAAAAACCTCGCAACCCTTACAAAATAATGAAAGATTACAATATAAAAAATAATGAAGAAGCTCATACTTAATCTCTCAATGACACCTAACAGACTCGAATCCCTTGATTTGGCATCTGGAATATGCCACTTTACCTTAATCTTCACTCTACCTCCTATCTGCTCTTTTACTTGTAATTGAAGTTTCCTTTTTCCACTTTTATTAAAATTTTGTTGAACATTTTCACCTACATGTAAAAAAAAATTTATTGTTGCATTTTCACCTGTAAGTGAAAAAAATCACATCTAGGTAAATACCCATCATGTTGGCAAGTAAAAACAAGCATTTACCCAAGCATTCTAATCCTTGGAGCTTATTTTTTCACTTTGTAATTAGTTTGACATTTTTTCAAATAGTTGGCCTAGTAATCACTCATCTTCTTATGTATTTTTTCTATAATCATCTCATTCCCATAATTACCTATTTCACTTTGACAAGTTGAGCATTCTGAACCATTATTCAAATACCTATGTTTCTCATACACCACATCAACCCTATCTTGCACAAAGAACTCACTATAGACCATTTCATTTGCATGTAAAAATATGTTGTAGCTACACATTTCATTTCATTATTGCCTTGGAGTTCTTTTGGTAGGCTAATGCAGGTCATTTTTATGTTTCTAAGTTATTTTAGACATTGTCTAGCACTCAAAATGTTAAAATCCACTATAAAAATGTTTCCAAGTCATGTTAAAGGATTCTAACAACATTCTAGACAAAGATACAACATTATCAAGCTTGTAAATGGCCCCAAGATCTACCCCAAACCTTTTGATGTGATAAATAATGGTTTAAACACTATTAACGGTTGCAACCAAGTTTAGATTGTGTAAACAACAATAACATGAAGATTTGAACACTAAGAAAATGCAAGTGCCCCCTTACCATGCATTAGATGCTTCCTTGCATCGTTGGAATTATTTGAAAGGCATTTTAAAAAATGCACATGTCATTTTTTGTTATTGTTAGGCATGAAAAGATGTTATTCGACATTTTAAGGCAATAGAACAAAAAATTGCATCAATTTAAAAGCTCCAAAACCTCCCCCAAGCATCCAAACATGGATGGGAAACATCTTTAGCCATAGTATGAGCTCCCAACAAGCTTAAAAAACCCAAAAATATGTATTTTACAAGCCCACGTGCCCCACGAAATTACAAAATTTACTTCGGATGGGAAATTTCAAGTATTCAATTCTCATAAAGCATTTGAAAATCCCTTTTTAAGTCCCCCCTATATCATTTCAGATATTAGAAACATTTAAATATAATAAATATTTAAATATTTGCACATTAAAAACATAGCAAACTTGGGACTTTAAATTTCTTTGCAGGCTAATTGAAAGAATTGATGCTATAGGCACAAACGACCTCCAAAGGCCATGTAAATTTGCAAGGGGCCATAATCAATTATTTAGATCATTGTGCAATTTATAAAAATTCTACGACAAATAGATTTTTTATACCTCCTTTGTAAAATGGATCTTTTGGCAAGACACTTAAATTTGTTTTGGTTTGGGCCTTGAAAATCCTTTGATGGCCATTAAAATGGAGATATAGTCATTTAAGGATAAAATAACACCTAAGCAATTTCTAGAATTGAGCCATTTGAAACTTTTTACGGGACCGTTCGGACCTGCTCCAAAATGGCAATACATTAAAACTTTCCTCAAAACTAGTCTGAAAGCCACGAAAATGTTTTTTCACACTCTTGATGAATTAAATAAACTTTTTTCCAAAGGAAATTGCATGACAACTCATGTATTGAGAGATTTTTTTACTAGAAGTTTAGAGCTAGTTGGTTGTCATAGGGCTTGGAAATGGGGTTCTGTAGTCGATTTGAGGAAAGCTAAGCACTAGAAATGAAGGAATTTTTTAGATGCTAAAATAACTGTCACCAAAATATTCTAGGATTCAAAACCCTAGCTTGATAATCTATTCAACTTATGCAATAGGTACATCACTATGTGAGAGACTACTAGGTAATAAAATGATTAGAATGTATTGAATAAATAGATTTATATTACATGAAATCAAAGACAACTTAAATAATCATCATCAAAATACTTTCAACCCTCTATGTAGTTGAGCATTTTCATGATACCTACAAATATAGAAAAGAACAAAAAAATATTGTGTCTATATAGGGGCTTACCTTAAGTAGAAAATGAAATAATGATTAAATAAATTATTTAATCATTATTAATGAAATAGATGAATAGAGTAGACGATTTTGACCATGTGGAAGTGGTCAAATTTAGAGGTCTACATTTTGCCCCTCTTTGAAGTACTATTAGAATAACAGTGTTTCAAAGAAAAAAAATGCAAATGACTCTATAGAGGAAGTATCCAAAAAATGATGCCCCAGTGTGGGGAGGAGGAACTGAGCTGCCCAATCAGTGGGGAATAGATGAAGATGTCCCAATCCTGCAAAGGAATGACTGTGGAAGGGAAAATAGATAAATAGGAAGGGTATGCCCCCTCGAGAGGGCGACTAGGGAAAAGAGAGGGGTCTCCGGCGACCTCTCGATAGGAAGAAACAAAGGGTATGGTTGGAAAGAGCAAGAAAAAAATAGGCAAATTTTATTTTTGAACGAAATCAAAGGGATAAACGGTTTGCAAATGGTGGCCCCGGGAAGAGAAGGGATGAAACGTGTCAGAGGCCTACAAAGAGGTGGATTTTCCCCACTGCAAGAGGGCGGATCTGCCCCAGCATAGGGCGTATTCGCCCCACGGCTAGGTGGGTCCACCCCGGGGTCAGGCTGGCCCACGACCGAGGGCAAGGCCGTCGCGCGGTCGAGATTGGATCCTCCCCACCATGGGGCGGTGCCGCCACGTGGTCAAGGGTAGATCCACCCTGCGGCTGAGGGTGGATCCGCCCCGGCATAAGGCAGGAGATTGATGAAAGAGGAAGGGATGGGGGAAATTATGAGAAATGAGAGGATGAAAGAGGATATGAAGATGATGATGTAAAGTGATGGATAAGAAAGGATGATACGTGATGGGAGATAAAGGTGAGCACAAATGGATTCCAGGATAAATATGATGTTGCCCCAGTCAAGCTACAAGCCAGGTTGGGCAGTTGGTTGATGGAGTGTTGTGGATGAGGGAACAATATATCCTAGAACAAAACAAGGGTAGGGAAGGATACATCCGGATGAGGATGAGGACGAGTGTTGTTGACGAGGGAAGGATACATCCCAAAACAATACCGAAGGATAGGGAAGGATTCATCCCGATGAGAGTGTTGTTGATGAGGGAAGGATACATCCCAGAACAACACAAGGATAGGGAAGGATACATCCCATGGATGATGATGATGATGATGATTGGGTCAAGGTTGGGAACAAGACCAAGAGTGTGATTAGATTATTTGAATGGATGAGGATGGGGGAGACATGCACGATGATGGAATGGAAAATGAAATACAATAATAATGTAATTTTCCATCTTTGGAGCACTGATTTTTGCTATAGCATAAGACACCAGATACCATGGTATGTGGAACCAAGGCAGATTAGTGTCTAATGTATACACAAACACAACAAACAAGAAGGTTATCCCAACACCCCAAAGTCGTGATGACTTTGGTCGGGCCAGGTATTGGAATAACCACAAGCATAAAAGGATGCCCCAACATAACACAAGACCTCAAGGATCTTGCTGGGTACTACGTGGGACAACCAAGAAGACAAAAAAAAAAAAGATCAATATACGCCCTCTGTTTACTAGTCAAAGAACAACATGATATGATGGATCAAGGCGAACATGACAAGTGATGATAGGGAGCTCAAATGATAAACAAAATCCAAAAGCATCAAAAGATCAAAATCAATTTCAAACATCCCTTGCCATAGGATAAAGAGGATGGATGGGGTTGATACAATTTGTTAGGAAGGATACATCCAATTGAGACCAAAGATAGAGGATATATGGGTTGATCAACATGACGCAAGATATCGGAAACCAATCGGATCTCATGATACAAATGACCTTGTTCTATAAGAACCAGCTAGGATAGGGGCATACTTGATGACATGACAAGACAATAGGATGAAAGGACAATAAGGCACAAGACAACGAAACCCTAAAGACCTAGGGGCTCGAGGGTTGATCAAAGATCAACCTTGCCTACGTGAAAGCGCAGAGCCCTTGTAGTTCGATAAAAGACCATGGATAAAAGAGGAAAGAGGAAAAGGGTGACCAATGATGGATGGAAAAAGACATGAAAGATACTTGAGGGGAAGACAAAATTATTTAGCCTTACCTACAGGAGAGTGCAGGGGCGACGTAGTTCAATACAAGGCCAAAGACAGACGATGGAGGATGACAAGAAAGACAAAAGATAGAGCCCCAAGGGTGGATGAAATGATTGACCTTGCCTATGTGAAAGCGTAGGGGCAACATAGTTCAAAACAAGACCAATGACAGATAACGGATAAGGGATGATGAGATGACCATGATAAATGGATAAAAGGATGGAGCCAATATGATGAGATAGGATAGGTCATGTGGAGGGGATGATTGATATGTGTAAGATATGTATGATGTGAAGCTCAAGGATGGGATAGGTATTTAGATAATTAGAATATGAATTGGAAAGGTGAGACGATGGATAGATGAGCGATGAAGATATGAGAAAGATGTGGAAAATAGATAGGAATGATGAGAGGGAGGTAGCAGGTCATTGGAGTGCATGGGGGTGTGCCTATAGCTAGATACCAATGACAAGGGATGAGGAGATGGAAGAAAAATAAAAGTAAATGGATGGATGGAGAAAGATGGGGAGATAGAAAGATGCTAGGATAGGTGGATAGAGGGATAATAAATTGGAAGGATGGAATGGATTATAAGGATAGGGAGATGGGAAAGATGCTTATATAGAGGGACGGGTAGATAAGGATGAAAGGATGAAAAAGGACTAGTGGATGCGAGTATAGGAAGATAAGGATTTGGTAGATGGTAGGGATTACTGGATGGATAAGTGGATGAGGAGGTAAGGATGGGTAGGATGGGGAGAGGATTACCTGAAGAGATGGATGGATGATGTCTCTAAGGATCCAATCACAAATAAGGAGATTCCCCCACTCTAGATGTGTCATGCAGGATAAGGCAAGAGGGATAGCAAGATAGGTCGATAAGGGAGTGAGATGGGAAATGGAAAATAGATAGAGGTAGATAGGAAGCATGGACAATGGAAGATAGATAGAGGTGGATAGGATGCATGGACAATGGAAGATAGAGAGAGGTGGATAAGGAATATGATAGTGTATGGATGAAGGGAATATATTCCAAGAGGTGTCCAAAGCATGTATATAGGCTGTCCCTTATCTTTATCAAGGGCACAAGGAAGATGGAGGGATTGGGATGAATGGGATATGATGGATAGGATGCAAAAGATAGGAAGATGTAGGAGATGGGGGAAAAGAATGTGTAAGTGGATGCTGCCCCCAATCGTGGAAGGATACTAGATGGGGGATTTACGCATGATGCTTGTTTGTCAGGTTTTCATCATGGTACTTATCCAAGGTGCTTGTTTGCCAAGTTTTCACCATTGGACGAATGATTTTATTTTTACTATTTTTTTGTATTTTTTGGACTAGGATGTGGACGAAGATGGATAAAGATAGGGATATGGATATGCTGATTTAGAGGATAGTTGATAAGGAGATGGATGAAGGACTCAAGCATCAAGTTCCATATGAGGAAATAAGAGGCCATGTGTAAAGTGACCATCGGATGTTGGTACAACCTTAGTAGGAGAAATGGACTATGCAAGAGGATGAATCAAAGGGATTGGATGGGGGAGATAGGGGGTAGTGGATGGGGTGTTCGAAAGTGTATGGATGGAATGATGGAGTGGATGTGTGATAGGGGAAGGTGTTTAGGACCAACATTGGCACATGTGGGGGATGTGAAATGAGAGAATGGTTGATGGGTGGAGAATGTGGTGAGATTGGAGGCGTTAGGATAGTGAATTTTGGGACATAAGGACCCAAAACAGATTTAGGAGATGGAGGATGTGAATTATGAGCTTTGGGAATAGAAAATTTGGATGTCATCATGGATTTTTCATTTGAAGGCATTGTCTCTTTTTTCTTTGGTGGGTCTTGGTGGCCATTTGGATTGATTTGGATTTTGGATTCGATTTTTCTTTTTGTCAACATGTCTTTTGGAGGGGACATTAGGAGCTGTAGATTCATGTGGATGTTTGGATTTATATACTTTTTTTTTGGCATCCAAAGTGATTTTAGTTGCAAGGGGATGGTTATGGTGAGATGGATTATGTGGAGAGTATGTGGATGGAGTGATAGAAGTAGGAATTTGATGAGGACGTGTGGATGGAGGATGCGAGATATCATGCATGGAGGGGTGCCTTTGTGGATCCTGATTAGGAGTTATGAAGGTAGTTTTTTTATGCTTTGTACGAGGGATAGGGGTGGATGAATGAAAGGATGAATAGGATAAGATGGAGGGGGTTATTTTGGGATATAAGGACCCAAAATAGATTGTGTATATTGAGGATGTGTGGGGTTTGATGGAGGGATATAAGAACCCATAGTAGATGGAAGACAAGTAATGATGGATGGAGGGACATAAGGACCCAAAATGGATTTAGAGGATGAGGGAGGAAGATGGACGGTTGTTTTGAGGTAATATGATGGAGGAGGGGGATGGTGGCAAATGACTTGGTAGAATAATGGGAAGTACATCTTGTGCCTTTAGAAGAGGATTGTTTAGGATGTATGGAGGTTGTACCAACATCTTTGGAGTGCAAGTTTTGGGAGATATATCCAAGACCATGTGTTCTTGGATGTTCTTTGACTTGGATGGGCTCTAAATTACCTTGCTCATGAAGGCCTAAACCTTTTCCTTGATATTTCATGTTCTTGAGCATATGATCTAGGGTAGTATGCTTATTATTTTGGAAGCATGATGCGAGTCCGTTATTAGGTAAGGAGGATGGGTGGTGCAAATACTTTTTTTTTCTTCCACAAGAAGACCACCATGGATGCATGTAATGTTATCGAGGTGATAAAAAAGTGGTGTTGGGATGGCAGGAAATGATGGAGGAGCATGCGATGGAGATGAGGGGAGAGAAACATCTCGATCGGGAGGAGGAGGTGATAAGGGATCGAGAGAGGAATTAGGGAGTATGATAGGATCTAGATTTATGGTAGTGGATGATAAGGGCTCATGAGATGGAGTGATTAGATCGTGAATGCAAAGGGGATCATGGGATGGAGTGGATGAGATGGGGTGGATGGGAGGATAGGATCGTGACTTGGTTGAGGATATGGATCATGAGATGAAATGGATGGAAGACTATGTTCTTGAGATGGAGTAGATGGGATGGAAGGATGTTTATTTGGAGGAGGGGATATGCTTGTATGCTTTGGATCAAGCTATTGGCATGACTCATATTGTGTGGGATGTATGATGATGGAAGAGTGTTGGAGGGACTCCTCAATTGGGGGAGATAGGAGGATGGAGGATTCATGAAGGTTATGGGATTAAATTTTGTGAATATTAGGACTAGGAGGAGGGGATTGGATGTCTTCAATGGATTGGGTGGATCTAGTAGTAGAAGATGGGTATTTAATGGATTCAATGGGTTTGACTGGCTCAACTGTTTGGACGATATCAGGAATGGTGATGGGAGGGATAGGTGTAGGATGGAGGAGGGCCTCATCACTAGTGACAATACATGATAGACTGGGAGGGTATGGTGTCTCTTCTGTCATGAGTCCTTGGGAGACATTTGGAAGGAATGTAGGATTAGGTAGAGTGATGGGAATGGATGGAGGATTTGGATTAGGGATTGGTAGATTAGGATTAGACGCGGGGATGGGATTGGATGGAGGACTAGATGGAGGATTAGGATTAGGAATTGGTGGATTAGGGTTAGATGGGGGGATGGGAATGGATGGAGGATTAGGATTAGGGATTGGTGGATTAGGATTAGGTGTGGGGATGGGATTGGATTGAGGACTAGACAGGGGATTAGGATTAGGAATTGGTGGATTAGGATTAGATGGGGGGATGGGAATGGATGTAGGACTAAGAGGAGATGGAGTATTAGGGTTAGGGATTGGAGGATTAGATGAGTGGATGAGGATTATATGTAGAACTAGGAGGAGATGGAGGATTATGGTTAGGGATTGGAGGATTAGATGAGTGGATGAGTGGATGGGTGGATGGGGATTATATGTAGAACTAGGAGGAGATGGAGGATTATGATTAAATGAGTGGATGGGACTAGATTGAGGACTAGGAGGAGATGGAGGATTAGGGTTAGGGATTGGAGGATTAGATGAGTGGATGAGACTAGATGGAGGACTAGGAGTGGTTGGAGGACTAGGTGGGATATGTTTAGATGGAGGATTAAGATATAATACGGCGAAAGGGGGAGTGATATAGGAAGATGTGGATGTGGTATTAGATTGGGAAGATTGTGGTGAATAATAGTAGGAAGATGTGGAATTTATGTAACGATATTGGGATGGGGGATTGTGATAGGAAGGTGTGGATGTTGGATTAGAACAGGAAGATTGAGGTGGTAGACCACCATAGGAAGACATGTATGGTGAGTTGGCATAGAATGATAGGGATGATGGATTAGAATTAGGAGATTGAGATTGTGGATTAAGATAGGAGGAATATTGGGATGGGGGATTCCAATCGAAAGGTGTGGGTGTTGGATTAGGATGGGAAGATTGGGATGTGGGATTAAGGTAGAGGTATTGGGATTGTTGATGAGTATAAGGAGAGGAGGGAATGGATGTTGGGTAGGATAGAGGTTGAAACATAGGAAATGATGAATATGTCGATGGTGAGGATGTTGGATATCCCTTGTCAAGGGTAGCATAAGGACTATTATTAGATGCAGATGAAGGCATGGTGGGATAGTTCGAAGAAGTAGTGGGATTTTGGGAGGCAATTGGAGAGATCTTGCTAGCAATGATAGCGTCAAGGGGATCTATATAATAATCTTCATGATCAACAAGATTTTTGTTATCGTCATCAACGTAGTTAGGATTCCCCTTGACTACTATTATTGGTCGTGTGAGAGGGGGATAATGATTCATGATGGATACAACTTAGCAAGAACAAATAGATGATGGATAAAGAACTAGGATGGATTGGAAGCTCATATGGGGATTGGATGAAAGCTCAAATTGGGATTGAATAGAAGCTCAAATTAGGATGATGGGATTAACACTTAGATTAGAACTAGATTGGAGCTTAGATTGGGATTGGATCAGAGGATATGATAGGATAAGTTTGTTTTGGATTGGATGATGAATTAGGATTGGTTGATGGAAAGGGTCTTAAACCCAATTCAGAAATCACCCTAGGTGACTTAATACATTGGTTGATCGGCTTAAACTGGCTAAACCAATGATCACAACACCAAATCCACCTTGAAATGAAAGGGGATTGATTTGGGCCAATGATGCCAACTTACAACATAAATCCACTTCAAGATAGAAGTAGATTGATTAGGTTGAAGACAATGATTGATAAGTAGGATAACGATCAAACTTAATGCCTTGGTCATTTTGGGAGATAACTCCTAAAACAAGGTTTAAGGGATTTTGTGTTGAAAGATGACGATGAATGCAAATGAAAGATGTCTTGATTGTTTTTTATATGATAGGGGTATTGTCAAAGTGATCTTTTTGGAAAGTGCAAATTTTTAGGTCACACATTAAAATGGTAGAAAGGGTTCCCCAAATTTTGAAATAAACAATGTGAATGTGAAATGATAGGTTAGAAAAGTTAAATGGAGGCTTGAAATGGTCAAAAAAATGTTTGGAAGGGTTAAATGAATGTTTGGGATGGTCAATTGGTTAAACAGAGACTTGGGGTGGTTAAACAGAGGCTTGGAATGGTCAAACAGGGTGAAATTGTTTGTTTAGGAGGGCGTATCCACCCTTCTGCAGTCAAATCAGTGGATCAGGGGGGAAAATTTGTCCCTCTATAGAAAAATAGTGGACCAAGGGGGGAAATCCACCCCTCTATAGAAAAATAGTGGACCAAGGGGGCAAATCTGCCCCTCTACAGAAAAAAAAGAACTTGGTTTCGATGAGAAAGATTATGGAAAGGACTTGAAATGACTCAATGAGGATCACTTATCAAGATTTACTAGTTTCTCACAAAAATAAACTTTAAGTAAGCACAATCCTATGATTAGTGTTAAGGGGTATCGCTAACAAAGGTCTTAATCTAGGATGCACAAGGTTTCTAAGGAGTCCTCGATATACTCTCGGTATGTGAGGCATAAACCATGAACATCGACCTATCACAAGCATGAGTCAAGAACCCCAATGAGATACTGAAGGGCTTAGACCAACTATTCACATCTATCTAGGTATCACCCTAACTTTGATGCTTCGTCAAACACGATGTGACTAGATTGGGGTACAAATTTGGCTCTCCCCCCTTTCTATACCCCTCTAGTACACATGGTTGGGATCGTCCCTCGGGGTGATGAAATCTCTAAGTAGGTCCCTCTAAAAAGAGGGCACTAATAATTTCCAACTACTCCCCAGGTTCACACAAAGTGCAAGGGGAAGGTGAAAACAAACTAATTCCCCCTTTGGGTAACACAAAGTAGGCGCACCACACAGTAAATATTACTTCCTCCTAATTAAACTATGTGCCTAGGTGAAAACAACAATAAAAGACTCTTAAAATCTGAGTAAATTAACAGTCCTACAAATAAATGTTAGTTGTTTTACCCTCCGTCCTTTGTGAATAACCACAAAATGCTACAAATTATTAGTAAGAAATCCAACTACACCCACAAAAAAACAAGGTTAGGGGGTTAGAACTTCAAAACAACAAAAATTTGAGCCAAAAACAAAGCTAAAATGCTTGTTTTTACCTTCCAAAATGTGTTGTTTAGGGCAAATATGCCCCTTTGTAGTGAAAAATGTTGGAACAGCAAGGCGGATCCGCCCCTCTGTAGTGAAAAATGTTGGAACAATAGGGCGGGTCCTCCCCTCTACAGTAAAACAGTCAAAAAAAGTTGGAACAGGAGGGAAAATCCGCCCCTCTGCAGAAAAGTTGCCAAAAATGTTGGAACAACAGGGCAAGTCCGCCCCTTTGTAGAAAAATTTTTAGAAAATTTGGAATAGGAGGGAAAATCCACCCTCCTGTAGAAAAATTGTCAGAAAATTTGGAACAGGAGGGCAAATCCACCCCTCTACAGAAAGTTGTCAAAAATGTTGGAACAACAGGGCAAGTCCGCCCCTCTGCGGAAAAACTATTAGAAAAGTTGGAATAGGAGGGAAAATCCGCCCTTCTACAGAAAAGTTGTCAAAAATGTTGGAACAATAGGGTAGGTCCGCCCCTCTATAGAAAAAATGTCAGAAAAGTTGAAACGGGAGGGAAAATTCACCCCTTTGTAGCACATGAGAGGGCAAGTCCACCCCTCTACGGGGCAAATCCGCCTCTTTGCGACCCGGACTTGCAAAAAACTTTAACAACAACAAACATGAAATAAAAAGACCCGTTTGTGGGTCCCACCGAGCGTGCCAAAAATGTGATCCCTAAAATGTTCTACCCTATTCTAAGATGAAAAACTAACCAATGATGCACTAAAAGGAAAAACACAAGAAATACTATTCAAGATTAGCCTAAGGAATATCTATGCAAGAAAGACAAACAAATCAAGAAGATAAATTGTTATACCTTTTGTGTTGCAGATTTCCTTGGTTGGCCCTTGATCTTTGAGAGTTTGTGTGCTCCTTGGATGGCTATGGAGGTGAATGGATGCAATATGGAAAATGTGATAAGATACTAGTGGCTAAAGGATTTGGTGGATTGATGAAAAATGCTTGCAAATGGCTAAAATGATGCAAATGGAAAATTGGCAAGAGTTTAGTAGCAAAATTCTCCTTCTTTAAAATGAGAGGAAGGAGGGGGTATTTATAGAGGGATTTGAATTATCTAGGGAATTCAACGGTTGAGATTAAACCAACAAGGTCAAGATGGAGGGCTATGGTGAGTTGAGGACTCACAAGCCCTCACATCTTGACATGTGGAATGTGAGATGGCTTAGGGTGAGATGATGCGGGAGTGAGGTGGAAGAAAAGTACATGATGTGGAGGAAGGACAAGTAACTTGCAAAAAGGGATGATGTGACCTCTCAATGATCACATGGGGAAGAGGAGAATCTTGGGTGAATAAAAGTGAATTAAAAATTCACATGCTTGAGAAAGTCTAATGGATAAGAGAGGGTTTCCAAAGAGATGGGAATTTTCCACATGTGAGTGATGTGACAAGTCTAAAGTTATGGAAGTCTTTGGCATATGTGATGTGACAAGTCAAAGGTTCTAGAACTTGCATAGGGAAGAGAAGATTCCTTGGAGGAATAAAAGTGAATTAAAAATTCACATGGGGAAGAGAGGAGCCTAGGATGAATAAATGTGAATTAAAAATTCACATGGGAAAGGGAGTCAAGGCCAAGAAAGACAAGTGGAAAGGTTGACTAAAAAAGGTATGCTAAATGTGGCTAATGACCTTGATTAAGGTTGTGCAAACACAAGATTAGGATAATTAATGAGAGATTAGAAACAAGTGGGAGATTATGGAGGATGTGACACTAATCTTGATTAAGTGGTGCACATCCTAATCATAGATTAATTTATTTAATCCAGATTAGATGAGGATTATGGAGGATGTGACAAGGAGAGAGAAGGTGAGGAATTAAAAATTGATTTTTAATCAAAATGTTAAGTGACTAAATTAAATAAATTGTCTTATTTATTTAATTTAGAGAAGAAAAGGTGTAAGGTAAAGTATTTGACTTTAGGAACCTTAAGTAGAAAATGAAATAATGATTAAATAAATTATTTAATCATTATTAATGAAATAGATGAATAGACTAGACGATTTTGACCATGTGGAAGTGGTCAAATTTAGATGTCTACAGGGGCAATTTCATGATATCCATAGATAGGAAAGTTCACGATCTAGAGAGGTGGATCTGTTTCCCATATAAATTCTAGAGAGTCAATTCTTCATGTCATGATTAGCCCATATCTTCCTCGGTCCAAAAATATAGTCCAATCATTTTTCCACTACATATCCATCTCCAAACAATCACTTTCATCTCATCCACCCTCATCAATCTATCCATCCTAGTCCAAGCTTAAATCCAATCCTAACATGATCTTAAACTGAATCCCAATCTAAACTTAATTCACATCTTGATTTGAGCTTTAGTCCATCCATATCCAAGATATTTTTATATCAAAACAAATCTTAAGACCTCTTCTTCCATGTTCTAATCCATTCTATTTATCTTTTCATCATCTCTTTTCTTATAATCATCTATTCTCGTCCTTTCAATAGATATCCATCCAATCCAACATCATGAATCCTTATCCTTCATCAATGCAACAAAAAATAGTAGTAAAGGGAAATCCCAACTATGTTGATGATGACAATGAAATTATTGTTGATCAAGATGAGTATGATATAGATCCCTTCATTGCTATCATTTCTAGTAAGCTTTCCCAAAGCATTATCCAAAATCCAATCAGTCATCTAGGCTATCCCATCATGCCATCATCCACACCTACTAGCAATCCTTATGCTACCTTTGACAAGGGATATCCATTATCTTCCCCATCCACATATTTATCATATCCTTCATCTACATTTCTCTCTTATTCATCCTCCACATATCCCTCTCATCCAATATCCATGTCTCCATGTTCTTCTCCATTCCTACCACCCCATTTAAGCCTACAATACACAAGTATCTCATTCTGTATGTCATTCAAGGACTCATGACAAAGAAGACATCCCCAACTCCACAACTTGAAGTCGTAGAGCCATGCTAGCTCACTCCACCATGTACAATCATTGAATCCATTGAATTCCTATCTTCTACTCCTAGAATCACTAAACCCAGTGAAGACAACCAAATCCAATCTGCTCCCCCTACTCCTAGTATCACTGAAATCCACTCCCATGAACTTCATGAGTTCTCCATCCTTCTATCTTCCCCATCTAAGAAGCACATCCAACATTCCTCTATCACCATGCCACTTACGCAAGTTAAAAAATGCTAAGATATTGATCCAAAGCATACCAACATATCCCCTCATCCACATAAAAATCCTACAATCCCATTTACTCCATCTCAAGATCATACTATCTCATCCATTCTATCCCATGATGCCCTTATAAATCAGGATCATATCATACCATCTAATCCCTCTCATGATCCCTTATCACTCACTCCTCCCCATCAAGATGCCACCTTCCCATCATCTCCATCTCATGATCCTTTATCACCACCTACCCAAGCTATCCCAACACCAATTCCATATCCCCTTGGTCCTCTTACATTCATCCATGGTGGTTTTCTTGCAGAAGAAGAACAAAGCATATACACCACCCTTCCTCCCCCACCTAATAATGGACTCACATCATGTTTACAAAATAACAAGCATCTTACCATAATCTGAATGCTCAAGATCATGAACTATCAAAGAAAAGGCTTAGGCCTTCGTGAGCAAGGTATATTGGAGCCCATCCATGTCAAAGAAAATCCACATGCACAAGGTCTTGGATATGTATCTCAAGACTCACAATCTAAAATGTTTGTACCACCTCCATACATCCTCAACAAGTAGCTTCCAAAAGAATAATAGGCTCTTCCCATCACTCCACCACATCATTTGTCACCATCCCTCCTCCTCCATCATATCACCTCACCATCCATATTCCTCTTTCATCCTTTGAATCTATTTTGGGCCCTTATGTCCCTCCATCCACCATCACCCATCCTTCATCTACTACATCCATTTTGGGTCCCTATGTCCCTCCATCCACCATCACACATTCTCCATACACTAAGTCCATTTTAGGACTGTATATCCATCGATCACCTATCCATATCACCCATCATAGAAAACCCACTATAATAATCCCTAATCAAGATAAAAAAATGCATATAACTATACCTCCTCCATCCACACACCATCTCCAAAATCCTACCTCTATCACTCCATTCATATTCTCTCCACATCATCCATCTCCTCACACCCATACCATTGCTATTAAAAGCGCTTTGGATACCAATGTAAAACAACATAAATCCAAATATCCACATGAATCTAAATATCCCCATGGTAACCTCTAAAGGACATGATGAAAAAAAGAAAAATCCCATACAAAAGTCTAATCCATCACAAAGACTACAAAATCCTATTAAAGAAAGAATCAAAACCATGTGGATCCCAAAGAAAAAGGATGCAATGCCTTCAAATGAAAAATCCATAACAACATCCAAAGTTTCTAATCCAAAAGATAACCATACACATCCTCCATATCCTAAATCTATTTTAGGTTATTATGTCCTAAAATTCACTATCCCAACTCCTCCATTATCCCCACATTCTCTATCCATTAATCTTCCTATCATTTCACACCCCCCACCATATGTGCCAATTTTGGTCTTGAAAACATTCCCCCATCACACATCCACCCCATCATTGCAACTATGCACTTTCCAACATCCCATACATTATCCCACATATCTCCTCCATAAAATCCCTTTAATCCATTCTGTTGCATAATCTATCCATTCTAATAAAGTTGTACCAACATTTGATAGTCATTTCTAACATGGGCTCTTATTACCTTGTATGGAAATTGATGCTTGAGTCCTTCATCCATACCCTTATCACATGTTTTCCAAATCCATTTATCCACATCCCTATTTTCATCCATCTCCATCCACATAGTATCCAAAAAATCTAAAAAATCCAAAAAAATAAAAATACAAAATTTGTCCAATGGCGAAAACTTGGTAAATAAGCACCTTGGATAAGTAACATGATGAAAACTTAGAAAATAGGCATCATGTTTAAATCCCCCATCTGGTTTTCTTCCACACTTGGGGGAAACTTCATGCTATGCATACCCTTCATCCATCTCCTCTATCCCACCTATCTTCCACATCCTACCCATCATTTCCCATTTATCTCCAATCCCTCCATCCTTCTTGTGATCTTGATAAAGACATGGGCACCTATCTATACATGAATTGGACACCTCTTGGTATACATTCCCCCCATCCATACACTACCATATTCCTTATCCTCCCCCATCCACTTTATTTATCCATGCATCCTATCCACATCCATCTACCTTCCTTGTCCACTCATCATGCTACAATGTATCTCCATTCCTTATTTATTCATCCTTGTATCTTCCATCCCTCCTACCTCATCATACATGGAATATATACAATGGAGCATCTCCTTCTTTGTGACATAGTCCTTGGAGACAACATTCATCCATCTTGTCACCCCTTCCATATCACTATGGTCACCTTCCCATCCATCCATCGACTAATCCTTTTCCAAATTCTCATCCTTATCTTCCCATCCATCAATCTATCTAGTAATCCCTTCCATCTCCCTATCCACCTTTTCATCTCCCCATCCTTATCTTATTTTCCATTCATCCTATCATTCTCCATCTCTTTATCTCCTCCTTCATCCATCCTAGCATCTTTCCATCTCCCCATCTTTATCTATCCATCCCTTTATCTCTATTTTAATACCATCTCATAATCCCTTGTCATCTATAAATAGCTATAGGCTAACCTCATGCAATCCAATACCATCTATCCCACTATCTTCACTCCCATCTCTTTCACACATCTTGCAAATATCCTATCACTTTTCATCACTTATTTATCCACTGTATCAACCTCCCAATTCCCATTTTGAGATTCTTTTAATCCACATATTGCATACATCAATCATCTTGTCCATAAGGTCTATCTCATGTCATCATATTCGTTCCATCATTGTATCTACTTATCATGATCATATCATCATCCCTTATCCATTGTCTATTGTTGGTATTTTTTTGAACTACGTTTCTTATGCGCTTTCACATAGGAAAGGCTAATCATTTGAACAACCCCCGAGGCTTTTTCCCATCCTGTTGCATCTATCTTTATCATCCATTTGAGTCTTCATCATCCTCTTTTTACTTTTATCCATGGTTGGTCATCAGATTTTTATCAATCTACAAGGTCTATGTGCTTTCACGTAGGCAAGGCCATCTTTGATGAGCCCCCAAGACTCTAGGTATGTCCTTAGGGTGTGTCTTGGTTCTACGTCATGTTGTCGAGTATGTTCCTATCTAGATGGTTCCTAACAACAAAATTCATTGGTACCATGAGGTTCAATCCATTTTGAGTATCCCGAGTCATTTCGATCAAGAAATCTACCCCCATCCATCTTTGGTCTTAGCAGGATGTATCCTTCCTCAAATCAGACCGCATCAATCCCATCTACCCATTGGTCCTATGTCAAAGGATATTTGAAATTTATTGTGATCTTTTGGTGATTTTGCATTTTTTTTTATCTTTTGAGATTCCTATTATACCTACTCGAGGTTTCCATGATCCATCATATTATCATGTTGCACTTTGACTAGTAGACATAGGGGCATATCTTTATTTTTGGTGTGATCTTGTCTTCCTATTTGTCCCATGTGGTACCCACCAAGATCCTTGTGGTCTTATGTTATGATAGGGAATCCTTTGTGTTTGTGGTTTTCCAACATTGGCCCTACCAAATCCCCCATGACTTTGGGATGTTGGAATAACTTCTTTTTTGTTATGTTAGTCCCATGCATGTGATACAAAGTCACCTTGGTTCATCATTCCCTAGTGCATAGTATCTCATGCTATATAAAATTAAGTGCTCACTACATGGAATATTTTATATGACACTCCTAATCAATCTTCCCATCCATTCACCCTACATCTTTCTCATCCGTCCATCCTTTGTCATCCTCCCTCATCTATCTATCCTATCTATTTTCATCTCTCCACTTCCTCTATCCTCATCATATCATCATCCCTTCAATCTTCTTAGGATAATATATATTTTTTATTCTAAGCATATTTTCACCCATTCTCATCATATCATCCCCTCTTTAATCTTCTTAGGATAACATAGATTTGTTATTCTAAGCATATTTTTATCCATCTTCCTCATCATATCATCCTCTCTTTAATATTCTTAGGATAACATAGATTTTTTATTCTAAGAATCTTTTCATCCATCATCCTCATCATATCATCCTCTCTTTAATCTTCTTAGGATAACATATATTTGTTATTCTAAGCATCTTTTCATCCATCCTCCTCATCATATCATCATCTCTTCAATTTTCTTAGGATAATATAGATTTTTCATTCTAATCATCTTTCCCTCCATCATCTTCATTCATTTCAACAATCTCACATCTCAATCCAATCCTAATCCATTCAATCTAGCACAAAGCATCTAATCACATCCTTGGTTTTTTTCCTAGCCTTGCTATAATCCTTGTCCAATCATCATCATCATCATCAAGATGCATCCTTCCCTATCCATGTGTTTTTTTGGGATGTATCCTTCCCTCATCAACAACACTATCATCATTATCATCATCAAGATGTATCCTTCCCTCATCAACAATACTCTCATCCTCCTCGTCATTGGGGTGTATCCTTCCCTATCCTTCTATTGTTCTAGGATGTATCCTTACCTCATCAATAATACTCTAATAATCATCATCGGGATGTATCCTTCCCTATCCTTGTGTTGTTCTAGGATGTATCCTTCCCTCATCAACAACACTGTCATCCTCCTCGTCATCGAGATGTATCCTTACCAATCCTTGTTTTATTCTAGGATGTATTCTTCCCTCATAAAAAACACTCTCATCATCATCATCATCAAGATGTATCCTTCCCTATCCTTGTGTTGTTATGGGATGTATCCTTCCCTCATCAATAACACTCTCATCATCATCATTGGGATGTATCCTTCCCTATCCTTGTGTTGTTTTGGGATATATCATTCCCTCATCAACAACACTCCATCCACCATCAGTCAATCCTGGATTGTAGCTTTACCAAGTCAACATCACCTTTGTCCTTAAATCCATTTGTGCTTGATTTTATCTCTTCATCTTACCATCCTCTCTTCTATCCATCATCTCCTATCATCTTTCTCATTTATCTTGCATCATCTCATCCATTTCGAGAGAACACTCATGTTATCTTGAACCCACATGTCCTCTTGAGGGGGCATCCTCAATCCCTAATCTTCATCTTCACTCCAATCATATTTATTCTGAGTCACTCCTTCAAATGAATAGGGCATCTCCCTCGATCTAACCATCTTCTTCTTGCTGCAATGTTTTAATCTTCTTTAAAATGATGCTACTTCATAACACCATCTCAAAGAGGGGAAAAATGTAGACACCTAAATTTGGCCACTTATATTTGGTCAAATTTATCCTTTTTCATCTAAATATCCTCTTATCCAGATTAATTAAATAACATTGCTATAATTTAATTAATATCCATAAATTCCTCTAAATCCCTAAGGTATTTAAAAAATCAATTAAATAATTTATCCCCCTTATCCCTTTCCTCCAAAAAAATTAAATGAATAATCTATTTATTTAATACCCTCATGTCACATCCTCCATCACTTTTTCCTATTCCTAATCCCAATCCTAATACTCACCTAACCTACCCATTAAGCAGATGCACACACTTAATCCATGATTAAGTGGGTCAACCCTCCCTATCACATCAATCATATGGGATTGTACCCTCAAGGGTACAATATCCCTCTCAAGCCCTCTCATTGTGCCACTTGGCACAATATAGTGGCTTGAGAGATCTCAATCAATCTCATCCATTGATATCTATCAATCAATCCTAGTCGTTCATCCATTATCCTCCAAATCTATTTATCCAAAACTTAGCCATTTTCATCTCTCTCTCACCCATTTTTCACTAGAGTGTTGTTATGCTGTCGAAATTTTGAGTGAGCACACATCCAATCACACATTGTGGGAACATCTACACAACATGATGTTTTCTATGTTGGTTTGAACTCCTCATCACCCTATCTTGAGTGTTCTTGTTTTAGTCTCTCGCTTGATTTTCTTGCATTTTTAACAGATTAAAAACACTGCACACATTTCTATCCTCAATCCCTAATCTTCATCTTCACTCCCATCATATTTCTTCTTAGTCACTCCTTCGAATGATTGGGGCATCTCCCCTGATCTAACCATCTTCTTCCAGGTGCTATGTTTTAATCTTCTTTGAAATGGTGCTACTTCATAACACCATCTCAAAGAGGGGAAAAATGTAGACACCTAAATTTGGCCACTTACGTTTGGTCAAATTTATCCTTTTTGTCTAAATATGCTCTTATCCACATTAATTAAATAATATTTCTATTATTTAATTAATATCCCTAAATTCCTCTAAATCCCCAAGGTATTTAAAAAATCTATTAAATAATTTATCTCCCTTACCCCTTCTATCCCATAAATTAAACAAATAAATTTTATTTATTTATTTAATATCTCAAATGTCACATCCTCCATCACTTTTTCCTAATCCCAATCCTAATCCTCACCTTTAACTTTCCCACTAAGAAGATGCACACACTTAATCCATGATTAAGTGGGTCAACCCTCCCCATCACATCAGTCACTTAGGATTGTACCCTTAAGGGTACAATCTCCCTCTTAAGCCCTCTCCTTGTGCCACTTGGCACAATCTGGTGGCTTGAGAGATCTCAACCAATCTCATCCTTTTTTCTCTATCAATTGATCTTATCCCTCCATCTAAAAATCCTCTAAAATCTATTTAGCCCAACACTTAGCCATTTTTCACTGGAGCGTCGTTATCCTGCCAAAATTTTGAGTGAGCACACATCCAGTTGCACATCATGGGCACATATACACAACAAGAGGTTTTTATGCTGGTTTGAACTCCTCATCACCCTACCTTGAGTTTTGTTCTTGTTTTAGTCTTTCACTTTATTTTCTTGCATTTTTAGTAGATTAAAAACACTTCACAAAACTATAAAATCTAAAGATTGTTTATACTCATTAAAGACAAGAAAAATGGAATAAAATAAGGCAATGAATAAAAAAAATATTCACACAAAATAAATAAAATATTTTACTTGATTCCCCTTGCTCCTTTGATGGAATTGAAGTGAAGTGCACCCAAAACTCCACTTGATGTGCTTAGTAAGATGTGTATTGATTAATGTTATGTAATGTGGATTGCTAAATGCACCAACA
This sequence comes from Sequoiadendron giganteum, assembly GCA_007115665.2. Classification (NCBI taxonomy): domain Eukaryota; kingdom Viridiplantae; phylum Streptophyta; class Pinopsida; order Cupressales; family Cupressaceae; genus Sequoiadendron; species Sequoiadendron giganteum. The sequence continues at coordinate 37,491,025 of CM021106.1, read as the reverse complement.
TAATGATAGCTAAGGATGTATGGAATGGTTCTCAAATGGAAAACATATGGATAATGTGTGAATAGTTGATGAAAATTATTGTAGAGAGGAATTCATACACTCTAATCCCTCTCTAAAATAGCTAAAATAGAAGAAGGAGATTGCAAATTAAATTCAACAAATTGTTTGCACATGAAACCACTGAATTTATCTATTAAAAAAATCTAATTACAAATGATTTTCAATCATCAGTGGACTCGTGAACAACAAATAAAACTCTTAAAAACATCAAATATGTAAATGAAATATCATTCAAACACAATCTATTCTCAATTATGTGAGCTCCTACAAATTTATTCACCTTCTAGCACCTCAACTCCACTACAACTCCTGTAGCTTCAACCTGCTAATCTGAAAACTTAAAGGGCTATTTTAAATCAGTCCCAACTTGCAACTAAAACTCAAGAATTCTCACACAGAGAATGCTACACCCTTGCCTTTCTTGTGCCTTCAATTCCTCTTCAAACCTTCATCAATGAAAATGGGTTTTCTATTGCTTCACTCCTCCTGTCCTAGAATTAATTTCATATTCTTTATTTTTATTCTCCAATATGGTATGCCTACCCGTGTAGATGCACATTCACCCCCTCAAAAATTAATTAAAACAATTAAAAAATCCATTACCAGCAACCCACTAAAGATAGGAATTTCATTTTTTTTCTTCTCCGTTTGACTCTCGAAAAAGAAAAAAAATAAAGGCAATCTTGGGCACCCATATCCTCAACCCTTACTTTTTAGGGATCATGGTGGAGTGTTTAATACACCATCTTTTCAAATCCCAATGCCTCATATATATTTTTAGGTAATTTGCATTTAAAAGATTTAAACTGCTTTTTCTTACTTTTTAACCCACTAAGATAACTTGTCAATGTGTAAATGAAATTTATTTGACAAGTTTAATATTCAAAGATAAATCATTTGCCACCCTTAAACATGAAATTAAAATCAAATTAAATCACTCCAAAATCCAAAAATTCTCAACAAAAATAACCTCTTTTGATTGACACAAGATTACCAACTGTCATGGATGCTCCTACATCAGACACCCGCGATTTAAAAAATAAATGATTCATGAGTGTGACTCATAAAAATTTGTAGATTCAATGCTCATTTTGAACCTATCTTTCCACCTTATTCACTCGAACCTTATTTCTCACTTGTCCCTGAAACTTGATGTCTCTTCCATATTTCATTCCTCATCTCTTCCTTCCTCTTTTCACAAATTCCAACTCCCACCAATTTGCACTATGAAATGATGGAAAATAATAATCACCAATTTTATCTTCTTCAATAAAATATGTAAACTCATGCATTACCTCTCCCTCTATTATCACTACAACAATTGGTTCATTTTCCACCTCTATTTGGTCCATGTGTTTCTCCTTCCATATATCTCCTAAAAAGAAATTTTCAGCTACAAATTTAATGTTAGCAACATAATCAAAATAATCATCTTTTCCATCCCTGTCCTTTGTATCCATTTCAATGTCAATAATACTATCAAAATATTCTTCCCTTCCACCCTGCAATAAACTGTCATCCATACAAATCTCTTTATTAAATGAGAAATCATCAACTAATGCATACAAAAGCTCGCCAAACAAATTAAAATTCACTTTCTCACCTTCTTCCATAATTACAACTATAGTGCCTTCATTCAACAATGTACTCATTTCTGCAATATCTTCTTCCACACTAATCTCATCATGCTCACATAAATCAGCATCATTTTCACAAAAATCAGATTTTACCTCTTCTTTTTCCATTGAAACTTTCCCTCTACCCCTTTTGAATGCAATCAAAACTCTTGCAACTTGCAGTATCAAATCAAAATCTTCATCCTCATCCTCTTCTACTAACTGTTTAACTCCATTAACCAAAAAAATTCTAGCTTTATTACATACCTTTCCTTCTTCCTTACTCAAGGGCTTCAACTTATGTTTGATTCCATCTTTCATCAAAGAGCATGTATTGGCATACCCATCATGCACTGCACACATGTCAAATTGCCAAGGCCTCCCCAATAACAATTGACAAACATCCATAGACATTATATCACATATAACTTCATCATGATAATCACCTATCTTAAATTTTACTAGACATTGTTCATTTACTAGAAATTTATGATCATCTTGCAACCAAACAATCCTGTATGGATGCAGGCGTCTTCTTCTTTCCAAATTCAACTTATTTACCATTTATTCATAAACAAGATTTTCAATACTACCACCATCAATAATAACATTACAAACTTTACCTTCACACTTACATCTTGTCTTGAACAATCTCTTCCTTGGATTTGGTTCTCTTCTTTCATTCATCAGGACCCTTCTTGAAACAAGTACTTTTCTATCCCCTACCTATTTTGAGTGTGAATACTTAGCATCTTCCTTATTCACATTTGTTTTCCTTGCATTATTTTCAGCCCTCCTATGCGTCCTCTCTAGTTTTGGACATTCATAAGATCTGTGTCCTTCTTCTACACATCTAAAACAAGTTATTTGGTAATTTCCTCTTCCAAATCCTCTACCCAATCTTCCTCTTCCTTTAAAATTTTAATCATGGGACATATTTGAACTCTCAATTTTTTCATCCTTGCTTCCCTTAGTATCTCCAATATGATTTATATCCTCATTTTTTTGCATATTAGTTTTACTCTTCCCTCTCTTCTTATTATCAAATCTTTTATTCATTTTTGGTTCAATTTTTAGGGCAGCTTGGTATGCATCCTCCATGGTTAGAACCCTTAATAATGTCATATCCTCCTGAATGCTTGGTATTAGGCCATTGGTATACCTTGCAACCTTCTCTTTGGTGGCTTTTGAATTCACTGTTCGAATAAGAATCCTATGAAACTCCTCCATGTACTCCTTCACTGTCTTTGTTCCTTGCCTCAATCCTTGCATTTTCTTGAGAAAAACCAACTCATAATCCATTGGAATGAATTGTATTTTTATTTTCTCTACCATTTTGTAACACCTTTTCATTTTATCCTTCCCCTTCCTTCCTCTTTCCAAATGAATTTCTCTCCACCAGATTGAAGCATGTCCCTTCAATCTTGTCTTAGAAAATATTACTTTGTATGGGTCTCCAACTTATTCAAACTCGAAGCAATCCTCCATATCATTTATCTAGTCTATAAGTTCTTTTGGATTCAAATTTCCATTAAAGGTAGGAACATCAATATTTTTATTTTCCCCATTCTTGATAGGACTCTCAACAATGGATCATTGGAAACTGTTGCAACTTCCTCTCTCGACTCATTTGTTAGGCTAGAATTCTCTAGAGCTTCTTTTTCTTCCTCATCACTCTCTGGTTCCCTTATCCGTGCAAAACCTCTTCTTATTTCTTCTTGAAGTATTTCCACTCATCTTCTCAAAGCTCTAAAATTATCATCATGAACAAAGTTTTCCATTCTTCCTCTTCCTCTACCTCTACCATGATGGGCTCCTCTCCCATTCACTTTTCTACACGCCCACAAGCTCAATCCTAGTGCAAGTTGCCTCTCTTCGGCCATCTATTCACACACTCAAAATCTTCCTGCTCTAATACCACTAATGTATAGAGGAATTCATATACTCTAATCCCTCTCTAAAACCCTCTCTAAAACCCTCTCTAAAATAGCTAAAATAGAATAAGGAGATTGCAAATTATACTCAACAAATTGTTTGCACATGAAACCACTGAATTTATCTATTAATTAATTATAATTACAAATGGTTTTCAGTCATCAATGGAATGATTTACATAAAATTAAACCCTTTCAAACATCATATATGCAAATGAAATATCATTCAAACATAATCTATTCTCAACTATGTGAGCTTCTGCAAATTTATTCACCTTCTAGCACCTCAACTCCACTACGACTCCTATAGCTTCAACTTGTTGATTTGAAAACTTAAAGGGCTGTTTTAAATCAGTCCCAACCTAAAAAAAACACTAAAAAATTCTCCCACAAAGAATGCTACACCCTTTCCTTTCTTGTGCCTTCAATTCCTCTTCAAACCTTCATTAATGAAAATGGGTTTTCTATTGCTTAACTCCTCCTGTGCTAGAATTAATTTCATATTATTTATTTTTCCTTCTCCAATATGGTACAACTGACCCTATATGTGCACATTCATCCCATCAAAAATCAATTAAAACAATTAAAACATCCATTACCAGTAGCTCATTAAAGATAAGAATTTCAGTTTTTTTCTTCTCCTTTTGCCTCCCAAAAAAGTAGAAAAATGAAGGCAAGATTGGGAAACCATATTTTAAAATCCCAATTCATCATATATATTTTTAAGTAATTTGCAATTAAAAGATTTAAACTGCTTTTCCTTGCTTTTTTACCCACTATGACAACTTGTCAATGTGTAAAGGAAATTTATTTGACAAGTTTAATTATTGAAAGATAAATCATTTTCAATCCTTCAACATGAAATTCAAACCAAAATTAACTCACTCCAAAATCCAAAAAATCTCAAAAAATTAACCTCTTTGATTGACACAACATTGCCAACTGCCATGGATGCTCCTGCATCAAAAATAGAAGGGAAGGGAATCAATTCATAAATTTTCCAAAGAATAATTAGAGGGATGAGATGAAAATTTTATGGAGGGATAATATCTAAGGAGAATGGAGGCATGGATTGAAAGTGAATCCTTGTAACAAGTATTATAAGAGGGAGATAAGTGTAAGGTAAAATGTAGGCTACACATGTGTGAGGAGCACGCTCACACAATTGAGCAAGATAGTGGGTCTAAGTCAAAAGTCAAAGATGAGGTGGAGGTTTAGGAGGATTTCATTCTTATAAGCTTCCATGCTTACACATTTGTGATCAAGGAGTGGGGTGAGATGAAGACCTAAGAAGCTTCTAAGCTGGCATTCTCACAAATGTGTAAGCATGGAGTGGAATGAGTCATACTCACATGTGTGGGAGCATGAGGAGGAAAGAGACATATGGAAAATGATGGAAAGTATATTTAATCAATGTGAGGATATTTGGTGGCTAAAATTTAAATTTCATAGATTAAAGAATTAAAAACAAAAAAACAATAGCAAGGTTAATTAGCCTTAATTAATTAATTATATATTAACTAATTAAATAAGTGGGGGGAATTCTTGATAATTAAATTATTTTTGAAAATCATTGAGTGATGAGGAACTATGCAGAGGCTATGTCATATGCACCATATCAATTCTTTGTTGGCTTTGTGGGAAACGTTTGTTGGCTGTGTGAGGGGGGGTTCTAGTTTGTTGGGTCACTGCTTGGGGTGGGTCGTGATTCATTTTATGCTACTTTTTTTCCTACTATGCTTATTTTATGTCTGAAGATCTCCAATGGTGGGTTGGGTGTGTTGCAAGCATGAGTATTTGATGTTGTCATTGATGTCAACAATCTTCGGAGATATTTTTTCAGGCTTATATTTGTGTTGTCATTGATGACTGGTTGTGTTGATGCTTTGATTAGTTGCATTATGTTGTCATTAGTAAGTGGTACTAGTGTCAACCTCTAGTGTTGCTTTGATAAGATTCTATGGATGTATAGTTGAATTTTAGTTGTTTTAGTGATGATGAGTAAGTGCTAAATATGATGATTATGTGCCTTTGGTGCTTGGTTTCCAAGTAATTTTGACAAAATTTGAATAAAAGAGGAAACAATGTGTTGCAGAAGTGTTCTAGTGTACAAAGTTGTGTTCTGATTTTGCTCTGCTTTTCTTCTGTGTTAAAGATTTACTTATGTAGTTTGGATATGTTGGTCAAATGTTTTTAGAGGTTCTATATTCAAAATTTCTTGGCTTTGTTCATTGTACAAAAGAAGTTGTGTTCACTAGTGTGTGAGTTGTATGTTGTAGTGGTGTTTGGGAAAAATGGTTTTTCTCCACATTTCTCCACAGTTTGGTTTTTGGTCTTGCAATATTGGAAGTGTGTCGATAATGATCATATCTATCTACAGTCAAATTTTTTCATGGTTTGGTTCTTTGGAATTTGGTTTCTTGAGTTACAGAGTATGTAAGATTGTTTGAGTGTATTGTGTGTGTACATTGTTTAGGTGAAATTTGTTGTGAAGGAATTCATTGGACCTCAGGGTGTTCATTGAATATTCCAAATGGTGTTTAAATATTTTGAGTGGTTCATGAGTCATCTTTGGATTTGAGGAAGCATGTACTTAAATGTTATGGTGTTTACACTAGTTCGACCGACCTTGGGTGTTTACACTAATTGCAGATTTTCTTCGGTGATTGTGGAAGCATGGTGTGACATGTATGAATGGATTTAGGTCTAAGTTAAGGTGTGATGTGGCCTGATTTCATTCCTTTCCACCATGGAAATTCTTAGTGTCGACCTAATATGAATTTTCATGGTTGAGGTACATAGCTGACCTTGGAGAAAATTTTCAAGGTTGAAGAAGGTATAAATAAGTGATGAGTTGATGGAGAATTCAGTAGTGAAGAGTGTGATGCGAATTGAAAATTTGTGAAGTGCAGTGTGAGCTTAATGAGTTAGACTATTGGAAGTAGTGAGAAAAAAGGTGTCTACAAGCTTCAAAAGGACTGCAAATATGTTGGTGATGTTATGGTGGACTTTTTCTATTAAATTGAGATGGATTTCTCACTGTAATATTCTTCTTTCTTCCTTTTTTTAATCTGGCAATGAGCCCTTCTTTATTTTGGGTAGTGAGCCCTTTAATAGTGAGGCTATTTTATTAAGTGTTGCAATTACTTTATATTGTTAGCTAATCCTCACTGTGGTTTTTCCCTTCTTAGTTTTTCCACGTAAATATGGTGTTCTATTATGCATAGTGTTGATGTGTTTCAGTTTCTATGATTTTCTTTCATGATAAATCATTCTAACAGATTAAGGGTTAATTAAGTTGATGTGGATTTGAATATTTATGAGGGTTTTGGATGTTTTAATATGCAACTAATTCATCACCCTCCCAATTGTCTTGTGTGAATTCAAAAATTGGTATCAAAGCAAGGTTACTTGAAAGAAAGCTTAACTACTTGAGGTATATATGGGATGTTGCACAAGAGGGGTGCTCCATTGTTTGATGGAATAAACTATGGCTTCTAGAAGACAAGGATGGAAGGTTTCATGGTATCTCTTTGATTTGGATTTTGGAAGTTTATTGAGACTGGATATACTATTCCTATTGGTGGTTCGAGTACTGATGATGAGATCAAGGCCTATGCAAACAATGGTAAAGCAAGGTACTCTCTTTTAAGTGGTCTTTCTAACACTAAACTTGTGACATTTATGCATTTGAAATCTACTAAATCTATCTAGGAAAATTTGGAAAGTATATATGAAGGAAATGTTAAGGACAAGCAAGCTAAGATGCAAAATTTAAAGATCACATTTGAGAACTTGAGGATGTTTGAAAATGAAAATATTACAAGCTACATGTAGAAGGTGGATGAATTTTTCAATTCCATCAGAGGTCTTGGTGGTAATCTTGAAGTAGAGGAAGTGGTAAAGAAGGTACTGAGAACTCTTCCTAAATCTTATAGTTTGAAAGTTTATGCTATTGAGGAAGTTCAAGTTTTAAGAAAATATTCTAGACATTAGATGTATGGTCCTATACCTGCTTTTGAGATGAGGAGATTTTGGTACAAGTAGTGCAAAATTTGAGACTGCCTTTAAGGCTGGAAAATCAAAAAAGACTGAAGAATTAGATCAAGAGGATCTTGATGATGTTGAAGCAAAATTTGTGAGGAAAATGAAAAAGGGTACTAGTAAATATAGAGGTAAGTTTCCTTTCAAATGTTTCAATTGTGGTAAGATTGGTCATTATTCTTCAAGATATCCAAATAGAGATTTGAATGAAAAGAATAAAGAAAATAAAATAAGAAATTAAGAAAAGTTATTATGTTAGAGAAGATGCCAATATATCTAATAATGAATGATTATGTGGATGATGAGGATAATGAATACTTGTTCATGGATATTAAAGATGGAAATAGTTCTGCTAACTTTGATAGATGTGCGAAGGAAAGTACTCTGAAAGTAGGTAATAACTCTGAAGGAACTATAATGACTAATTTTAATGCTAAAGAGGAGAAGAAATACTAGATTATTGATAGTGGATGCTCAAATCATATTATCAGTGACAAAAGTAAGTTTATTAAACTTGAAAAATATGAAGGAGGTCTAGTAAATTTTGGTGATGATACATCTGCTAAGATATATGGAAAAGGTTCAATTAGTTTTGATGGAAAGCATAATACAGAAGATGTTCTTTATGTTAAGGGTTTGAGACATAACCTCTTGAGTTTTGGATAGATGTGTAACAAAGGATATATCTTATGTTTCAGTATGATGGATGCAAGATCTAAAAAGGCTTTGAAACCATGGTTTCCATTGGAAGAAGGACAAATGGAAATGTTTATTATCTTAAAGGTGATAATGATCATTGATTCATGACTCAAATTAATGAAATTTAGTTATGGAATAGAAGGATGTGTCACATTAATTTTGATAACTTAGTGAGGATCAGTTGAGTTCAAGCTATGATATATCTACCAAAGATCACAAATCCTATCAATGTTGCTTGCAAGGAATTTCAAATTGGGAATCAAGCAAGAAGAATTCTTAAAGTCAAAGAATAATCTACTACCAGACTCTTGGATTTGGTGCATACAAACCTTTGTGGTCCTACCAAAGTAAGAAGTTTTCAAGGTGACAGGTATTTCAAGCTATTGGTTGATGGCTATTCTAGAATGACATGGGTTACTTTTCTCAAAGAAAAAATCATGTTATATATTTTCCCAAGACATATTCCATCATACATGTATGTTGTGACCCTAAATTATGTCTTGTTTGAGTATTGTGATAGTGCAATAGGAAGTCCGTAAGGCATAAACACCATCGAGGAAACTACACTGCGTTAGTGGGATTCAATTTAAAATCCCTTCGATAGAATGATTTGTATGAAGATATTATGAGCATCATTGAAGACATAGTGACGTGTTGGGAGAAAATAGTTTTGTGTCCCTCCAATGAAATGATGTGCATAAAAAAAGGTGACATTTATTGCTCTAAATCCGACAATATGAGAGAAATGGACTTCATTGGCCTAAATAAAAAAGGTATGACATGATAGTGGAAACTCAAAAAGATGACTTTCAAATGAAATATTCAAAGAGACTTCAAAATATCAAAGGGAGTAATCTTAATGTCCCTTCGATATCCCAAGAAACAAACAAGTATGTGATTTTATTGACGAGAGAAATAAACATCAACAAGAGCAAGGAATCAATCCCTTTAAAATTATGAAACACATGAAAAGTATACCATTGAGGAGGCTATTGGGGAGACATATAGATATCAGCAAGACAAAATATTAGCCCCTCAGATGGAAGAAAGGGCGAGTGATTAACTTGAGAAATTTTTCGGGAGGTTAGACTTGAGCATTCAACAAAGATGCGACATAGCAAAGGAGCACCAGGTCGATGCCAACAATCATCAAGTCACCTTAAATATTCTTGTTTTGTGTCTTTCCTGTATATGTGGTGGTCTTATATAAAATTGCTAAGAGAAAAATATTACCAAACACCATACCAAAGGGTGGGCATATGAATAGTTAGTTTCTAGAATGTGAACGGTATGAAGCTTGTTGCTTCCTTCATTCCTATAAGAAGGAAAACAAGACCGCAAGGAACTCTCTTTCCGGGGGGAATTGGATTTTGGAAAATGACATTGTAAAGGCCTATTTTTTTAAGGATATCAATCAAAAGATACTTTCTCTGGTGTTTGAATTATGGTTGTCAATTAATATTTGAATATCATTGATAAAATTTTACCTGGTTGTCTCCATTTCATTTTCTCCTTGTTATTTAAATTAGCATATCAAGCATATGTCTAGTTTGTCAAAACACAACTTATGTTTTATGTGATTTGTTTAATAGGGTTTCTTCAAGAAAGAATTAAATTCCTTTGAATAGGTCATAGTAATATGGAGGATTCAATTGGATAAATAAGAAGAACCTGATAAAAGACAATTTTTCACATTTGTGCAAGTCATAAATAGTAGTGTTCCAAGTAATTTGAGTTATACCTAGGAGGAAGACACATATCAATTTGAATTATGATTCTGTTACCCAACGAAAAAGGAATTGATCAATTCATTGTCCAAAACCATCCCTTATATCATATTCTAAAATCCAATTTAGATTTTTTGTTGTAGGAGTGGAGGTATTTGTAGTTGGATAATCTAATTCAATATCATATGCCACTTTGAAGTAGATTGAACAGGATGATTTAAATAATCTTTTTTCATAAAATTCACAATCTACTCAACATTCACCAATCAGTCTTAAGGATTTAACATTTTGTGGTGAACACAAGGTAATACCTACCTAGGCATAGCAAAGCATAAAGTGTAGGTAGTTCTGAACCATATTGGTTGACTCCATTTGTTGGCCAAAACATTGTAAGCTTGACCATAGAGCTTGGCATACTCTTAGGGTTTATAATTTGCAATTTTGGGAACTAGCATGTGTAAGGGCTAATCACAAGTAGAAGGAACAGACGTTGAGGAGAATTTTTCTCTAGTGGAAAGAATGGAAGCTATTAGGATATTTTTGGATTTTTCATCACATAAAGATTTCAAGGTTTATCAGATGGATGTGAAGTCTACTTTATTGAATGGTGAGTTGCAAGAAGAGGTATAGATTGAACAACTATAAGGATTTAAGTTATCAGACAAATCAGATATGGTTTGCAAATTGAAGAAGGCACTACATGGATTGAAGCAAGCACCTAGAGCTTGGTATGTAAGGTTGGATAGGTACATGATATAACAAGGATTTCGTAAAGGTACCACAAATAGTAATCTTTATTTCAAAGTTGAAAAAGATCAAATCTTGATTGTGGTTGTGTATGTTGATAATATAATCTTTGGAGGAAATGAAGCTATGTGTAAGAAATTTGCAGAAGAGATGTAGAAAGAGTTTGAGATGTCTATGTTTGGGGAGATGAATTTCTTCCTTGGGCCGCAAATCAATTAGACAGAGAAAGGTTTATTCATTCACAATTAAAGTATGTCAAAAAAATGTTGAAGAAGTTTGGAATGAAAGATTCTAAATCGGTATGTGCCCCTATGTTTACTAGTTCCAAGCTAAGTAAGAATGATGAATCTCCTAAGGTTGATGAAATAAATTATATACCAATGATTGGAGGACTACTATATCTAACCATTACTAGACCCGATATCATGCATGATTTTGTATTGTGGCTATATTTCAAGAAGATACTAAAGAGTCACATGTTGCAATAGTGAAGATGATATTCAGATCCTTGAAGGGCACTCCAAAACATGGTTTATGGTATCCAAAAGATAACTAATTTTTCTCTGAGTGCTTATACAAATGTTGATTGGGTAGGTTGTGTGGATGATAGGAAAAGTTCAAGTGGTGGTGAATTATTTCTTGGATGTATATTGGTGTCTTGGTTAAGCAAGAAATAAGATCAGTGTCTTCATCTACTACAAAAATAGAATATATTGTAGCAACATCTTGTTGCACACAAGTGTTATGGATGAGGCAAACCTTGAAGGATATCAAAGTGGTGTATGATGAACCAATTTATATTTTATGTGATAATACAAGTGTTATTAACATATCAAAGAATCTGGTGATGTACTCAAGGAAAAACATATCTCAATCCAGTATCACTTTTTGAGAGAGAAGGTTGCAAAGAATGAAGTGAAGCTTGAGTATGTGCCTACAAAGGATCAGGTTGTTGATCTATTCATTAAGAATCTTCCTAAGGATAATTTTGAGTATCTCTAGGAGAACTTAGGGGTTATTACCCCTCCTTTGAACTAGATGCATTAGGATATACATCAATCCAATGGATTTCAAGATTCACTCTTTTTTGGAGTGGTGTTGGAGGCTACCTCTTAGGAGGAGTAGGTAGTGGCTTTTTTGGTTGTTACAGTCAAGGGGAGTAAGTATTAATGCAAGTTGGTGTTGTCCTTTGTCAGATGTATCAAAGGATATGTGTAATGGTTGATGGTTGATGTAGTTTGTGTTAGTGTAATTAATATTTAATTACACTTGCATAACTTTACTTAGGTAATAATTAGTTTAGTTAATTAATAAGTAAGATTTATTTAGTTGAGTTATTTTTAGGTCAACATTAGGGTTGCATACTTTTCTTTTATAAAGCAAATCATCTCATTGTAATATTGAATTCCTGAATAATATCAATTTGCACATTGACATGCAAAGCTCTGTTTTTTTTATGTTTTCTCTTATGTGGAAGGTGTTTAGGTTTGCATGTTTGATCTAGGGTTTCTAACAACAATGGAACCACAATCCAGAAAGAAAGGAAAGATACTTTTGTCTACAAGAAACCATATCGGAATCATAATGATGCAACAACAGACCCGATGCCACAAAACACTCGAACACTCCAAACTGGAACAACCCTGGAATCCATAAAGCAATAGTAGATGATATGATGATGATAGAATTTGGAAGCCGTGTATCTCAATTTCGATGTCAAAATAAGACTGAAACTCTTCCATAGGAAAAATTACCATAAAGACTTTGGAATATTAACCACAAATGTAGTGGCCCTCAAACTGAGATGGATCCGATGCAGATCATTAACCATAGGCTCTTAATCTAAAGTGTGAACCAATATGAATCTAATATGTGTCAAGCTAAGACAAAAATGTGGCAAAAAGAAAACAAGAAACCATATTACAACCCATACAATTTTCCATCAAAATACAATGAAGATTATTATGCAAGAAACCCCCCTAATGAAACTTTATATCAGTTCATTTATTACAATACCCAAGATTGAAAAAGGAGATAATTCCTAAAAATTCATAAATAGAAAATAAAAATTGACCTCATATTTTTGTAGATTACTGAACCATCTTTCCAATGCCACAAGAATGGCAAAAAAATGATCACCGAATCAAAAGATATGCCCTCCGGAGTGAAAAACACAAGTTCTGAGTTCAAGGACCTGAAAAATTAAATTGGAGAAAAATATGAAAAAACTACTAACACCACTGGATTGATGTCAGAATCAGCTTTCCAACGGTATCTAGTTTGTGAAAAAAGGACACCGTACGCAAAAGTTACGCAAGGTTTTGTCAAAGGTGCTCCAAAATGGCCAATATGGCCTGCTGGCAGCCTAGGGGGCTAAAACAATTTTGGCCCCTGGTCACCCATGTGACTTGCGTTGTGGCTGAGGGGCCGACCGGGGGCTGGGCACATAGTGCTCAGTCCCCCATGTGACCGGAGCTGTGCAGAAGGTGCCCGCGGGGGCTAAGAGCCGATCGACGACTGGCGGGTGGCGCCGCTGGCCGGAGCGGCCGGCGGGACCGTCCATTGAAACTGGCGGCGCAAAAAACAAAGCCGCATTGATTTTCATGCCGTTTTTGCCTTGTGAAGCGCATTGGGGAGGCCATATGGCTTCCCTAGCAAAAAATTTTTTCCTTCTAGATCAACTTCGCCAAAATCGACGAAACGAAGGGCGATCTTAGGGTTTTGGGGTGTTGCGAACGCGATGGTAGTGTCCGTTTTGCTCCAACATGCTCCGAAAAATAGGCTTCCCCTAGAGCTTCCAAAAAATCAGCAAACATGAATCCCTCACAAATCTGGCAAATGATGACCAAAATCTGCAAAATGAAAGCCAAACCTGACTTTTTCCAGCGCTCTAAATCCAATGGTGAAGCCCAATCTAATCCAAGATGCCACATAGATGAGCTCAAGGCATGAAATCCTCGAGGAACCCCGAACGAACTCTGCAATGATTTTCTCTAGAATTTGAGAAGGGGCTACATTTCAAGGCTCTGATACCATGTTAGAAACCCTAGATCAGACATGCAAACCTAAACACCTTCCATAGAAGAGAAAACATCAAAAAAGCAGAGCTTTGCATGTGAATGTGCAAATTGATATTATTCAGGAATTCAAAAATTACAATAAGAGAATTGTTTTACAGGAGGCCGATTTTTTGCGGCGACGGTCAGATGGCCATCAATTTTAGGCTCTTGAACTGCTGAGGTCAGCATGACGTCAGTGCCCGTACGACATTCTTTGTCCCCTCCTAACCGTATTTTGCTCTAAAGGAGCAATTTTTTTTCTTTTTGGCATAACTTGGGCATACGACATCGAAATTGGGCAAACAAGATATCGTCGAAAATCTAGTTCTGCGTACTTTCATTTTGTGCAATTTATTTCTCAGTATTTTTCTAGTTAGCTATATTTATTGCTGTTTGAAGTCAGATGTTCATTTTATGCTTCCAAGCTCATAACTTTTTGCCATAATCTCTGATTTTCGCTATCTTTGTGGCGTTGGAAAGGTATTGAGGAGCTCTATGTTGTTGTCCATGCACATTTTCTATATCTATCCTAGGTTGACTGATTAGTCCATATTTGGACCAATGTGTTATTTGGAGGTTACTTGGATGTTTTGGCAGTTGGGAGGGTGCAACTTGCATCTTTGCACTTCATTTTTAGTAATACATTCATTTCATATCATCTTCTGTTGCTTCATGGATTCCAGGGTTGTTTTATTTTGGATTTTTTGAGCGTTCCATGGCATCAAGTTTGTTGTTGCATTATTATGATTCCGCTATGGTTTCTTGTAGATAGAATTATCTTTCCTTGCTTTTCGGATTGCAATTCCAGTGTTACTCTACAATGTTCTTCCAGTGCTTCTTTGCAACAGTTATCTCATTGTAGGGGGGTTTATCCCACTGCGTTTTCCTTCTCTACCTCATTATTGTATTTGTACATGGGTACCTGATCAGGCCTTCTTGCCGGGACCTATTCATTCTTTCTTGCATTCATCTTAGTTTTAGTTGCATTCTTATTTAGTCTCCCTAAGTTGCACTTATTGGGGGGGTGTTAGTGTAATTAATATTTAATTACACTTGCATAACTTTACTTAGGTTTTGCTTAGGTAATAATTAGTTTACTTTATTAATAAGTAAGCTTTATTTAGTTGAGCTATTTTAGGTCAACATTAGGGTTGCATAATTTGTTTTTATAAAGAAAATCATCTCATTGTAATATTGAATTCCTGAATAATATCAATTTGCACATTGACATGCAAAGCTCTTCTTTTTTGATGTTTTCTCTTATGTGGAAGTTGTTTAGGTTTGCATGTCTGATCTAGGGTTTCTAACAGTTTGTTATGTTCTCCTAAGGGGGAGTATGCAGATCAGTAAAGAGAAAAAGTATGTATGTTTGATGTCAAAGGGAAAAGGATGCAAATGTGTTTCCATTTTACATTGATGTCAAAGGGGGAGAGAATAATGTGAAAAATAAGTTGAGGGAGAGAAAGTAAAAGGGAGAAATATAAATACTTGACATGGATTAGTATGTTGGTGATTAGAGTTGTTTGTTGTTGTTGTTGCTATTTTTCACATCATGTGTTGCCATCAATGACAAATAGGGAGATTGTTGCAAGCATGAGTAGTTGGTGTTATCATTGATGTCAACAAGCTTGGGGGAGATTGTTGTAGGCTTATGTTTTTATTGTGATTGATGACTGATTGTGTTGATGCTTTGATTAGTTGTATTAAGCTGTCATTAGTAAGTGCTACTAGTGTCAACCTATAGTGTTGATTTGATAAGCTTCTATGGATGTATAGTTGAATTGAAATTGGTTTAGTGATGATGAGGAAGTGATGAAGATGATGAGTATGTGTATTGGATTTTTATGAGTTTTTAATGATGCAAATATGCAAGATGTAACCCTAAATGAAGAATGTAAAAGACAATGATGCAAAACCTAGATCTAGGGTTTGAAAGACTACTAAATCAAAAAGTTATGATGTCAAATGTTGGGCTCACAAAAATGAAATGTAGGGAAATGGAGGTCCTAGGTCATAAATGAAAAGAACGTAGGATTCAAGGGGAATTTTACTAAATTTTAATAGAAAACCAACCACAAAAATAAGAGATTGAATTTCAACCTCAATCAGACCTGGGTTGGTGATTATTTAGGGATTTAGGATGATTAGGAATGATCTAGAAATGATTTGAAATGATGAACTATATGACCTAATATATAAAATGTAGATTCTTGAAGATAAAAACACTATAACAACACTTTGCAAGTAGATTTGGGAGATATCATAGGGCATGTTCCTATCACCAAAATTTTAGTTTGACATGTGCAAAGGGGTTGATTCACCCCTATGTTAAAGGATTTCTTGATTATGCTTCCAAAAAAACCTTTTACAGTCATCTGGTGCTAGATTTGAGATGTTGTTTTCCACCTGCAAATTTGTTGAAATGTCAGAAATGAATTGTGTAACATAGTTTCTATAGGTTGATAAGAATGATGACAAAAAATGAAAAATTTCTCTTCAAGATCTCTTCAATCCTTCTTCAACCTATAACCTGCACATAGATAAAGAGGAAAAAAATGTTAGTTCCATATAGGGGTTTCCTCAATCAAACCCCATAAATAGTATTCTCACTTTCACAATGGCAATGCCAATGATAAAAATCTTAATACACATCAATTCAAGGGAATTGGATCTTTCTTGCTTGATTTTCTTGAATGCTTGAATGCATGAGGACCTAAAACACTTGTTAGCCTTCACATGACAACATGAACACACATAAAATTTGACATGATGTTAGGATTTTGATTGTTGCTACAAATGACTGATAATGTTGCTCTTGAATGCTCTTGACAATAATATTTTATCTTGAATGATAGAAGTTATGTGTTATATTTAAAATGATAAAAAGACTAGATATTTATAAGCGTTTATCCAATTTCTTGAAAATTAGATTCCAAAAGCCGACACTTACAGTTTGAATTTTGAGCATTAAAATGCCACCAAAAACATATTTTAATTTAGGTCCTAGCTCATAAAGGGGACCCATTCACCCATGGGTGAATGGGTCATGGCTTATACATATAAGACACATGATCCAAGGAAATGCAATTATTAAATACATTTATTTAATGTTGGTTCCCCTTTCAAAAAGTGGTAAGAATAAGGCTTTGGAATGAATAATTTATCAAATTAGAAGCTTAATTAAGTCCAATAAATTAAGGAACTCAAACATAGTGTGGAATTGTAAAGGTATAAAATTTTCTACACTAAAACATGTAATTTATTTGTTTTTTGTGATACAAAAATAATCACTAAACAACTTTCACCTTCAGAATATACACACTCAGTATACTCAAACAAATCTGCCATACACTATTACTTGAGAAACTGACTTTCGAAGCACCAAACCTTAAACCAAATTGAATTAACAAAGATACCAACACAATAAACACACCCTCAGATTCGTAAGACTTTAAACATATATGCGGAGAAACACAAAGCAAAGACATTTCTCCCAGACACCTTTGCAATACACAATTTGCACATTGCTGAACACAACTTCTTCTAAAAAATGATCAAACTCACAAAATCCTAGATATAACACCTCTAAACATCTCTCACCAACATATCCAAAACGCATAGGTAGATCTTCAACCTAGAATAAATGCAAAACAAAATTAGAACACCACTGTAACACACTATTTCCTCTTTTTATCAAATTTTCTCAAAAGCACTTGGAAACCAAGCACCAAAGACATATCCTCCCCCTCATCAATCCAAATACAAAATAGAAACTCAACCATATACCCAAAGAAAGAAGCTTATGAAAGCAACACTAGAGGTTGACACCCATAGCTTTACTAATGATAACATAATGCAACTAATCAAAGATGGATAACATCAATTGCACACACTCTTTCAACAATCTCACCCAGCAATATACATCAATGGAAATATAGGCTTGTTGACATCAATGACACCACTAGCTTCTCCTATTTGCAACAATCTCCCCCTTTGTCATTGATGGTAACACATGATGTGAAAAAACATTAAAGACACAAAAAATTTGGATACTAACTCTTCACATTACTTCTCCCCCTTACTCAACTAGCTTATTACTCTCTCTCCCCCTTTGTAGCTGGTCTTTTTCACATGACTTTCTCTCCCTCTTAAATTTCTTCTTTTTCACATGACTCTCTCTCCCCCTTTGAAATCAATGAAAAAGGGCCTAAATATTTGCATTATTTATTCTCTCCCTTTGACATTGATCAAATTTATTACTACTGCTCTGCAAATTATTTCCTTTATTGCTCTATGTACTCACCCTTAGGATAACACACCAAATTGTACCAAATCAGATACCACTACACAATGAAAACACACAATCTTCTGACTATAATAATCGGAAGTGTTACTACCTACTCCCCTTGAGAGGTAACCACCAACATTAGTCCAAAATAAAGAATGAATCTTGTGTTGAAGTGATCAACCCAAGATCTTCAATCTGCAACACCAAATAAGCTCCATAAGAAATAGAGAGAACTAGCAATGGAAGATGTTATTCCACCAAACAAGAATTGCAATATGATACAATGATCAATATGATATAAAATAGAATACAATGCAAAATATGTTATAGATGCCTTGCTTATAAAGGCAAGGATGAGAGATAGTTGTTGTGCACTTTTTGCACACACGCCCCACTGAATGTTGGGACCCCCTTTCTTTTTTTGCTCTTGGTGTTTTGACCCTTTCTTTTTGGGGGTTTTTGCTTGCTTGGGTTTGTGCTTTAATGACCTTCTTGCCAATTTGAAGTGGCATTCTTTTGAGCTATATTAAAAATTTGAAGTTTTGGCTTTATCTCAGGTTTTTCACTATTTTTGAAAAAATTCGCCTGGGTCGGATTCTCCCGGTTCCCTTTTTTTCTCCAAAATTGACCTTTCGCACTACTTTCGAGAAAGTCAGCACATCTCGGATTTCCCCGAAATCTGTGACGGTGTCGAATCCCCGAAGTCCATGGCTATGTCAGATTCTCAAAATTCTTTGTGGTTGCGGTTGTCTTGTTGGGTGCATTAATGGCGTTTTTACGAGGTTTTGAGGCTTGGATATATCAATATTTTGAGAAGTGATTGATCATTTTGAGTTGTGCATCTACTATCATTTGAGCTTGTGTGTTAAGGTTCTTGATATTTTGCTGGGTATTTGGATCCTCGAGGTTATTTGAGCTGTGCATTTTCTTTTGAAGTGCGTGGGTTGTATCCAGTCTGCATCAGGTGGTGATTTATCGGTTTCCTTCATCATAATTGTTGCACTTCCATGGTATGTATATCCCTATTTTCTATTGGTTTCAAGTGCTTTTCACCGTTTTACTTGGGAATCTTTCATGGTTTTCAGGTCCTTCGGGGTGCGCGTCATCATCATGCATTTTGGGGTTCTTTCTAGTGCACCAGTTCATTTTTGATTGATCAAATGTCTATGCTTGGTCTGGTGTTGATTCTTGTTTGAGCTTTGGTTCACTGTAGCTTTGAAGTTTTTTCTTTTTTGTGAATCACCGAGTCATCTGTGCTTTCATGGCAGATATTTAGGATTCCCAACCTAGGGCATGGCCATTTGTTCTTGAAATTGCTGAGAAGTGGGTCGTTAATTCATGTTTTATTCGTTAAGGTCCTAGGTTAGGTTGGTTTCGAATTTCTGGCTTGGATCCAGAATTATTTGAATTGCTTTGATGAAAGTAGTCGAGATATGGACAGGTTCGGGTTTTCGAAGTCTTCGTGGATTTCTGCCTCCCTCGGATTTTCCCGATTGCCCTATTTCTCCTTCTTTTGTCATCTTTTTGTAGGATTTCGTTTGATTTCGCCAAAATTCATTCCATCTAGATTTTCCCGAGGTCCACGGTCGGGTCATTTTACTAATGATGAAGCTTTGATACCGTTATATCTGGATTTCACCAAAATCCGTTCCATCCAGATTTTCCCGAACAATTCGTGTCCCTTCATTTTCCCTGAGTTAGTCCGGATTATTGTTGATTTCGCCATAATCCGTCTCCAACGGATTCTTCTGGGTATTTTTGGGAATTGTTAAATTTAATGGTTATGGATTGTGGGTATCTTTGTAATACATTTGATTAACTTAAGGAGCTTATGCTAAGTATTCTTAATGCTTTTCCTTGGTTGAATTGGTGATTTAAATGATGTTTTGGGATTTAGTTTGTTTGGATTGCTGGAATCTGCCTGGCCCAGATTTTCCTAAAAATTCTTCCCAGTGCAGAATCCGCGAGGGGAGCTGAATCTTGAACTTTGATATAATGATCTTTTGCACTTATTGCTTTTGATGGATTTGATTTTATGCTATCTTCATGTGCTTGCAGGAGAGTTCAGGACAGAATGTTGCTGGTCGGGGCGAAGGAAAGGCAACTGACCTTGGTGCAGAGGCATCTGCCATCTCAAATGCAGAGAAGGTTAAGTTGGACATGAAGAGCAGAGTTCCTGAGAGTAAGCTGACTTCAATTTGGTCAGGAATTACGGATATGAACGTTGGTATGTGGGATTACGAGGAATTCAAGGCTGAGATGTCAGCACCTAACCTTCCTTTGTTATCAAGGAGAATGGTGGACTATGGATTGGCCCATGTGGCAGGCTTTCCTTCTATAGTACAATATTATGAGCTAGTGCTAGAGTGTGCTGGGAATTATGATAGGGGTACATAGAGGATTATTGGCCCTCAAGGTAGGATTCTTGCAGGATTCAGTCCAGTCTCTATTGCTGCAACCTTTGACATGCTTGATAGATCCTATGTGGTAGGCTTTGACAAGGAAGGGGCTAAGAAATTTTATGAAGAAGACATGGTTAAGTCCCAATAGGTGATTAACTCTTGGCTGGAGAAGCCTAAATCTCACTTCTCTAAGTTTCCTAAGCAACTGTTTAGGCTTAAATTCAAAAGAGAATATTATAATGCTATCACCCTTCTTAGTAGGTTGGTAGGATTGAAAAGTGTAGAAAACACCATCAACAAATTGGCGCTAGAAGGAGGGCATTGAATAAGCAAGCTGGAGCATTTCTCAAACGCCATCTCTCTTGAGAGACTTAGAAGAAGAACTAGATCCACTCTAGGAGAGGAAGAATTCCAAGAATTACAAATCCCTACTAGGTCAAGAAGGACCAGAAGAAGGGAAGAATCATCATCAGTTCATCCACTCCCATCATCTCCATCATCTTCATCTTCATCTGATTCTGAGGGGATTCCCATTCCACAACCACAACCAGTCATAAGTCAACCATTACCACCCTTACTTCCACTAATGGCTTTTCTCACTACTAATCCATCCCCATTGACCTTCAATAATTACAATGTTATGCCCAAAAATCCCAAGCATTTTTGCTCTAAGTTTCATACTCATGATCCCAACAGAACAGCAGAAGAAAATATTCAAATTTTTCAGACTTGTCTGAGGGATAGAGGGATTAATCATGAGGATGTTGCATGTAGGTTGTTCCCTTATTCTCTAGGAGAAGAAGCCTTTTATTGGTATAATCACCTGCCTGCTGCTTCCATCCGTAATTGGGCTAAGTTAGAAGCTGCATTCTTGCAAAAGTTCAAAATTCCCATCAGTTCTAATGAGCTATACTTACATTTTACTAGGGTAAAAAGGGAGATTAATGAGCCCATAGGATCATTCAATGATAATTTCCAGTGAGCATATACTAGACTCCAAGCACCTTATGCTGGACATGAAGATACTGCTTTAGAGATATACCTTGAAGCCCTGGATAGCCTCACAGCTACCTTCCTGAAACAAAGGACTAATCCTCCAAACACTTTGCTCAGTGCATATGCGGAGGCAGTGAAGGTCAGCACAGACTTAAGACAGCATCTATTAGGACCTTTGCCATCTTTGGGACCTATTGCTCACCCTGGACAAATCCAAGCCCTTAATCAGGCCTTTACTAGTCATGCTCCAATAATGAATCCTGTGCCGTCACTACCTCTGGTTCCTCATCCAGGCCCACCTATGAATCAAGCTCAACCTACAACTTCTTATCCCCAATAGAGGGCCAATCAACCCTTACAGTAGCAACAAGCGGGTTTCCCTCCATATTTGCAGAATTCAAAAGTTTTGAATCAGGTTGATGGTTCTGGAAATGTACCTGGACATCCTTTGGGAGGTAATCCAGCACCACCTAGCAATTTGGATAAGGAAAGGTTGGATGAATTTTCTGAATAAGTGAAGAGGTTGAATACAAAGGTAACTTATTTGAGAAATCAGAATAGCCAGCTTCAAACTGCCCAAAAAAATATAAAGTCCAGTTATGGCAGGGAAAACATAAATTTTGAAAGAGGTCAATACTTTGATAGGAATCAAAATTATGATAGAGGGCAAGGCTCTGGTCAGAATTTTGATAGAAGATAGGGTTCTGGTCAGAATTTTGATAGAAACCAACAAGGTGGACAAGGGTTTGATAGGGGGCAACAACCTAGGCAGAATAGATCTTGGAATACTAGACCTAACAATGGGGGGATTCCTACTCCCCTAGATCAGCCTTCCACTCAAGAGAAGCCTCCAAATGGTGTGTACTTGGCAAAAGCAACTTTTTCTAGATGGTGCAAACTCCATAAAACAAGCCAACACTCTGAGTTAGATTGTACCGAATTCTAGACTACAAATTCTATCTTTCAGTATGAAGTAGAAAATAATGCCCCTAGTCAGGAAATTGTGCCTTCGAATCCCTATGATTCTATAGTACTAGTACTTAATCATGCTCCATTCCCAAAAAGTGAGGAAAACAAATCGAAAGAAGTATCCAGCAATGTCGAAGATGAGGCTGAGCAGGTGTTAAATGAAGATGAGATTTTCAGTTGTTTAGTGAGGACAATGAAAATGACAATGGCCCTTTGGATGAGGAGGAAGTTCGTATCGAGGAAGTTCAGATGTTTCAACAACCAGCAAGAAAGTATGATTTGAGAAATAGACCCAATAGGGGTTCCCAAGCTGGAGGTCCTTTCACTACTTCCATTCCTCCTAATAATTTCAATACCCCACCAGACCCACAAGCTAGTAACAATCCACCCTATCCTCGTGTACCAACCCAGTACTTGTCAAAGGGAAATGATGTTGAAGTATCCAAAGATAAACAGGCTAGCGGCTACAAGGAGGCTCATGCTAACCTAAACGTGGAACAATTGGGCGAATATGTGATTGAGGAATTCAAGAAAATAAAGGTGAGCCTTTCTGCTTTTGAATTGTTAAGAGTTCCTGTTATTAGAAATGTAGTTTTGGGATCATTTAGTTCAAATACAACATCACAAGGGGTAGCCATGAGCGAGGCTACTACCAGGTCTTCTAATTTTCACACACCCAGAAGTCAAATCCCATCTGTGGAAAAGAGGGGAGATAAATATAAGGGTCAAGTTGCACAAGCTGATACTCATTTGAACTTATTCCAAGGTAAGTTGGAAACTCCTCCTTTCTTAATTTCTGTATGTATCTTTGGAAAGAATTTGCATAATTGTCTTTTAGATTCAAGAGCCTCTACAAATGTTATGCCTTTTGTTGTTTGTAAAGCATGGGTATCACTCCTATAGCTTCCCAAAAGAAGGTTACTCAGCTGGATAAAATAGAGGTGAGCATGGTTGGAGAACTGAACATGATTCCTATGCAGCTTGCATCAGACCCTAGGGCGCAACAAGTGATCAATATCCAAGTTGTTAACATCCCTGATACTTATGGGTTGATCTTAAGCATAGATTTTACTAAGGCTCTGAATGGATATACCTCTATAGATCATTCCCATATGTGGTTACCATGGAAAGGAGTTCCAAACCAAATCAGAATTGAAAGACAGCCTAGGATGAAATATGTGATAACAAAATACCAAAATATCTCAAATGAGGTATTAGTATCTGAAGTTGGCATGGGGAATTATGTGTTGGTTGCATCAATAACAGAGGATGAAGAGGTTTTTATGTTCCAAGATTCTTTAAGTGAACACCTTCTGGAAAACAGTGGTCCTGAGACTTTGATTAAACCAGAGAATGAAATAAGTGAGGAAGTTGACAAACAGCTTGGTTTGTTGGATAACTTTCAAGAGTTCATCCAAAAATATATGGAAGATCAAATGCATTTGAAGCAAAGTATAAATTTTGAGGAGCTACTCCTTCCTAATTGGTGTAGAGTACATGATGCACTTCATTCTGAGTTGGAATGTGACTTGTGTCAAACTGCAGTCAGATAGATACAGAAATGCCTCAATCCAGTTCCACCTACCAGATTTAAAGAACAAGATAAATTGAAGCCGAAGGAACCTGATGGTTGTTGGACACTGAGGTTTGACGGATCTAAGTCTAAACAGGGTGCTAGAGCAGGATTTGAATTAATTAGCCCTCAAGGAAAGAACTATTTTGCTGCCCACAGACTCCAGTTTCAATGCACTAATAATGTTGTTGAATATGAGGCTTTGATTCATGGCTTAATGATGGCATCAAGGAAGAAAGTCAAGCTATTATAGGTTTTTAGAGACTCTAAGTTAGTAATCAAGCAAGTAAGAAAGCAGTATTTATGTTGTGACAGAAGGATGACCAACTATAGGCATAGAGTGTGGGATCTGATAGAAGAGTTCGACGCTTTCAATATATAGTTAATCCCTCGAAGCAAAAATCAGGTTGCTGATTCCTTGGCACAAGCTGCCAGCACATTACAACCTTTGTCACTTTCAGGGTTGAAGAAATTTTTAGTTGAGCTCACTCCAGTCCCTTCAGTGCCAGATAATATTACCAATTTTCAGGTGTTTGAAGACGATAAGCATATTTTGGATTTTATTACAAGCTGTGATGTGTTTGCCTCTCAAGTTATTGATGAGGTAGAGCCCTAGGAAGTGGATATAGACTTCGAAGGAATCATCAATCTAAAGACGAATACCATTCCAAGAGGTATGGTGCAACTTGAACGTATTTTTGACTTGGATAAAATAAGGGACCAAGAACAACAGACTAAAAGAGAGTCCACTAGCAGCCAGTGTGAAACATACAATATGGGGACACCAGATGACTTGAAGAACGTTCTTATTGGCAAGGTGTGTACTCCCGAGGAAAGAAAAGGGATTATTGATACCTTACATGCATATCATGATGTAATAGCTTGGATTTATGAAGATTTGAAAACATATGATACTTCGATCATCACACACACTATTCCTCTAAGATCGGATGTCAAACCGTTCCGACAGAGACAAAGGCCAATCAATGCTCTGTTAGAACCCATTATTTAGAAGGAGGTGCGAAAAATGCTTTCAACACGTATTATATTTCTAGTAAGACACTCTACGTGTGTGGCGAATTTGGTTCCAGTACGAAAAAAGAATGGAGAAATCAAATTGTGTGTTGATTTCAGAAATCTGAATAGAGCATCAGAAAAGGATAATTATCCAGTTCCTTCACTGGATGAAGTGCTTCAGATTGTCAATGGATCACAACTGATGTCCTTTTTGGATGTGTATTCTGGATACAACCAAGTCATGGTGCAGTATGAAGATAGGCACAAGACTGCCTTTACTACCAAATGGGGAACATTTGCTTACAAAAGAATGCCATTTGGGTTGATCAATGTTGGAGCTACATTCTAGAGAGCCATGGACATTGCTTTTAAAGATATAATTGGTAAGTGCATCATTATTTACATGGATGATTTAACAGTTTTTTCCAAGAAATGAGGTGATCATATATCAGACTTATGCAAGGTGTTTCAAAGATGTAGAGAGTCTAGTATTTCACTTAATCCGAGAAAGTGCATTTTTGGAGTCACGGAAGGCAAGTTATTAGGACATATTATATCAAAACAAGGTATTGCCATTGACCCTGAAAGAATTCAGGGTATCTTGAAGATTCAGCCTCCTGCAAGTAAGAAAGAAATGAAGTCATTCTTTGGAAAGATTAACTTTGTTAGAAAATTTATTACTGGGTTTGTAGAGATAGTCAAGCCATTGAATGCAATGTTAAAGCAAGAAGCGAAAATAGAATGGAACGCAGAAGCTAAGGAGGTCTTTGTAGAAATCAAAAGGGCTATTGCTGAGGCTCCTGTATTGGTGAGTCTAGACTATGCTAGGTCCTTCTATATATATTAATTTTCTTCTGATCATTCTTGTGCTGCAATGTTAACTCAGAAGTCTGATAAAGGGGATGAACACCCCATAGCCTTCATGAGTACTCCTATGAAAGATGCATAATTGAAATACCACAATGTAGAGAAACAAGCCTACACCTTGGTCTGAGCAGTAAAGAAGTTTAGGCATTATATCTTGAGGAATAAAGTTTTTGCCATAGTACTTGATCCTGCAGTAAAGCTGTTATTGATGCAGAATGAGCTAGGAGAGCGAAGGGCTAAATGGGTGACCATGTTACAGGAATATGATATGGAAATTCAGCCCATGAAATTGGTAAGGGGACAAGGACTTACGAAGACGATGGCTGAGACAGGTCCCGATCTCACAGCCCAACATTATTACCTTCAGGAGGTCTCTCCAGGAGACTAGTATGATGAAATTATTTTTTATTTGTTGAATCAGTGGTGTCCTAATCATCTTAACATAGTCCAGAGATGAGCCTTGCACCTGAAGAGTGGGAGTTTTATGATGAAAGGAGCTATATTATACAAAAGAAATCATGAAGGTGTTTACTTAAAGTGTTTAGGGAAGGATGAAGCTGCTAGAGTAATGACTGAATTTCATAAGAAATATGGCACAGGCCATGGTTCTGCATCATCCACGACACATCAAATCTTGAGGGCAGGCTATTACTGGCCCACCTTGTTCAAAGACGTAAACCAACATGTGAGAACTTGTCATATCTGTCAAACTACAACAAGTAAGGAAAAACATGCAGCCCTTCCACTCCAGCTGGTTATTGAGGTAAAGCCATTTGCTCAGTGGGGTATGGACTTTATAGGTCCAATCAAACCTCCATCCTCTGCCAGCCATAGGTATATTCTTAATATGAATGATTATTTCACTAGGTGGATAGAGGCACTCGCCTGCAAATAATGTACTTCAGATGTGGTAATCAATTTCCTTGAATCAGGGATTATTAATCATTTTGGTTGCCCGCTATCTTTGGTTTCTGATAATGGTCCTGCATTTTCATCACTAAAATTTTCTAATTGTGCATTTGATCATGGGATTATTATTAAATTTTCATCTAATTATTATCCCCAGGGTAATGGTCTGGCTGAGTCTTCCAACAAAAACCTACTGATAGTTATTCGTAAGTTGCTAGAACAAAATCCTAAGGATTGGCATACCCAGCTCCGATTTGCACTTTGGACTGACCGTACTAGATAGAAGGCATCCATAGGAACCTCCCCTTATCACTTGGTGTATGGTTTGGAACCAATGTTTCCTATTCAGTTGAAGATACCTACCCTACAATTGATTAATGAGTACTACAACGAAGAAGACAAGCGTGAAGCCTGTTTGGCTGAACTATTGCATTTGGAAGAAAAAAGAGATGAAGCCCTAGAGAACTTTGCTAAACATCAGGGTGTAGTGAAAAGATGGTTTGATAGGAGAGCTAAGGTAAAGGCCTTTAGGATTTCTGACTTAGTTCTTTATTGGGATAAAACCCATGATCGTAAGGGAGAACACGGTAAATTTGATAAACTTTGGCTTGGCCCTTACCAGATTTCAGAAATTTTGGGAGATAATGCTTTTCATTTGAAAACCCTCACTCGTGAGGATATCCCGTTGCCTATCAATGGGTAGTATCTGAAGCATTATTTCCAATCTTGAACTGCTTGCAGTTCATCCTGTATATAGTTAGAGTAGATTTGATTTTGTTTGCTTTGTTTCTGCTTTGCTTTGATAGATTAGGTTTGCTTTGGTGTGTTTTGCTTTTCAATTTGTTTTGCTTTTGGGGTTCCTAATTTCTTTGGGGCTGTTTTGCCTGTGCACTAGGGCTATTCTATTTGGTCTTGCTCTGAGGATTTCTTTTATAAACTCTAATCAGTTTTTCAAAATCAAGTGGTATTTTTCTTTTATCTAAGGTTCCTTGTACTTGGAATTAGAGTCACTTGTTTTGGATATGCTCTGGAATATATCTAGGTCTCACATTCTCACACCAAATTAATTTTCTGGAGTTGCATTAGGTTTCTGAGTAATTTGGCCTAGTGAAAAATCTTATATTCTGCTTCAGTGCCACTATGTCCCTCATCCCTGAGAATGAGTTTCATTACTTACAAAGGTGACAGGAAAATCTACAAAAAGAGAAGAAAAGAAACTAAGACATGTTGAAAATTCAAAAAGTTTCACCTTATCAGGAATATCCTAGTATCTCTACAGGGCTATGGATGCCTGACTGGCAATAGAGCTATGCTTGGGAGGGTCATAGTGATAACCTCACCGGGGTTATGGACGCTTGACTGGAAGTGAGGCTCTATCTAGGTTGCTTTTGAAGTTTGAATTCTTATGTAGCTTGGTCAGGTTTACTCTTGCCCCCATTGCACTTACATGATGGAAATAAATGCATAATACACGCACTTGGACCCTGGTATAGGAAAAAGTCTTCTTACTTGTGATTTCTAAATCTTTGTTCTCAAGGGTCTTGATGCAAAGATCGAAACCAGAGATTTTGGGTTCTTGATTCTAGTTTATCTTTGAAATGCTCTAGAGCATTTCCCCAGCAGAGTCGCCATTTGTTGTGCACTTTTTGCACACACGCCCCACTGAATGTTGGGACCCCCTTTCTTTTTTCACTCTTGGTGTTTTGACCCTTTCTTTTTGGGGGTTTTTGCTAGCTTGGGTTTGTGCTTTAATGACCTTCTTGCCAATTTGAAGTGGCATTCTTTTGAGTTGTATTAAAAATTTGAAGTTTTCGCTCTATCTTGGGTTTTTCACTATTTTCGGGAAAATCCGCCTGGGCCAGATTCTCCCAGTTCCCTCTTTTTCTCCGAAATCGACCTTTCGCACTACTTTCAGGAAAGTCCGCACATCCCAGATTTCCCCAAAATCCATGACGGTGTTGAATCCCCGAAGTCTGTGGCTGTGTCGGATTCTCGAAATTCTTTGTGGCTGCCACTGTCTTGTCAGGTGCATTAATGGCGTTTGTACAAGGTTTTGAGGCTTGCATATATCGATATTTTGAGAAGTGATTGATCATTTTGAGTTGTGCATCTGCTATCATTTGAGCTTGTGTGTTAAGGTTCTTGATATTTTGCTGGGTATTTGGATCCTTGAGGTTATTTGAGCTGTGCGTTTGCTTTTGAAGTGCATGGGTTGTATCTAGTCTGCATCAAGTGGTGATTTATCGATTTCCTTCATCATAACCATTGCGCTTCCATGGTATGTATATGCACCCTATTTTCTATTGGTTTCGAGTGCTTTTCACCATTTTACTCGGGAATCTTTCATGGTTTTTTTGTCCTTCGGGGTGCGCATCATCATCGTGCATTTTGGGGTTCTTTCTAGTGCACCAGTTCGTTTTTGATTGATCAAATGTCCATGCTTGGTCTGGTGTCGGTTCTTGTTTGAGCTTTGGTTCGCTGTAGCTTTGAATTTTTTTCATTTTTGTGAATCACCGAGTCATATGTGCTTTCATGACAGATATTTAGGATTCCCAACCTAGGGCATGGCCATTTGTTCTCGAAATTGCTGAGAAGTGGGTCGTTAATTCATGTTTTATTCATTAAGGTCCTAGGTTAGGCTGGTTTCGAATTTCTGGCTTGGATCTAGAATTATTTGAATTGCTTTGATGAAAGTAGTCAAGATATGGACAGGTTTGGGTTTTGGAGGTCCTCGTGGATTTCCGCCTCCCTCGGATTTTCCCGATTGCCCTATTTCTTCTTCTTTTGTCATCTTTCTGCCAGATTTCTTTTGATTTCGCCAAAATCCGTTCCATCCGGATTTTCTCGAGGTTCGTGGTCGGGTCATTTTATCGATGATGAAGCTTTGATACCATTATATCTAGATTTCGCCAAAATCCGTTCCATCCATATTTTCCCAAACAATTCGTGTCCCTTCATTTTCCCCAAGTTAGTCCGGATTGTTGTTGATTTTGCCATAATCCGTCTCCGGCGGATTCTTCCGAGTATTTTTGGGAATTGTTAAATTTAATGGTTATGGATTGTGGGTATCTTTGTAATACATTTGATTAACTTAAGGAGCTTATGCTAAGTATTCTTAATGCTTTTCCTTGGTTGAATTGGTGATTTAAATGATGTTTTGGGATTTAGTTTGTTTGGTTCACTGGAATCCGCTTGGCTCGGATTTTCCTGAAAATTCTTCCCAGTGCAGAATCCGCGAGGGCAGCTGAATCTTGAACTTTGATATAATGATCTTTTGCACTTATTGCTTTTGATGGATCTAATTTTATGCTATCTTCATATGCTTGTAGGTGAGTTCAGGACATAATGTTGCTGGCCGGGGCAAAGGAAAGGCAACTGACCTTGGTGCAGAGGCATCTACCATCTCAGATGCAAAGAAGGTTAAGTTGGACATGAAGAGCAGAGTTCCTGAGAGTAAGCTGACTTCAATTTGGTCAAGAATTACGGATACGAACGTTGGTATGTGGGATTATGAGGATTTCAAGGTTGAGATGTCAGCACCTAACCTTCCTCTGTTATCAAGGAGAATGGTGGACTCTAGATTGGCCCATGTGGCAGGCTTTCCTTCTACAGTACAATGTTATGAGCTAGTGCTAGAGTGTGCCAGGAATTATGATAGGGGTACATAGAGGATTATTGGCCCTCAAGGTAGGATTCTTGTAGGATTCAGTCCAGTCTCTATTGCTGCAACCTTTGACATGCTTGATAGATCCCACGTGGTAGGCTTTGACAAGGAAGGGGCTAAGAAATTTTATGAAGAAGACATGGTTAAGTCCCAACAGGTGATTAACTCTTGGTTGGAGAAGCCTAAATCTCACTTCTCTAAGTTTCCTAAGCAACTGTTCAGGCTTAAATTCAAAAGAGAATATTATAATGCTATCACCCTTCTCAACAGGTTGGTAGGATTGAAAAGTGTAGAAAACACCATCAACAATAGGATTAGACAAGATCATGATAAGTGTCTTAATCCTATCATATGAGAGAACTAACTCATAACTACCTAAGAAAGTGTAAATTCTAGATAAGACAACTAAGACTTCTAGAAATAATCTTTTATCCTAAGTAAACTTAACATGTGAACTAAGTCCCCTAAGTCCCTAGTAAAGGATTAAACTAGGTACAAGAATTACTCACACTAACACCCCCTTAAGTGCAACTTAGGGAGGAACAAACTAATGAAAAAGATGCAAAATATGGGTCCCGACAACAAGGCCTAATGAGGTACCAATGTTAAAAATAGAAAACTCTCACAAGCAAAGAAAAGGAGAAAAACCTTGTGGGAGAAAACTCCTCTCCAAAAGAGAGAAAAAGCTATAAAGAAAACTAGAAACTGAAGAAGGAAGGGGGACTCCTCAAGACCCCCCAAGGACAACTTCCTTCACCGCAAGAATTGATCACAACTAAAGATAATGAGGTGATGCCAAAGGTTTAGTGAAGATGTTTGCAACCTATTGATATGTAGGCAA
Organism: Sequoiadendron giganteum; assembly: GCA_007115665.2. Lineage (NCBI taxonomy): Eukaryota > Viridiplantae > Streptophyta > Pinopsida > Cupressales > Cupressaceae > Sequoiadendron > Sequoiadendron giganteum. Next base: position 37,459,613 of record CM021106.1, on the reverse strand, counting down.
ATAATCCAAGCTGAGAACACCATCCTGGATGAGTTGCCTTATGAAGTGCATGTGGATCTCAATATTCTTAGTACGTTGATGCTCCACTGGGTTGCGAGAGATATGAATGGAAATTTGGTTGTCACACCAAAGAGTAGTGGGATGAGTGGAAGGGAATCCAAACTCAATCATCAATCGATGAAGCTATAAAACCTCCTGACTAGCCAAAACCACCCCTCAATACTTAGCCTCTATTAATGATAATGCAATAGCAATTTGATTCTTGCATGACCATGAAATTCGACCAGAACCAAGGCAAAAGACAAAGCCAAAAGTAGACTTTTGATCATTGACATCACCAGCCTAGTCTGACTCAGTGAAGCCCACAATCTGAGATGCACCTGATGTGTAATGAATGTTGAAATGAGTAGTGCCCTTAATGTATCTCAAGATACATTTGGTAGCCTTCCAAAGAATCTCATGAGGCTCCTATGAGAAGTGAGAGACAAGTTAAACTACAAAGGAAATATCAAGATGACTATGTGTTAGGTACAAAAGACTACCAACCAACTGTCGATACAAGGTAGGATCAATTGTAGGAGTACTGCAACTAGTAGAAAATACAACAACTGACTGGAATGGAGTAGGGGTAGGCTTGCAATCAACCATGCCAAATCTTTGAAGAAAATCAAGAGCATACTTTTGCTGGAAAATGAATATCCCCTCAGAAGTCTAATGAACTTGAAGACCAAGGAAGTAATACAAAAGACCAAGGTCAGTCATATCAAATCACTCCATCAATGCCTATTGTGTACTCTGAATCATGAAAGTAGAACTTCCTGTGAGAATCAAATCATCAACATAGAGCACAAGTATAAGTAGATCCTCTCCATGTCTCTGCATATAAACTGTGAGATCAAAATGACAATGAGTGTAGCTGAAAGAAAGCAAGAAACTATCCATCTTCTCATACCAAGGCCCAGGGGCCTATTTGAGAACATAAAATGAACATCAAATCCTACAAACAAGTGAAGAGTCCTACACAAAACCTGGTGGCTGCTCCATATAGATCTCCTCATGAAGATCACAATGAAAGAAAGCACTCTTCACATCCATCTGATACACTGACCATCCCTATTATGCAACTATAGCAAGGACAAGGCGAATAGAATCCATCTTGGAAACAAGAGCAAAGGTCTCAAAATAGTCAATTCCTTCAACCTGAGAGAACCCCTTTGCAACAAGATGAGCCTTGTACTTGTCAATGGAACCATCTGTTGCATACTTGGTACAATACACCCACTTGCACCGAACCAAATTTCTTCCCTTAGGAAGAGGCACAAGATCCCAAGTATGATTCTTCATCAAAGAAGAATACTCATCAGCCATAGCACAATCCCACTCTAGAATACTTGAAGCATCTAAAAACTTCTGAAGATAATCTAAAACTGCATGACTCAAAAGACTAATTCCTGAAGTCTAAGAATGAGTGCGGCGAGTGTCTCGAGGATCACCAACAAGAGGACCAACCTCCTCAAGAGTATCTGTATCCCATCTTGGCCTAGTGGGTGAATGAGGATGAGGTGGATCAAGACCATCATCAAAATATTCCTCAAGTAGCAAAACATCATCAACTAAAGATGATTGAGTAGGTTGTGATGAAGAAGTCGAAGGAGGATATTTCTAGGTGAAGGACTCAACAAACTGAACATCATGTCGAAAATGAACCTCTCACATGTCAGGATCAAACAATATGTATGCCTTCACATCCACACAATAGCCAACAAAGATGTATTACTGACTCTTCTCCACAGATTTACGCCAACCATCTAGAATGAATTCCCAAGACTCACTACCAAATACTCTGAAGAAGGATACATTAGGCTTGTGATGAGACCAAGCCTCCTCAGGGGTCATATTTTGCACTACCTTGTGGGGCATACAATTTTGAATATAGTTAGTGCAATTGATAGCTTCAACCCAAAATGCTAGAGCCATGGACCTAGACTAAATCATGCAATTGGCCATTTCCCTGAGAGTCTTGTTCTTTCTCTCCACCACACCATTCTATTAAGGAGTGTAAGGAACTGTGTGCTGATGAAGAATACCATGCTCATTGCAAAAATCCTGAAATGCTTGATTGAAATACTCCCCCCCATTATCTATGTGTATCTATCGAAGAGAAAACCTTGACTGCTTCTCCACAAATATTTTGAAGGTCTTGAAGTTGGCGAGAAATTCACTTTGAGCTTCAAATAATAGAACCATGTTCGTTGGAAAAAAATCATCAATGAATGTGAGCACATACTTAGCCCCTCAAAAAGAAGGAGTTGGGAATGACATGAGGTCACTATGAACCAAATCAAGGGGTGTGGTTGCATGTGTATCTTGACTCTTAGGAAAAGGATCTTGATTTTGCTTGACAAAACCACAACCTTGACAAACACCATCCATGCAAGAGATCTTTGGAAGACCAACCACTAAGTTATGTGCTTGCATCTGCTGAAGATATCTATAGTTCAAGTGCCAAAATATTTCATGCCAAATTTTTCTCATTGAATCAACATGAGCAACAAAACAAGAACCTGATGAAGACTCAAAAACATCAAATCGATACAAATGGTTCTCTTGATCAACTATCCCCATAGAAACAACCTTCTCAGGATCCTGCAACTGTCTGATGGTCACATTTTGTGGAGTAAACTCAACTGAATTCCCATCTCCAAAATGACAAATTTGATATATGCAAATTAGATTTGTTGAAATATCAGGAACAAGAAGAAAATTCTCAATGCATCCATCTAGCTTTTGAATAGATCTTGTCCCCAAAACTAGAATCTGTGAAGAGTTCCCAACTGTAATTCAACAAGTAGAAGTATGAACAATGGAATCAAGGAGATCATGTGAATTGGTCATGTGATGTGAAGCACCTGAATCTAGAATCCAACTATTTGAAGATGAATGAATGGCTTGTGTTGATAGAGCTTGTCCTTTTCCCATGGAAGAAGGCTTAGAGGCTGAAATATTGTGTTTCTTCATAGCTTCCTCCAAGGCATCTAGTCTCTTAAAGCAATGAGTTGCATCATGCCCATTTTTTCCACAAAATGAACAAGGATCTCCTTTCTTTTTCTTGGACTTGGAAGAAGAATCTTCAAAGGTAGAAGAAGAAGGAGATGTGGTGGAATTCTGATTGTTCTTCGACTTCAGTTTGGAGGGAGTCTCACTACCTGAAGATGATTTTGTCTTGGGATTCTTCTTATTATTTTCTTTACCCTTGGATGATTGAGCCATTAGAGCATGATTCTTAGAATTAGGTAGGGCATCCAATTGAATTAACTTGGCTTCCTCCCTAGTAAGACGCTCACAAAACAACTCAAATGAAGGCGTTTTGTAATCTTTCCCCATGGAATCCATAGTTGAATATAAAGTAGAAGAGAAAATTTGATAAGGGCCTCTCAACTTAAACAAAATCAAGAAGATACATTCATCACTAGATATATCATGCCCACTTCCTTTCAATTGTGACAAAATCAACTTGAATTGAAGGAAATGAATTTGGAGAGAGTGCTTGAAGATTTGTTTGAAGTTGCAAGACTCTGAATTGATTTGTTTTACCATACAATTCTTCAAGTTTATCCCAAATATTCTTAGGTATTTTACACTTCGAAATATGAAACAAGAAATTATCAGATACATGTAAGCCAATGAGTCCTTTTGCTTCATCCATTTTACATCTATGGATAATTTTTCATAATCCCTTGTGAATTCAGGTTGTTCTGCATCTAGCATTGGCCATAGACCCTTAGATTGTAACAATTGAGTCATTTTTAGCTTCCATGTATGATAGTTGTGTGGAGTGAGTGTTCAATTTGCAACAGATCCGCCATGAACACCAAAAGAAAGAAGATAATGTGGCACTAAAATTGTGGCTTTCACCCCCCATAATGTATTAAAACTCAATTTGCAACCCCCCAACAAATTACAATGAAGAAATTTTGCAATTTGTACAAGTGACAAGCTCAAATCAACCATTTATAACACACGGTGATTTTTACAATTTTCAGAAAAATGGAGCTTGTCAAAACTAAAAAAGAAGGTTACAAACAGATTCCTTGTAATTTTTTAAGCAATTTCAAAAAAAAATTGCCAAATTTTGACTTCTTATGCAAAAGTTATGCGAATTACAAGCAATAAATGCACCTGTCTTCGAACTGAAAAATATGGCAAAAAATGTCAAAATCTGGAAAAATCACCTACACCACTACAAAGTTCGTCGAACTAGCTTTCGATGATATCTTGTTTGCAGAAATCCAACACTGTGGCCAAAACTTATGATTTTTTAAAAATGCTAAATTTAGTTTGTAGGCAAACGGGTTTTCTAGCAAAACAAGTTTACTTCTGATTTGATTTATGAAAAATCTACTCACTCTTTGTAAACAATAACAAAAACCCAAAAATATTTTGATGCTAAGAATAAAACCCAAAAATCATTTTTCGATCCAGCAAGCAGAAGATGATTTTCTATTTTTTTTCAAACCTTCAACCGACAAAAAAGTGACGTGTGATGATTTTTAGACAGTGATTTTCTTCAGATCTCTGCAAGATTTGCAAAATCTTAAAGATGCCCACTTTAGATTTCAACCTTGGCTACAAAACCCAGAAATCATTTTTCCTGCAAATGAGTGAAAGCTGGATTTTTGAAGCAAAATTGATGACGACTTCAATAAAAAACGGCTTGCAACAAACCCTTGTTTGCCAAAAATGCAAATGGTGACCAAATTGAGTGAAACAAAAGCCAAATCTGACTTTCTCAAGCCTCCTAAACGCAATGGGACAACCAAAAATACTGCCACTATAGCCAAAAGTACTGCAATCACCAGATCTCACCAAAATGCATACATGCAATATAGGATAGAAGAAACTCAAATCACAATAAAAAACTTGACGAAAAATCTCTAATGAAAAAATGGAAGGGGCTTTCCATATTCAAACTTTGATACCATGTTGAAGTGATCAACCAAAATCCTTCAATCTGCAACACCAAATAACCTCCATAAGAAATAGAGAGAAGCAACAATGGAAGATGCTATTCCACCAAACAAGAATTGCAATATGATACAATGATCAATATGCTATTCAATAGAATACAGTGCAAAATATGTTAAAGATGCCTTGCTTATAAAGGCAAGGATGGGAGATAGGGTTAGACAAGATCATGACAAGTGTCTTAATCCTATCACATGAGACAACTAACTCATAACTACCTAGGAAAGTGTAAAGTCTAGATAAGACAACTAAGACTTCTAGAAAGAATATTTTATCCTAAGTAAACTTAACATGTGAACTAAGTCCCCTAAGTCCCTAATAAAGGAATAAACTAGCTACAAGACTTATTCACACTAACATCTTGAGATCGACTAGACTGATGCATCTCCTTATGCATCTAGTTCAAGGAAGGAGAGGCAATAACCCCCAACTTCTCCTACAGATACTCAAAAGTATCCTTAGGAAGAGCCTTAGTGAATATATCAACAATTTGATCCTTTGTAGGCACATATTCAAGCTTTTCTTCATTCTCCACAATCTTCTCTCTCATAAATTGATATCTAATTGAAATATTTTTTGTCCCTGAATGCATTATCAGGTTCTTTAAAATATTGATTACACTTGTATTTTCACAAAATATAGAAATTGGTTCATCATACACCACTCTAATATCCTTCAATATTTGCCTCATCCATAGCACTTGTGTGCAACAAGATGTTATTGCAATGTACTCAACCTCTACAATAGATAAATATACAAAATTTTGTTTCTTGCTTAGCCATAATATCAATCTACATCCAAGAAAGAATGCACCACCAATTGTACTTTTCCTATCATGAACACAACAACCCAATCTCAATCCGTGTAAGCACTCAAAGTGAAATTGTACCTATCCTTTGGATACCATAAGTCATGATCTGGAGTGTCCTTTAAGTATCTGAATATCCTCTTCACTACCACAACATGCGATTCTCTAAGATCTTCTTAAAATATAGCCATAAGACAAACAGCATGCATGATATTGGATCTAGTGAAAATTAGATATAGTAGTCCATTAATCATTGATCTATACTTGCTCTGACCAGCCTTAGGAGATTCATTATTTTACTCAGTTTTCAACTAGTAACTATAGGAGTATATACCGGTTTAGAGTCTTCCATTCCAAACTTCTTCAACATTTCCTTGACATACTTTGATTGTGAAATTAATATACATTTGTCTATTTGATTGATTTGTAGCCCAAAGATGAAATTCATCTCCCCAAACATAGACATCTCAAACTCTTTTTTTATTTCTTTTATAAACTTCTTACACATCTTTTCATTACCTCCAAAAATTCTGTCATCAACATACACAACCACAATCAAGATTTGATCTTTTCAATTTAAAGTAAAGATTACTAGATGCGGTACCTTTATTAAATCCTTGTTGTATCAAATACTTATCCAACCTTCCACACCAAGATCTAGGAGATTGATTCAATCCATATAATGCCTTCTTCAATCTGCAAACCATATTCGGTTTGTCTAATAGCTGAAATCCTTCCGATAGTTCCATGTATACTTCTTCCAATTCTCCATTAAAGAAAGTAGAATTCACATCTATTTGATAAAATTTAAAGTCTTTATGTGCTACAAAAGCCATAAACATCCTAATAGCCTCCATTCTTTCCACCAAAGAAAATGTCTCGTCAAAATCTATTCATTCAAATTGTGAGTTAGCCTTGCCTTGTTTCTTACAACTTCTCCATTCTCATTCAATTTATTTCTAAACACCCACTTAGTTCCATTTTTTTTTTTGTTTGTAGGTCTTGGGACAAGTTCTCAAGTCTGGTTCTTTTCAATATGTAGTAGTTATTCTTCCATAGTATTTATCCAATGTTCATCTTTGCATGGATCAATCACTATTTTAGGTTCAGACTCAGAAAGGCAAAAAAAATTACCTCTTCTTCCACAATTTGCCTTCTTGTTAACACACCTTTTCTTTTGTCTCCAATGATATGTTCTTTAGAATGATTTCTCTGCATATACTTAGAGGTTCTAGGGGTCTTTTCTAGAGCTTCTTCCTCTTCAATTTGTACTTCCTTTTCCTTAGTTTTTTAATTTTTCTCTATAAACAAGCTCATCTGATTCATATCCATCTATCACCACTGAGTTCTAAAAATCTTCATCAACCTTAACACTTGCACTCTCAAAAATCTTTCTTAGTCTTTTGTTGTAGCACCAATAGGCTTTGATTTTAGTAGAATATCCAAGGAAGATTCCTTCATCAGACCTTGCATCAAACTTTCCCAAGTTTTCTTCATCTCTTTTGATATAGAATTTTCTTCTAAACACTCTTAGGTACTTGACAGTAGGGATCCTTCCATACCACAACTCATAGGGATTCTTTGTGTTGTGTCCTTTTTCTTTAACTCTTTTAAGTATATAAACAATAGTATGAATTTATTCTCTCTGATAGACTTTTGATAGGTATTCTTCTTTCATCATAGCCCTTTTATCTTCTTGAATAGTCATGTTTTTCCTTTCAACCACTCCATTTTGTTGAGGAGTCCTAAGGGCAGACAAGTGCCTCTTTATTCCATGATTCTCACCAAACATGTCAAAATCATTGGAGGTGAACTCTCCACCTCTTTCAGACCTCAAACATTGCATTTTCAAATCCATTTCATTCACAACCATAACTTTAAATGATTTGAACCTATCTAGGGCTTCATATTTTTCTTTAAGAAAATTAACACATGTCATTATAGAATAATCATCAATCATAAGCATAAAATACCTATCACCTTAAATACTTCTTACTATTGTAGGATCACAAAGATCTATATGTACCAAATCCAACAATACGGTGGTAGATTGTTCATTTCCTTTGAAACTTTTTGTTTGCTTTCCAATCTAGCAATCCTTGTAGACAACATTGATATAGGCTTTGTAATCTTTGGCAAATCTCTCACTTCTTGAACTTAACTCATTCTTTACCAGATTATCAAAATTAATGTGACACATCCTCCTGTTCCATATCCAAATTTCATTAATCTGAGTCATGAAGCAATGACCATCAACACCCTTGAGCTAATAAACATTTTCATTTGTCCATCTTCCAATAGTAATCACAATTTTGGATTCTTTTTTGTTCTCACATCTATCATCCTGAAACATAAGATTGTATCCTTTGCTACACATTTTTCCAACACTCAAAAGGTTATGCCTTAAACCCTTGACATAGTAAACATCATTAGTATTATGCTTGCCATCAAAATTGATTGAACCTATTCCACATATCTTAACACCTGAATCATCACCAAATCTAACAAGTCCTCCATCATACTTTTCAATTTTAACAAACTTACTCTTGTCTCTAGTCATATGGTTAGAGAATCCACTATCAATGATCCAATAGTTCTTATCATGTCTAGCATGAAAGGCAGATACCAAAGTACCTTCAGTCTTAGCTTTTTGTCTCCAGAGGGTTTTATTTCACATATCTTTTAGAGTTAGCTAAAACAGATTCATATTTTAAAACCATGGACAAGAATTCATCATCATCAACATCATCTCTATAATTAGATTCATCATTAGAAATACTTGCATCTTCTCTAACAGAATAGATTTTCTTAATCATTTTACCTCTATTCTCCTTTTTTTTTCATTCAAAACTCTGTTTGGACATCTTGAAGCATAGTGAACTATATTTCCACAACTAAAACATTCGAAAGGAAACTTACCTTTGTACTTACTAGTACCCTTTTTCATCCTTCTCAAAAAGAGCTTCCACATCATCAAGATCTTCCTGATTTGATTCTTCAATCTTCTTTGATTTTGTAGCCTTAAAATCAATCTCAACTTTTACACCATTATTTGCACCCAATTCTCTCATTTAAAATGTAGTTAGAGAACCATATTATTTATCTCTAGTATATTGATCTAGATTTTCAAATTCTTCAATAGCAATTTTTTTATGACTATAAACTTTAGGTAGGGTTCTAAGAATTATCTTTACCACTTTTGATTCTTTGAAATTTCCACCAAGACCTCTGATAGAGCTAACCACTTCATCTACCTTTTGCATGTAGCTTGTAATGTTTTTTTATCTCTAAAAATTCACAAGTTCTCAAATGAGATATTTAGATTTTGCATCTTAGCTTATTTAACCTTATCATCTCTTTCATAAATGCTTTCCAACTTTATCCAGATTTCTTCAGTAGTTTTCAAATTCGTAACTTTGACTAATTCAAAATTTGCAAGACTTCTTAAAAGAGCATACCTTGCTTTTCTATTGCTTTCATAGGACTTTATTTCAACTTCAGTGCTTGGTCCATTTGTAGGTATAGTTTATCCATTCTGAACTAATTTCTAGACATCATATTCCAAATAGCTTAATAATCCTTCCATCCTTGTTTTCCAAAATGCATAGTACGTTCAATCAAACACAGGGATCTCCTTCTTGTGCACCATCCTAGATCTACCTTAAGCGATTAAGATTTCTTCCAAGGAACCTTTCTCTGATACCAATTGTTGAATGAACAAGACAACTTAGAGGGGGGTGAATCAGTTGTACCTTAAAAATTTAAATCCCTTATACACATTAAAATCTGCATTCATTCATTAAACCCTTAAATCTATTATGATGATTTATCATGAAAAGAGAATAACAAAAGCTGAAACACAACAACACCATACATAAGAGAACAAAATATTTACATGGAAAACCCAAGAAGGGAAAAACCACGATGAGGATTAGCTTACAATATAAGTAATAACAACACTGAATACAAAGGCTAATTGCTAGAGGGCTTGCTGTCCAAAGAAAGAAACGCTCACTGCTAGAATAGAAAAGAAGATAGAGAAGAAGTGTTACATAGATAAAACTATCTCAATACAATAGGCAAATCCACCGCAACACCATAAAAACCTTTGCACCTTGACCAAAGAATTATAGACACCTTTTTCTCACTACATCCAGTAATCTAACACATGAAATCTCGCACTGAGCTTCTCAATTTTGCACTCTATAACTCTACACTTCACATCATTCACATCTCTCTCGTCTATCTCATCATCCATCAATAAATCAACTCTTATTTATACTGTATACACCTATGGTCACATTATAATAAGTCTGGTAATTAATTAAATACAAGTTATTTAATTAATCTTTAATTCAATATACATATAAATAAATTTAATTATTTATTTATATTGTTCATTTTCTAATTCTTCTATTCTAATTAAATAAATAAGTTTATTTAATTATTATCACTTTTCCATTTCTTCTTAATTAATTAAATAGGTTTCACAATTTATTTAATTTAATTATCACATTGCTTTATTTTGAATAAAGTAAATATTCTTCTTTTTCCAAATCATAAAATCACTCTTAAATCATTCTAAATATTCTTCTTTTTCCAAATCATAAAATCATCTTTAAATCTTCTAAAAAGCCATCTCACATTTAATTAAATATTTTAATATTTAATTAGAAACTGCTTATCCATATTCCACACATAGTTATATATTTTTCATTATTTAATTAGAAGCTTCCAAATCCACACATCACATGAAATTAAATAATTTAATTAATGAATTATCTTCAACCACCAAAACTAACTCATAACTAAACTTGACAAATGGCAAGTTTCCTCTATTTTTAAGTGAAATATTTTTGTGGGAAGAAAACATCTTCCTTCTTTTTCTCTCGCTTCCATCTTTCTCTCCAACTTCTCCATCTCTCACCGTTCATCTTACCAGACTGAATCTCAACCGTTGATCTTTCCCAACTAATCTTTTGCCTTCAAAAATCTATAAATAAGACCTCTTGTCTCTTTGAAAATCTTGGAATTATTTGCATAACATGAGAACTATAGCACAATATTTTAACATTCAAGCATCACAGCATAGCATATTAGTTTTTATCATCTTAGCATAAATAATCATGGTAGAATAGATTACATAATCTTATCTTAATTTTATTATCATAGTTTCATCATCTTAGCATCATATCTTAGCATAGATTTATCTCATATCATTTAGCATAAAAATGCATTTTGCATATCATCTCATTCTCTAGGTTGTCATTATTTTGAGCTTCTGCTTATACAATCTACGAGCAAGCAGCTTAAAATGAATCCTTGGAGATAAAGGACAATGAGACAGTTTTGAATAATCTGTTGGGTTTGAAGTTTGTTTAGTTTTAAATTAGATTATTTGATATAATGTTTCATTGGTGTGTTGTTTAACTTATTTGTTGTTTCCATATATTTACACACACATTTTTGGCACCCACAGTGGGGCTTTGCCCCATTTTTAATATTTTATTGCAAGTTCTCTGGTAGGTCACAATTGGAGATGCGGATTAGCGCATACAACACTCGTTCTAGCACATTTGAAGACTATCCCAACGCATATGACTGATTCTCCAGCGCATATGAAAGGTTCCCAAGTGCATATGACTGATTCCCCAACGTGTATGACTTATTCTCCAACGCATATGATTAATTATGTGGCACATTTGACTATTTTTACAATGCATATGGCCTCTGTTCTAGCGCATTTGCAATTTGTATAGTTTGCTATTTGGATCTGACGTGACCACAACCAGTGGTTTTATTGTTGTTTTTAGATTAAAATGAACCAATCCTAGGGTAGTCATCATACATTCCTATCTTGGTTAAAATAAACAACATGTCTTTTGTGAAGCAATATCTTCATGTAGAATAGATAATTGTCATTTGGGCTTTAAAATTGAATATTGTTTGCTATGATTGGATGGTGATAAGCCTATGCTCTCCCCTTTATTGGGTGATCAAAATTCCAAACTCATCTTTTCATTTCATGCACTTTCTTGCTTTATTAAACCCTTTTTAGAAGGCCTGTCATAGTGGGAAAAAGTACTCATCCTACGGGAACGACCTAAGTGGGAACAACTAAAGCCAAGTTTTCCAACCCACTATAATCAAAAGTGATCTGTTGATGAAAATCCACTCGATGGTAGTGTGTATATGATAGTCATCCCCAAAGCCTTTGTTCTAAAGGTAGGGAGACCTCTCGAGGGAGTTTATCATTGTCGCACCGAATAAAAAACCTTACTAAACACCTTAAGCATAGTGGCCAACTTGTCAATTTATGAACATCCTAACATTCATAGTGCAAGGGGAGGGAAGAATCCACCCCCAATATACTCACCATATAACTACCAAGGATCCCTGGCCATTGTATTTCACTTTGGTTAAGACTTGGAAAAGACAAAAACACAGGCGCCCTCTAGGGGGTGACAAGGCTGTGTGAGTCGACATAGTTCTAAGATGTGGGATGTGGTGTTAATGATGACCTTTTGACCTTAAGAGTGAGTATTCTTGAAGTTTCTTCTTGTTCAAATACTAGTGAAAATAAAAAAGGATCATGCTCGATTCTTGAACATACACTTAATGTTGTAGATTCTAGGACTTAAAAAACAACTATTTTACAAATGCTTGCTATGTTTTCAAAACATTAATTCAGATAAGATCATTCCAGAAAACACAAGAATTTGCCAAATAAAATTGTGACATTTATGTTAAGGGATTGGAAATCAAAAACCTTTGTCAAGAAATCCCTTGCTAAAAGAATCAAGAAACCAAAGAAGCAACTTAGCTACAAGAAACTTTTGAAAAGGAGACACTTCTTGTACCAAAGTAGGAAGGTCTTGCTTGACTATCAAACTTTCATACATAGATATCATGACTTTGATAGAGGATTTATAGATGATTTTTCTTTAGAGCCCTTATATTCACAAGCTTATTTCCAATGAAGAGCTCTTTCACAAAGGCATAATCATAGTCAACCCATTCATCATTCTTACATTCCACAACTAGCAATACAATATTCCAACCGTCCAAATCAGTTGCTACAATAGAGAAAAACTTGGAAACATTAGGATTTTTTCAAAAATCCTCATTTTTCAAATTAAGATCAAAACATCTTAAAGTGCATCAATTTCAAATCAATTTCTGATTTTTAGTTTAACTTCCATAATAGGATCTATCATCCTTCATCCAAGGAAACAAATTTGAAAATTAGAAATTCCTTAGTCATATCAATAGGATTCATCATCCTATTTGGCTAAGGCATCAATTATCCAACAAATTGCACTCCAATTTGTGATCTAATTTTAGTAAAAATTTGATACAAGCATATGCCTATTTTTACAAGGTCTCAAAAAAAGAGAGAAGAAGACGAAAGAGAGAACCCACTTTGCAAGATGGGTGATAGGGAAGAAAATCCTCATCATAGGTGCGTACACATGGAAATAGTTCAAATGATGAAATAACCGATGAAATTCTTAAAGAATCTGAACAAGATCCACATTTTCACATAGCTATGGACAAGATCTTAGAGCGAAATAAAGAAAGATACTTTATTTTATTGGAAAACCAAGATGCCAAATTGCCCTCTGACTATGATACAAAGAACATCAAAGAAGATCCTAAAAAGAATGAAACTTCCTTAAACGATCTTAGTACTCTTACCCAACAAATAAGAGCACTACAAGGGAAAATCAAGAAAATGCAAGGGGGAACAACTAAGAAGTATGATTTGGATGATATTTTTCCATATCCTTTTGATAGACACCTCAACATGATCCCATTTCCAAAACATTGTGAAATTCTAAAATTCGATAGATACAATGGGAAAATAGATCCTATTGACCACGTGAGGCAATTTAGAAACATGAGCCTTTAATTTTCACACGAGGAAACATACTTGATGAGATTGTTCCCACAAAGTTTGGGTGGGAAATCCATGGAATGGCTTTCTAAAATTACTCCACCCATCAAGACATTTGAGGAGTTGATCAATAAATTTATATCCCAATACTCCTACAACATTCAACATCAAATAAATATACTTGATCTACGAAAATCAAAGAAAAATACTGGAGAACCCTTCATCACATTCCTACAAAGATGGAGAAGATTATTCACATGATATTCCCGTCCAATTCCTAAAAAGGAAAAGATGGATATCTTTATTAAAAATCTTGATCAAGAAATGAGTTATAGGCTCAACCTTCATTTTCCTCCACATTTTGAGAAGTTTATTGAGAATGAAATCACTATTGAAGGAGCCTTAGTCAAGAGAGTAGTGATAAAACTTGACAAATATGGTCCAAACTCATCCAATCATAACAACAACAATGACAAATCATGATTTTGGACTAGAAACAAGAATGTTTTCAATGATGGTGTGGTAGATGCAAACAATGTAACACCAAAACCATCAATCTTCAATTTATCAAGTACCCCATGCAATAAAACCAATCAAGGAAATTTGAACAATCAGAACAATGGCAATAACCGTGGTAACTTCAACAATAATCTCGATAACAATCAAAATGAAAATCCACCCAAGTTGCAATTTTTTTCTAATTGTAGGAAGTTCACACCTTTGGGATAGTACTTGGAGTTAGCATTGAAAGAGATTCTTATGATCAAGCTTATAATGTTACCAGAACCAAGATTTTATGATCCCCTAGTTAAACCATCATGGTGGAATGATGCACATTATTATGATTTCCATAGTAATAATGGACATAAAAAAAACAATTGTATGCAACTGAAACACTTGGTCCAAGATTTGATTGACAACAAAGTGATAGACATTGAGGAATCTACAACACACACCAAATTCAAAAAAGGGGAATCTTCTTCAACAAACACCCAAGGGAAAAACATGAATAATGTCCATGATACTACCATTCTTAACATTTATGTAATTGATAACCAAAGTAGTGTCATCCAAATCCAAGGTAAACAAAACAACCCCCTAGTACCAATTGAGTTGGAAGTTCATAAATCCCAAGCTATGGAGGGTTATGTAACTCCATCCCATTGTCTATCATTTTCTGAAAATGATGAAACTTCCCTCACTCATTTGCATAATGCTCTGCTCCATATTGAGGCTCTAATCCATAAATGCCTAGTCAAACGTGTCCTAATAGATGGAGGAGATGGTTTAAATATCAACACCTTAAAGCTTTTCAATGCATTGGGATATTTAGAAGATGTAATAGATTCCAGTCAAAAGATCACAATGAAGGCGTATGATGTAGAAGAACACTCATCTAAAGGATCAGTTACGCTACCAATCAGAGTTGGCCCTATGGTGAAGGATGTGGTTTGCCAAGTCCTTGATCTCCCCTTGACCTATAATATCCTCCTTGGAAGACCTTGGATACATGAAATGCAAGCAGTATCCTCTACATACCATCAATGATTGAAATTCCCTCACGAGGGGTTTGAAATACCAATACAAGGAGATCCTAATCCTTTCATGTATGGTCAAAGTCTAAGTGCTAAAGCTGAAATCACCATTCCTAGCCACTATGAAGCACCACCTTCTCAAACATGTGTTGATCCTGAACCTTTTAAGGCATCCACTTCAGTTACTGCACCATCAAATCCCAAAGTCCAAATCCATGATATGGGATGCAGATAATACTGATTGGATAAGTTGCTAATAAAAGACACTGCTATTGTCATCAAGAATGGCCAGACTTCCAACAATGATGTCAAAATAACTACAAAAGGAATGCAGAAAGATGACCGTGATTGGATTGAAACCTCTTGTGATCCTGATGATTCACTTGCCTCTTCCATATCTGCTCCCACTCAAGCCTTTCATACCACTGATAACCCTCTATTTGATCAAGACATCTACGAAAAACCACTCTTTGATCATGATCCCGCTGAGGATATCCAATCATCATCCTTCCACCCCACCTGCCCTAAGCTAGAGTATGAATCTCCTATTTTCGAATCTAATAAACTATCTGGCCAAGTTATTGAGGATGTGCAAGCCTCCTTTGATGTTAACAGTACCAAAAAGGATAGTCTCAAAGACTTCGTCGATGGCATCACCATTCCCATTTCATTCATCTCACCCACATCCATCCACCTTCTAGACATGGATCAACAAGTATCTTTCAAAGAAAATATAAAGGAACTAACTCAAGAATGAAAGGTAAAAGTGCCTTTTTCAAATGGAGATCCAAAATCAAAAGAAAGCTTGCAAAGAAAGAAAGATCAAGAAAATTCCCTTAGCCAACATAAAAATCTATTGGACGAATCAAAAACAAAAGAAGATCAAGCAAAGTCCCCTAGCCAACATAAAAATCTATCGGACAAATCAAGAATAAAAGCAAGCAAAAGTTGATCTCCAAATATGTCTCTCCCTCAAAAATCACTGGGGTCATCTATCAAAGAAGAAAAAGAAAGAAAAAACTTGCTAATCTATTGTGTCCATCCATGTCACCTATGCCATTCCATCCATCCATTTTCACTTACTCATTATATCATTACACGACCATTGGTGATGTTATTTAATGTGTCTTTGATGGTAACCCCTTCACGTACTTTGACCCATGGGTTGCCCAAGGTCCTTTTTGGAGGAAGCCTGATGGCCCATGTACTGTGCACATTAGGGATCGTACCATAGCCTCTTTCATTTGTCACATCTATCTTCCTTCATACTTGCCACTCATACTCCTCATTCCGATTGGGTTCTTTCATCCAGCATGGTCATCCACACAAGAGCGGAGCATCGTCAAATAAATTTATGGATCTAGAATTTATCAATTCTACATCTAGCTTTGGAGAGCGCAGCATAAAAAGTCTCGAAAAAATCCATAAAAATTAGAAAAAGTCATGAAAAGATCCAAAAATAGCATAAAAATTCTTGAAAAAAAAAGAAATCCATACAAATCAGCAAATGTCCTAGAAAAATGGTCACCCTAATGAAAACCTGGCAAACAGGCGTCTTGGTGACAACAAAAAAAATCAAAAAAATCAAAAATACAAAAAAAAGTGAAAAAAATAAAAACAAAATCATTACCTTGATGAAAACCTGGCAAACAGGCATCTTGGTAACAACAAAAAAATCATAAAATCTGAAAAAGTGCATTAAAAACAAATGGTGAAAACCTGGCAATTGGGCACTATTTGTGAACAAGTTGGATCTTCCATCTATTAGTTTATGTCCATCATATCAACGTAACCATCCTATCAACATCATATATATCCATCATTTGCGCATCATGGAGGCAATCATCTTTCATCATGGTTTGGTGATCATTGTACATATCCATCATAATCAGTTGTGTCTAAATGGGAGAAAACTACAGACTCAATGAGGGCAACTGAATTTTGAGGTATCACAATAGACAAATGACAGTACAACAAATGCGTCAAACAAAACCAAAACACCATGATAGGACAACATTTGGCAATCAATCATACATGATCAAAACACTTGTCAGAAAGCATAACATTAGGTTTTCAAATCAAAATAGATGATCTAATCTGAATAGTGATTGAAATACTTTAAGAAAAGTTTGAATTGTTGTTTTATGGATTTTTTTTATCATACCTCTGGAGCAACTCGATGATGTTTGAGACTAGAGAAGCAAGGAACGAGTACAATTTTTCTTTGTCTGCTCTCTATAATTTGATCATTATTATTGTGCAAATTTGTTGTGGGACATGCTCTACAACGTATCATTGATGACATTTCAAAATTTGCATAGGAAAAGGGTTAACTTTTGTCTATTTATGCAAGCAATACTCAGGTCATCTCAGTTCAATTATACTTAGATGCTTGTATTTCCTTGCTATATCAAAAATCATGAAAGTTGTACTCAGGTCATCATCGGTGCGAATATCCCCTTTGATGCTTGTACTAACTTCCAACATTTCAAAAGTTCAATCATGATAAACAAGCATAAAATAGCTCTTGGAATGACAAATCTGCATGGTTAATATAGATTGCATTCATGATAGTTCCGCATCTGCATTATAGATTGTCCAACATTGGAAAAACATCAAAGACAAAATATCTCTCTAAAAAAAGATTGAGTACATTTGACATTACCAAAAATATCATTCATCCATTTCAAGGTGCATTATAGATTATTTATTTTTATTATTCAAGAGGTAAACGCTTTTGACCGGAGCTATGAACCGGAATACAATCATTCAGCAATACCACCCCAATGGGGTTTGAACCTTGGTGGCAAGAACAATAATGCCACCTATAAACCATCACACGATGCCAATACCGACATTTCAAGGTGCATTATCATTTTCATACCATTCATCCATTTCCTTTGCATTATCATTTTCGTGTCATTCATCCACTTAAGTTGCATTATCATATGGTGCATTATCATTTTCATATCATTCATTCACTTAAGTTGCATTATCATTTTCATATCAGTCATTCACTTAAGTTGCATTCCCATTTTCATATCATATCAAACATTAAACGTGTATTGTCATTTTCACATCATCATCACATCATTTAGAAAGCATTATCACATCATATCATCATCATACATCCATGCATTAAATTATATATGTAAGCATAAAAAATAAAAAATAAAAATAAAAATACAAAAATACACATCGCATTGCATATCATTTACATTCATCTCATATAGCATTAAAACATCATTCACATGACATAATCACATCATAATCATTATGTAACACATCACAATAGAAAGTAAATACATACATCATAGGCATCCATCATATAAACATCAATCATACATACATCCATCATAAACACATCCATCATAGAGAAACATGTAGACAATGCATAGATCAACAATATTCACTGCATCTCATAGTATCAAAACTCAATCTCAAATGTACAAAGATATTAAAACAAGGAGAGATACAACATCATAATGTGGCATGAAATATCATAAAAGTGTTTACATGGGCATCATCAAAAATAGTACATCATCATGGTCAACAAACCCCTTGTTGAGCCTCATCTCTGGCATCTCCAACAATGAATTCAACCCACATGCATCAATGGCATCACTTTCTGCCTGAACAAGAAGTGGAATCAAGTTCTGGGTCTTCAAAAATTGCTCCCGCACTTGAAAAATCCCTAATCTCTCCTATTATTTTGAAACATATCAAATCAACATTTGTGATCAAAGAAATCAATCAAATCAACTTAATCACTCAATCATGAAAGCAAATTTATCAATCTTACTATTTGTTCATTCATCACGAGGACAAATTTATCAATCTTACTATTTGTTTTCTCATCAATCATGAGGAAAAATTTATCAATTATCCTATCAATGAGGCTCTTTCATCATGAGGACACTTTATCAATCATAAAAAATTCACTATCACGTGTTGAATCAATAAAAAGACATCATTAATTAGGGAGAAATTATCCATGGCGCATAATCAAAGTTCCTCATATTCATATCAATCTTTCAATAGTGGATTCCATCAAATCATCTTTATCGACTGATGAATCGGACAACAAATCAATAACAATTTTCCAACATCATCAAAAATTTCCAAAAAATCAAAAATTTGAAAAATTCAATATTTTATCTGATTCATCACTCGAGGGGGCATGCAGGCATTAGTTTTTCAAAATTCACATCTGGGGCAAACTTTTTAATTCTTTGAAGAAATGTGTAAAACACGTCACTTCAAAGAGGGGCAAAATGTACACACCTATAAAAATGGTCACATTATAATAAGTCTCGTAATTAATTAAATACAAGTTATTTAATTAATCTTTAATTCAATATACATATAAATAAATTTAATTATTTATTTATATTGTTCATTTTCTAATTCTTCTATTCTAATTAAATAAATAAGTTTATTTAATTAATATCGCTTTTCCATTTCTTCTTAATTAATTAAATAAGTTTCACAATTTATTTAATTTAATTACGACATTGCTTTATTTTGAATAATTCTTCTTTTTCCAAATCATAAAATCATCTTTAAATCTTCTAAAAAGCCATCTCACATTTAGTTAAATATTAAAATATTTAATTAGAAACTTCTTATCCATATTCCACACATAATTAAATATTTTTCAATATTTAATTAGAAGCTTCCAAATCCACATGACACAAGAAATTAAATAATTAAATAATTTAATTATTGAATTATCTTCAACCACCAAAACTAACCCATAACTAAACTTGACAAATGGCAAGTTTCCTCTATTTTTGAGTGAAATGTTTTTGTGGGAAGGAAACATCTTCCTTCTTTTTCTCTAGCTTCCATATTTCTCTCCAACTTCTCCATCTCTCACCGTTCATCTTACCAGACTGAATCTCAGCCATTGATCTTTGCCAACTAGCTTTTGCCTTCAAAAATCTATAAATAAGACCTCTCCGCTCTTTGAAAATCCCAGAACTATTTGCATAATGTGAGAACTATAGCACATCATTCTAGCATTCAAGCATTATAGCATAGCATATTAGTTTTTATCATCTTAGCATAAATAATCATGGTAGAATAGCTTGCATAATCTGTTCTTAATTTTATTATCACAGGTTCAACATCTTAGCATCATATCTTAGCATAATATATTAGCATAGCTTTATCTCATATCATTTAGCATAAAAATGCATTTTGCATATCATCTCATTCTCTAGGTTGTCATTCTGTTGAGCTTTTGCTTATACAATCTGAGAGCAAGCAACTTAAAATGAATCCTTGGAGATAAAGGACAATGAGACGGTTTTGAAAAATCTGTTGGATTTGAAGTTTGTTTAGTTTTATATTAGATTATTTGATATAATGTTTCATTGGTGTGTTGTTTAACTTATTTGTTGTTTCCACATATTTACACACACATATACCATCTTCAACCTTGAAACCCTTCTCCAAGGTCGTCTATGTACATCAAACATGTAAATTCAAATTAGGTCAGTGCTAAAACACTTTCGCGGTAGGTAGAAGTGAAAGAAAACCAAATCACACCTTATTTAAGACCCAAATCAACAACACCATGCTACAACATGCTTCTACAAATAATAGATATCCACCGCAAGTAATGTAAACATCAAGTCTATCAGTACCCGTGTAAACACCATTAAAATTTTAAGTACATGCTTCCTTAAATCCAAAGATGACTTGCGAACCATAGATCTCACACTTGAACATGATCTAGAATATTCCACAAACACTCTAAAATCCAACAAACTCCTTCACAACAACTTTCACCTGAAGAATATACACACTCAATATACTCAAACAACTTTGTCATACACTGTTACTTGAGAAACTAAATTTTGAAGCACCTAACCTCGAACCACCTTGACTAAAAGAAGATACCAACACAATAGACACACCCTCAGATCTGCAAGACTTGAAACATAACTACAAAGAAACATGGACCAAAGGCATTTCTCCCAAACACCTCTACAATACACAATTCACACAATGGTGAACACAACTTCTTTTACAAAACAATCCAACACACCAAATCCTAGATTTAACACCTTTGAACATCTCTCACCAGCATATCCAAAATACTTAGCCATATTTTCAACCTAGAAGAAATGTAGAGAAAAACCAAAACACACCTTTGCAACCTAGAACACCACTACAACACACTATTTACTCTTTTTATCATTTTTTCTAAAAATCACTTGGAAACCAAGCACCATCTAGACACATCCTCCTCATGTCACCAATCAAATTGCAACATAGCAACTCAACCATATATCCATAAATAGAAGCTTATCAAAGCAACATTAAAGGTTGACACTAGTAGCTTTACTAATGACAACATAATGCAACTAATCAAAGCACGGATAACACCAATTGCTCACACTCTTGCAAAAATTTACCCAACAATAGACATCAATAACAACATAGGCTTGTTGACATCAATGAAAAAACTAATTGCTCATACTTGCAACAATATCTGGATTTTTGTGAGGTGTGCACCCCTAGTCTCCTTGTACTATGCAACGTAGAGCTCGGGTTTGTGACATGGCTTAACTACCTCTCATGGATTCATTAACTCTAGCAGTTGTATTGAGCATTAATAGTCGATGTTTTGGTGCAATGGAAATCATTTTTGCAAAAATTGGTATTAGAGCCTGGGTCATGGGCTTGAACCCCTCGCACTGAGGGGATTGTTGCAAGGTGTGTGCCCTTGGTCTCCTTATGTTGTGCAACACAACACTCAAGTTCATGACATGGCTTAACTGCCTACCATGGATTTATTAACTCTGACGGTTGTATTATGAATTAATAGGTTGATCTTTTGGTGCAACGACAACCGTCTGTGTAACATAGCCAAATTTTTGTTGATGAAATTATGAGTACTACTTGAATCATTCAACATTGTTACTTTTTGATTCTTTAAGTAATCAACTACCTTAAGAGTTTGAGGAGTGCCAAAACTTGAAAGTGCATGGCAAGAAATGATTGGTCGGGAATCATGTGATTCTTCATATGAATCCCTTTCACCTTCTAATATTGGTTCCTCCTCAGCTTCCTCAATCAGACCTTTAATATATAATAATTTCTTTTGACTACATTTATGTCCTCGACTATATTTTTCATTACAATTGAAACATAACCATTTTTATCTCTTCTCCACAATCTATTGTGGGGTCAACCTAGAGGTTGAGGAAGTGAATGTGTTGAATATCCTCGTCTCTTATCACATTTTCCCCTTGATTTCTAGGAATCAAATACTTTTCCTCTACCCTTCGTGCTAAGAAAAAAGACTCAAAGATAGAGATAGGACAAAACATGTGTACCTCATGTTGAATGTGATCCTTGAGACCACCCAAGAATAAATCATTCAATTTCTCCTCTATAATTGTATCCACTCTTAAGGAAATATTTTGGAATCATTGAATATAATCCTTAACTGATTTTGTTTGTTGAAGTCTAGCTAGTTGGCTAAATAAGTTACCTATCATACTGTTGCTATATTGTTCTTAGAGTTCCTCCATAAAAACCAACCATGAGATAGTGAGACCCTTTTTCTTTTGATGAGTGCAAAGAAAATGATACCAAATGAATTGGTTTGGTTCTAGATATAGGGAAGCCATCGTGACCTTTTGTCCATTTGGTACTTGATGGACTTCAAAAAAATTCTCCATTTGGTTTATCCATGTTAGAGGATCCTTGCCATCAAACTTGCACATATCCACCTTTGGTATCAAATTCCTAGATCCCATAGGAGTATTAACATTTGGGTCAAGAGTAGCTAATCTGGAAGTTTCACCTTGGTTGCTTGAGAGATCCTTTCTTGGTTCGTTCATATAGGCGCTTAACATGCTTCGTATGTTTGATATATCTCCTCTTAGGCCACACATCTCCATATTCACTGAGGAAATTTCTTCCTTGACCTTAATTATTTCCTCATTGGGATTAATATCCTCTATTGTTACCTCATCCTCATCAGGGGATTTTCTCAGTGTGACAACATTCTTTTTACCTCTTGTGGCAAGCTCCGCCACAATGGAAACCAATAATTTTGAAATAAATCACACAAATGAAACTTAAATTCTCTAAAATTTTTACTATAATTTATTAGAGCCAAGATACCACTTACCCAAAAAACATTCCAAGAAATTAGTAGATTTGCAACTTTCAGAGCGACTTTTTTGGAAACCATAATTTTGCAATAACTCACTTATTGCTACTTCAATTTATTCAAATTTTGGACTATAGGATCTATTATGCCTTGCATAACCACGCCATCTTTTGCCTTGGTCAAAATGGGTCCCCCTTTGCTTATTTTTATCTTTTTGTTGTTCTTTAAAACAAAGTTTGGAGTCTTTTGCTTTCAACACTTTGTTTTATTTTGATTTAGTCTGTTGGAATCGGAGCCGGAACCAAATCGGGTTCTGAAACTTCTTTCAAAACTCATTTTGATTCCCATCCCGACAGTCTTTCTTTTTTGGCCTTTTATGTTGTCTTTCGCAAAGTTGGGACCAGAGTGGGCATTAAGTTGGCGTTTATTGAAAATTGCAAAATCATAATCCATCCCGTTTCCGCCTCCGCTTTTGAACTTTTGGTTTTAGTCTAGGTCCTTGTCTTAAATTTTATTGTGTCAGTCTTTTATTTTACTTTTCATGTTTTGTTTCGTTTTGTCCTTAGTTGGTGGACCGGACCCAGAATGGAAATGGGGTTGGGAAATTCCTTAAGTTTTCGAATCAATTTCCATTTCGATTCCGCTCCCGTCGCTTCTGGGTCATTGACTTTTTGACTGAAGTCGCACTGTAGTGAAGTGTTGATTCTCTTTCAATTTCGACTCTGCCCAATTTCAATTAATGCATTAATGATAGCTGCATACATAGGTAGAAATTCTCATTTTTACCTTCATTAAGGATTAAACGTATCATTATTATCATTGTTGAGAGATTGAAGAGCAAGGAAGAACAACTGCGGAGTTCAGTTGAGTGAATCGATTGAAGGAGGAGAAGATAATTGCTTGCGAATCGATTCAGAAGGTTAGCCGACTTTTTTGTGTTCGAGGTAGGGTTCTTACTCTCGACTTTTCTTTTATTTTCTTTCGTATTTTCTGTTGTGTTTTATTGATTGATCGTTTTGGATCTTTGGGCAGGTTTGCTTTCTTGAAGGTTTTGTGTGTTTGTTTCTTTTCTTTGTTTGTTTGATGGGTTCTTGATTTTGGTTTTATGGTAGAGTTTTTGTGTTTATAGTGATAGAGGGCACGGTCACTTTCATGTTTTGTAGTGATCGCATCGTGTTGGGTTAGGTTTTTAAAATACGCAGATTTAGTTAGTGTTTTTCACAATGAGGTAGATTAAATTCATGTTTTTACAGTGAGTTAGGGTTAGTTGAATCTTGTTTTTACTTAGGGTTTTGTTACACATTCAATCTGGTAAATTAGGAGGGGTTAAGTCCATGCCCTAGTTTTGTCGCGTTTTCTAGATTAGGGTTTCATGTGTTTCGGTGATTGCATTTAAAAGGTTTAAAATATGATGCCCTAAAATACAGTCATCTCCACGGTCATATGGGCATGGTTGATTTCATGATATATTTAAGCCCTCTTTTCAGTTACTATGACCTTAGTTTTAAACATGGATTTATGCCTTGAAGTTGATTAAAATTATTGATGACCTCATGGTCAACATGGTCAGAAGTGGGACCAGAATTGATGTAGAATTTCGGATGGGTTTTATGTTTAGTGTCAATTCCATCTTCCATCCCATCTCCGACTCCGCTTATAATGAGAAGCTTTTACTTCATAAAAATGTTTACCTAGCGGAAGCAGGAGCCGGAACCGTAACAGAATATGAAAATAGAAAATCTGAAGGAAACCAAATCAGTTTCCATTCCGGTTCCGGCTCCGATGAATATTTTACTTCTGACTTCGAGCTCGCTTCTTATTAGTAGAGTGACAGTAATAGTTTTTGCTCTGAGTTTGACAGTATATTAGAAGAAGGTTATTTAAAGATGTTTGCTGCCTGGTTCTGCCTCTGATGTATCTTTGAAAGGTATGAGTTTAAAGACATATTTTGGGATGCTTATTCAAGAATCTAACTAGAGATTTTGTTGCAGGAAAACTAAGACGATGTCGGGAACATCAGGAGAATCTTCCCAAAGGAATCGGCCTGCAGGGACATCAAAGGCAGCGCCTAAACCAAAGAAGATTAAGCCAAAACAATTGACTTATACCTTGAGGTATAATCATAGGAGTCCTGTTGTGAAAATAAGCAAGGTAGAATCAGATTGGTCGGATATCATCGATACCAATTTGGGCCAGTACAATTTTGAGGAGCTATATGCAGAAACCTTTGCGGAACGAGAAGGTCTAACAGGAAGGACACAAAGAATTGTTGATTCCGGCTTGGAACATATCATTGTATTTCCTTTGTCAATCCAGTGTCCGGAGTTGATCTTGACAGTAGCCAGTGCCTACAATCCTACTACAAGACAGTGCATGGATTCTCAGAACAATGTGATTATTGATCTCACTCCTCAAGCATTGCAAAGTATATTCAATGTCCCAGATCCTAAGAACTTGGTGTAGTTGGATGAGGCCGAGGCTTTGGAGAAATATAGTAATTATAAAGAGTCCAATAAGTCTCATTTGAACAAAAAGTGGTTGAAGACAGAGAAAAAATCTCTAGCTAAGCTTGCAGATCAGCCAAAGAAGGTTGATTTCTATAAGGAAGTATTAGATTTGATAATGATGTTGTCTAGGGTTTTTGGGAAGAGAGATACATTTCGTTTCAAAGAATGGATGTTTCCTTTTATCCAAACAATCTTGCATGGAACTCATCAATTTGATTGGTCGATGATTATGTCAAATGCTATTCATGATCAACTGACCAATATCAGGGAGACTAAGTGTTTCTTTATGACTTCTTATATTGTGTATGCAGGAGCAAGGTTGGGTATTTTCCCAGGTTTGAATAGAGTAGGGATAATGGGAGTCTTGGATGGACAGAAGAAAGTGTGGGAGCACTATGACCAGTTGTCTCTTTAGGTTGGTAAGACTCAATTCAAAAGAGTCAATGATGCATTCATATATGTAGTCATTAACCAATTAAATGGAGATGCAGGGTATAGGCTAAGTCAAGAAGTCATGGCATTCATTGCTAAATGGGGATGTTGGTACATTCAATACCCCAAATTCACATATTTCAGGTTAGCTAGTTTTGAAAGCCATCCACATTTGCTTCCAAGGTGTTGCAATAATAGAATAGTGTTGATGGAGTTTGTATATGAGGCTCTTGGAATTAATGCTCGGTTTGGTTTAAAGCATAAGACAGGATGTCATAAGTTTCCCATGAAATTGGGTGAGTATGGCTGTCAGCATTTGGTAGGAGCAAAGGTGGTTTGCAGTGAGCTGATACAGTTGAAGTTGGGTTTATACACAACCCGTAAGTATTTTGACCCGAAGGGTAAGATGTATGCCTTGTTTCCGTTTGTGTTTGATAAGCATTTCAATTTGTTAGAAGATTTCTAGAGTGATCGACAAGATGATTATGACTTGAGGAGAAAGAATTATGAGAGGTTATCCGTCTCGCTCATGGCAGAACTTAGAGTTAGAAATGACATTCCTGACACTTTAGTGGATGATGGAGTTGTATTGGATCCATCTTATGAGGCTTTAAACATAGGAACCAAGAGCCTGTATCGAATTGATTGGGATAGTGAAGAAACAATTGACATAAAGAAAATAGGCATAACAGTCTTAGATAGAAGTGTTCACTGGTTAATGTTACGAACCAAAGCTCCTCAAGGACCAACTCCTAAAAAGGGAAAGGGGTATAAGAGACTTAAAAGGAAGACACCTCCCAAGGAGCCTTTAGAGTTCTTTCCCCCAGACATTGAAGAGATAGAACTTGAAGCAGTAGGGGATGAAGAAGAAACACAAGAAGGGGATGTTCAAATAGGATTGGTTGTTTCAACACCTACATTAGATGAATCATTTGCACAAGTCCCACTTACAAAGCAGCAGAGTGAAGAAGTTTGAAAGGGGGCTCTTCATAGTATGGCTGAAACTACCAAGGGAAAAGAAGTGGAGAGGGAAATTCATGATGTTGGAACGGATTCAAAGGAGACGGTGTCAGAGAAGGACTTGCAAGAGAATATGCCTCTAGAGGAGGATACTGAACAGGTAATGACACAAGAAGAGCAATGGACATTGTTTGAAGAAGTTAGAAAGGATGCTGAGGAAAAAGCGAGGAAGATAGAGGAGCAAAATGTCATGAATACCGAGACTGATTCCATACTACAGCAGCAACAAATTGAAGCAAAATCAAGAGTTGATGAAGTAGAGAGACAAAAAAGGCAACAAGAACATGAACTCAAGGTTAAAGAAGAAAATGATAAGTTAGAGCTGATACAAAAGATTCATGACCTTGAGGAAGAGAAGGCAAGAACTCGGAGAGAGAAAGAAGTCTTGGAGGCCAAGTTGAAACTTGTTGAGGAAGCTCGCCAAAAAGAAGAAGAAGCAAAGGCAGAAAAGCTTAAGGCTTTAGAGGCAAAAAGGTTAGAGAAAGAAAGACTAGAGGCTTTAGAGAAGGAAAAGTTGGAAAGGGAAGCTCTAGAGAAAGAAAAATTGGATAAGGAAAGACTGGAAAAGGAAAGAATAGAGAAGAATAGATTAGAAAAGGAAAGATTGGAAAGGGAAAAGGTAGAGAGAGATCGATTGCAAGAAGAAAGGTTGAAGAAAGAGGAAGAAGATAAGAAAATACAAGAACAGAAAGATAGGGAAGAGGCTGAAAAGCTTGTGCAAATGCATGTGTTGCTAAAACAACAAGAGGAACCAAGGGTTGATTCTCAATCCCAGGTAAATATGCAACCACCTTCTACCATTACTTCTTCTTCCACTGTGATGAATGCTACTCCAAGTGCTCCCACTTGGTTAAAGTTGGATCTACAGAAAAGGGCAGTAACACCTTCACAACCTCTCAATTGGGAGGATATGATGAAGGAGATTGAACAAGAGAGGCCTAAAAAGAAGGCCAAGATCCTACATTCTACTAGACTCACGAACAAAGGAGAGATTGTTGCTGAGTGTGCCATACCAATGACAAAAAATGAGGTAGGGGACATGCAGTTAACAGATTATCAGTTGAGTACTGTCAACTTGGGAAGGCCCACTAGAAATCAACAGATGAATTTAATTGATGCGGTGGCTTCAACAACCAAGTCAATAATGTTAAAAGATAAACAAAAGAAAGATGAGCTTAAGGCTCAGTTGGATCAATTGCATTCATTTTTGAAAAGTGTCTCCTCTCTGAGATCACAACAGGTAACGGCCATTGAGACTCCAATTTTGTTAAGCAAAAAGGAGGTAGATGATTTAGTGCAGGTAAGAGGCAAAGCGGAGATGGTAGACAGATGGGTAGATAAGTTGAATCGAGAAGTAGGTGAGGTTTTGGTCGAGGGTTTTGAAGTTTACAAAGGTACAAAAGAGTTAATAAGAGAAATGCAGCAATATATTGAAGCGTCGGAGAAACAAGAAGAGGAGTATAAAGAGTATAGTCAGAAATTGGGGAAGGTTAATACATTTCCTTTGACTAATCTTCTTGAACAATCAATACTTGAGGAGGATAATAAAGATTTTGTGGAAAAGACCTCTCGTATACTCCGATTCAGAACAGACTTCTTGTGTAAACATAGGAATGAGGTTCAAGATGCTGTTAATAATCTGACTGAATAGTTTGAGGAGCTGGAAGCAGTTATTGCTATCATAGTAGATGTTAATGTATTAACCAAGGAAGGCATGCCTTTGAGTCAAATAAAAGAGAAATGGGATGAAAGATTTAGAGGACTCATGCAAAAAGAAGATGATGGAGAAGATTTGATGATAGATCGACTAATGGATGTCAAAGAAGAGATAAAAGCTGCTAGAAGAGAGTTGACAAAGATACAAGGTATGAGAGGGTTTGCTGAAATAGAATTGGAGCGGATTAAATTTGAAGATAGTTGGGTTGATGGGCCAGAAATAGATATATTAAAGAAATTCTTCGCCAGTTATGATGAGTTCATTGCAGACCTAGCTTCACATGCATAGATCTCTTGCATGCATGATTTTCTTCTTCTTTGCATGTTGCATACAACATTGATAGTTTTGAGGTGCATGGCATGTTTCTCTTCTATTTTTCTATTCTCTAGTTTAACTAAATGTCTAATGTAAGAACTCAAGATCAAATCGATCTGAGTTTCCAAGAAAGTTTTGTTCCTAAAAGGGTGGATGACTTAAAATAGAAGTGGAGTTCGAATTTTTTATATCTATAAATACCCTGTGGGTATCATATTGTAAAGGTCGGCTAATTGAGAATAGAATTGGCTTACTTGATATTAGGAGATAGAATTTTGTAGTGATTACTGAGATACATTGTTACTAGATACTTTACAGTTAATAAAATTACAGGTTTACGCAATATGGTGTTAGAATTGAGTTGTTTTACTTGATAAGGATGATAAGTTATAATCTATCTATATGCCAGTGATTGTGCTGAAGCATAAAATCTTCTTGAGTGATGAAAGTCATTTGAAGGAATCGGATTTAAGGATTATCTTGTTAGATTGTCATTGGATTAAATTTTTTGAAATTTGTTGAAATTTGTTGATCTATGATCTTGGCAATGAATGAATGTGGGTTCTTTTGAAACCTTTGAAGTAGTTGTGATAGGTGAATTAAAATAAGCACCTTAGATGCATACAATGGTATAGATTATTCTGTGAATTGTATCATGCCTTGGTTTTCTTGATCTGATTAAAAAAAAATTCATTGTTGAAGATACATGTCCGGATGTTAGATGAGTTTTATTCATGTTTTAGTAGTTTCCCCTATGATCCATCTTTTTCTTTTGTTTGAAACCCCTTTGATTTACTAAAACAGTCTGGTAAGAATGAGTTATTGCTTGCATTCTTTGTTACTAGCACAGGCCCCTTGAACATTACAGTTGCATGAACCGACTGAGTGACACCAGACAGTTGAGAACCAACTACCAGGACCTTGGGAGTTAGGCTACTACATGTTGTCTTTCTTTTTCAAGAGAAATAGAGTAGAAATATTTTGTTTTAATGTTGTTTGTGTCATTTTTACCATCAACAGGATCCTCTCTTCATTCTTCTAAAACTCACAAAAATTAAAGCCCCAATTCAAAAGGATGTGAGAGATATGCACCTTCTAAATAAATTTTGTATAAAGCCCAATTCTACAATAATTCGCTCAATTTTACTCCAATTTCTCTAAAATATGGACTATAGCTTTTCTGATATGGTCTTCAAAAACCATCTAAAATTTTTAAAAAATCACCAAAATTTGAAAGATATGTGCCTTCCAAAATCACCTCCAATATTAAGAAGACGCCTTACCTCTACGGTGCCAAGATCATGCTTTGATACCACTTGTACTTAAATAACTTACACAATAGAAGAATCTAATATGGAATATGTTGTAGATACTTGATAATAATTGAGAATAACAAGCCACTTCAAGGGGAAAACCCTCCAATTATCTCCAATGAGAACACAATTCACAATATGATGATGAAATAAGACTCACTACCTCCTATATATACTTATTTATGCCTAGGATATCACCCAAGCCAACTTAAATAGCCCTATATAAGCCTTAGGCTGACCTAAATAGCTAAATATCAATATAATAATCATAATATGACTTAATTAAGAGTTAAGATAGCCACAATCCAACTATTCATAACTTGATGTACACCAATATTAAGAGCGTAGCAAAAATTATCTCTTTCTCATTAATAAATTAGTTTTTGAAGTGGATTTGAGTAAGGTTTGAAATCTCTTTAGCTTGTTTTAGGTAGAATGTAAAGTAGATGTTTGGTATGTTTTTAGTACTCAATATGATCTAAATCGCTTGCTAGCTTCTAATATTTCTCCATGAGTATGTGTAAGATGTTATAATACAGGTGAATAGATAATTAAATAACCCATGTCAATTTAAAGGCTCTAAATATACTAGCAACAAAGGGATCCAGATGAATTTAGAGGCTTTAAAGACTTTGTGGAAGCTACAATAGCCTCCAACACACTCCATAATTCTTGTAGGGCCCATTGATCACTAGTCAGTCCTAAATTAATGGACCAAGTTTCTATTCCATGTAGACTCCTGAGGTCTGTCACAATTATTAGATTCCACATTTCCTTTTTACACCAAGGCTAACTCCAATTACCACAAAATGTTAGTGCCACTATATAGGAATTGCATGTTCTACATGATAATCAAATCATTAAATACAAGAATAATTTCTTAGTTCACTTGGGAGCACTAGAATATTTCCTAAGAAAGGGTGAAGAAGAAGAAGATAAGTAAAAGATGAATCTTCAATAAAGCAAAAATATCTCCCTTGTTTCTTAACAAAATTTAAAAATTCAAAATGATCTAGAAATCTTGAAACATGTCGAATAAAACCTAGAAACTATTTGATGAAATTCACTAAAAATACATTAGCAGTTTGTGACAAAAAAACACTAATGTAAAAGTAGCCAAGATCAGGGGATGTAATTATAGTTTTCTAGGAGTTTGAATAAACATCTCCCTAAGAATAGGGTGTTAGATCCACATTCTTGGTGGATTGATTGAGTAGATTAGGAATAAGTATTCTATAAACACATTGTAAACAATTGATCAAAAGGGAGGGGGAGTAAGAGCCTGAGGAAGTGGGCCAGTTATTAGTTTACTTTCCAACATTGTGTTTCCAAAATTCTTAGAGTAAGTTCTATTTCAGCAAGTATTGCATTTCCAAAATTCTTAGAGTATATTTGATTTTTGCAAGTGTGTTGTAGAGTAACTTTGATTTCTACAAGTGTGTTGTAAAATAAATTTGATTTTCACATGTGTGTTGTAGAGTATATTTGACTTTTGTAAGCATGTGATAGAGTAGATATTTTATTTTATTTTGAAATTATGGTAGATGCTTTCCATTTTAAAAGAGACTTTCATGCAATTTATCTCTCTTCCCTCTTGCAAATAGACACAAGCACTACCTTAGATTGATAATTAAATGATGAGGACTACAACAATCCTTATCCTCTACCATCTTGAGAAACATGGAAAAATATGAAAAGTCAATGAGGAGGAACTTAAGGCCTAGATTGGTGAGCTTAGTGCTTCCATCAATTACCTCATGGGCGTAGTGGATTCTAACACACCAACTCTTGCTATCTTGATGGATTTGGACAAAAGAAAGAAAATAAAAGACATTAGAGGGGTGGTGAATGATACTTAATTTTGGAGGGATTCTTTGGGGAGCCAAGGTAGCAAGTTGATCTAAGGAACCATTCAATGCTATCACAAAGTGAGTGATAAAGCTAGTGCAATGGCTCAGATCAAAGAGTCTCTTGATTAAGAAACCATTTTATTGGAGGACAACTTGCAAATTTTGAAGAATATGGCCAATGTTTCATTCAAGGATCTAGAAAGCAAAAAATTCTCTTGGATGGAAGTGTAGAGATACATTTAGAGTGGTTGAATGCCAAAAAATGGAAAGCTAAATTCTTGAGTGCATCTAAGAATAAATTCACTATAATAGAGGCTATTGATGTAGTTATGGGAGATTATTTTTTATTGAAGCCCTTACTTGTAACTTTTAGGAGTAGCCTAGCAAGGTTCTCCTTGGTAAAAAAATCACCAAAGAATTTACCAACCTCATGAGAAAGCCTCTAATAAAATATATAGTAGATGATCTAATGAGGGTCAAGGGGAGCTTAAATGTTGCAAAGACGGTTGTCATTGCACCAAAAGATCAACTTGTTAATGCTTGATACAACCACCAAAGTTAATGAATCCATGGGAGGTAGTTAAGCCATGTCACGAAATCGAGCATTGTGTTGCACAACACAAGGAGACTAAGGGCGCACACCTTGCAACAATCCCCCTAGTGCAAGCGAGGGGTTTAAAACCATGAAACAAGATCTAATACTAATTGTTGCGAAGACGGTTGTCGTTGCACCAAAAGATTGACCTATTAATGCTTGATACGACTGCTAGAGTTAATGAATCCATGTGAGGCGGTTAAGCCATGTCACGAACCTGAGTGTTGCACTGAACAACACAAGGAGACCAAGGGCGCACACCTTGCAACAATAAATGTCTTTCAAGCCAACGTTTCAAAGATAAGGGAAGTTAAGGAGCAAATAAAGAACATCCTCTTCTTAAAAAAGGTAAGAGTTTAATATACCATTACTCCCAATTTCAACTTGGTCCTAAAGGCATTATAGAACTTTCAAGCACAATTTTTAGACCTATAAAGGCATATGGGTGACCATGTTGGCAATGGGATGATGAAGATTAGCTGTTCACATTCTTCACTCATATTCTTTTAATGGCGTAATAAACCATTATGTGATGATTGTGTTCTACTTTGATTATTTTCATAGGCCCAATCAATATAATATGTAATGTGATTTTGGTGCCTAAGTTTAAAAATAAATGTAACATAAATTTTGTGCCTAGGGATCCACTGAGGATCCAAGTCGACTTGCTCTTATATGCATAAATTTTGGGCACCTATGTTTGAGTATTTAAGAAGTTTTAAGAAACATTATAAAAGGGTTGAGACTTTTTGAAAAAAACTAAGGACTAAATTTTCAATGTAAGAAATTTTATTAGAAGTTGTAATTTTCTTATTACAAATCAATAAAAGATCAAATGTGATAATCATATCTATCTTTTTGACAAAAAAAATAATATACCATACTTATACTAAACACACATATACAAATATAACTTCATTTATGAGATAATTGAATATAATAAAATCATAATTAAAAAAAAAAATCAATTTATATAAACTTACAAATTCCGAAACTATAAACTATTATTCATATTTTAATCCAATAAAACCAAAAATAAAAATAAATAAAAAATCTACTAACAAATCCCAAAATCAAACCACATGATACTCATTTTAACCAAATATTTGTGGTTACACATCTAAAAAATAATAAATTTGAGTTTTGCTTGCTTTATTAAATTTAATATTATTGTAGGGGGGATTCATTTCTTTACAACTATTAAGAAGCCTCGGTCAAACTCAAGTTCTTCAACCATATTCTTCGAAAAAGTAGGTATTAAATAAATTTAAAATACCACATTTACACGTGGAATAATTCTTCCTTTTGTAGCAGTACACGATTCCCTTTATATATAGGCTACAACTAGATTCTTCATTATTTGTTATAATTATAAATGCCATTCTTGTATTACTGATATGACTATTTGCTTTATGGGTAACTAATGATGAGTATGATGGAACATTGACAAGTATAGTGCGTGGAGATGAAGTATTGTTGGAACTTGGTATCATAGTGGGGCATATCATACACTATAGCATTCTAAAGTACACTTTTTATGGTATAGATGTGATTTTATCTTTTTTCTACAAAGTACAATGATGCAAATGCCATGGTATAAGTGTGCATTTTTCTTTTTTACATAAGTATAATGATGAGAGCCCATTTCCCCCTTCTTTCTACATTATAGACTCGTTGCCTAGGTGTGAAACCCAATTGCAACTTTGGTCCAATTTTTGGAAACTCTTTTTATGAGAGTGACATGAAAAGATATACCTATGTGGACTTTTACCATAGAACTAGGCTAATTCAAACAAACTTTGAGAGTATTTTGTTTTATAGATTAAATTTGATTAAAGATTAAGATATAATGGTTAATTTTGTAAATCTTATTTAGTTTAGGGTTATTTTAAGATATGTTTTTATATGATTATATAGTTATATATAGTATAGTTAAGTGTGTTTGAGTTGGAGTAGTATTGGGATGTGTGATCTCTTGGGAAGGTCCAATGTTTCACCTCTGTGAGCATCACCTAGATGCAATGAGTGTTAAGTGGATCATTCATTATCATGAGAGATGGGTTCTTGTGAACCACTACTCATGAAACATGGGTCAATGAGTTTGACTTGTAAAACTACATGGTTGAATCCTGATAGTAATATCATAAATTTGTGTTTTTTTTCAATCTTCAATCTTCAATTATTTTTATTTTTATTTTTATATATTGATTTGTATCATTATTCTATCTATATTTGTTGTCACATAATCTTGTTATTTATTGATCTAGATTTTAATATAAATATTATCTAAATCTTTCAATTCCATATCATTTGTCTCAAGTCATTTTAAAACTCAAATGAATAAATCCCATCTATTTCTCGTAGTCATTATGAGTTGACTTGGAATAATATGTGCAATGAATTTTTATGTCCTTTTATCTTAAGGACACAATTGTTTAAGCATTGAATCATATATGATCATTTAGAATCCTATAATTATAAGGACCATTCATTATAGGAACACTTTTATTGGAGTGTTGACATCCAATTTGAAAAATCTTATGTATGAATCTATGAATTGCATTATTAACATTCTAGCCATGTATCCCTACTAAGTTGTCATTTATTGTATGCTCTTTTTTTGTTTGTTGTCATGGACATAGCCATTATGCCCATGGCCATTCGTAGGCTCACTCTCAGACTTCTCCTCCTCATGTGAGAAGGGATCATGATTAGTGAGGCTAGTCATAGCTTGCTAGTAGGCGCTCTACCTCTCTAATGTCTACTAGTGGAGGAAATTTTGGCTTACTTGACTCTAACGAATTTTCTCATTTGTTTGTTGTTATTTCTCTTGCTCAAGTAGTTAATGAAGGAACTCAAGAGGAAAATGATAATAATGATAATGATGGATGGGACCCTCATATGGTTACCTCAAATCTTGTTGACATATGGGAAAGTTGAATAATTGAGACCCCCCTAGTCCCCCATCCACTTGTGCTTTATCTTCTTAGTAGCTTGTTTTACATTTTATGTTATCTTGCTCTAGGTTGATGCCCTGTTTGGACTTTAGGGGTGTGAATTTTTCAACCCACCTTTTTTTGTGAATGTGTGATATTTTTTTGGTTGAAAGGAGCGGAGTACTTGAAATAGATATATTATAAAATAAATTAGTAAAAAAAAGGAGGTCCTATCAATGACTGAATATAGGATTCAAGATCCAATCAAGTTTCGAAGTCCCAACAATTTGTCAAATACAAAGGTGCAAACACATGAAAGGAAAGATAAAAAACCCCTTTTCAATGTTCATATACAACATTACATGAGCAAATGGGGGATGATAAAAATAGAGTGGCCCATGTAGGACCCAAAACCATAGATGGAGCACCAAAAAGGATAAAACAACCCAACATTATATAAGAGAAGAACTAGGAATAAGGAACCAAAATTAGAAATGCATAGAGGGCTCATTTACATTTATGGGAGCATGAAGGACAATATTTTCACTGCTACCTCCATCTTCAATAGCTAGAACATGTAGAAAATGCAAATATAGTGGAGTAGGATGATGTCTTGTTAGAAAGAGGAGATCCTGAAATGTCTCCTCTATTTTCTCCACCATTTTAGCACCAATCTTGACTGTATGCACATTTAGAGAGTTGTGGACCGTTACAATGCATGAATTATGGAGATTGTGCTTCATTACATAATAAATGTAGTTGAAAACTAGAGAGAACCAGATATTAGAGTGTTTGAAGATGCCACCTACCAATTCACCTTGTCATTGAAACAAGTCATATTTTTTGAGAGTGTAAGATAAGGACTCTTCAAAGATCAACTCATCCTTAGTGTAGCGAAATAATAAGGAAGATATGAAAATTGTATCCTAGATGAGGTCCATGGCATTGGAAAAGAAGACAAAGGTCAGCTAAGAAAATTAGATGAGCCTCGGGAAGTTCTGTAGTTGGTCACAACTAGAAATCTCTTGTAGAACCTCTTGCACCTCAACACATTCAATTTTGAAGATCCTCCCCATAATAAATGATTCAATACCTACAAGAATAGGGGTTTCCCATTTATTGATAAATAAGAACATTCTTCTATTTAGATGAGACATTATCTTAAGCTCCATCATAAAAGAGAAAAATACTAATGAATGTAGAGAGGGTCAGGAGAAGCAAAGATTATAAATAAATTTACATGCATAGATATAAATTCCCATACAAAAAAATATAGCAATGCATGGAAGGTGATTCCTTAGAGCATTTGAGCATTTAAAATTGAGTCCTCACTTAAAAAATTGGTAAACAATGAGGCATGAAGAAGAGAGTTCACAAGAATTATAAATCTTATAATATTTACAACATTAGTTAAGGTATAGATCAATGGTTCCTAAGTTAATAATCACCCAAAAGGATGGACAAAGCAATAAGGGAACATAATTATCTTGAAAATTCCCATGTAGTACAATAAACTGGCACTAAAATTATTGATTGTGTGTGTGATAGATTTTTCAATGATGAGCCAAGGCCTCCCACACCCATGAGAAATGATGGATATTTTCCATATCAAATTTTTTGGATGGTGAGATTTGATCACAAGATTAATTTTCTAATACATTCACCACTTTATTCCATTCATTATAGAAATGAATGATTTCAAAATAATCAAACTAGGTGAACACCTCCTAGAATTGGTGAAGGATAGTGTTTAATTACTAGTTGCAATAGTATTTTCTTTTTATTGCATTGATGATGATCATAAAATCCCATTTGATTTGAATTCTTTTTATTTTCCTTTTTTTGCTAGATTTAAGCCAATGATAAGGGCTTGGACTTTACCCTCATTGTTTGTTCTTGGAGAGAGCTTGACCACCAAGGTTGACAAAATTTTACTGACATTATCCATGAAAGCACAACCTACTCCAAAAATACCTAGGATGCCTCTAGAGGTGCCATCAAAATTTAGTTTTATCGTATCCTTGATTGGAGGAATCAAAAAAAATGAGATTTAATAACTTGTCTCTTTGAGGTGATTAAAATTGAGTTGGGGCATTTGAGGAGACCATAGATTTTAAGAAGAAAGGAATCCTAAGTAGTAAAAATTGGATTGGTCTTTTTATATGCTTGTGTCATGACTACTTTAGATATAGGTTTTTCCATCTTATATAACACTTTTTCCTAATTGTTCTTTTGTTTCTTGAATATCCTACTGTTCCTTCCTAGCCAAAAATTTCAAACCAAGATTAATGGAGCCACTTGCTAGGTAGAGAAGATAATGGAATATACATAAAGAGAAGGCCAACTATGGAATAACTTTTGGATTTTATTTGACAATAAAATTTTCTAGTCCAATTTATTTCAAATTCAATAGAAAAAATTATTAGAGAAAGAATAATTCAAAAAGAGGTGGTTGGTATCATCACTTACATTGCCACAAAGGACACAATTTAAGGGATTTTCTCTTCCTAACTTAAAAAATATAGAGTTGATTAGAATTTTATCTTTAATAGAAATCCAAGAAAATACCCCCATATCTAGTAGTACTTATTTTCCCCAACATAATTTGTGAGACCATTCCCTTTCAAATGGTTGGGTTGTTAGAGAGGTATAACCTTTCTTAATAGAATATTTCCCTAATTTTTATGGGGGTTATACGAGCTTATCCTGATTGGAACAAAAATATTTTCCTTTGCAAAATAATGGATTGTAAGAGGTGTTTTTGATCCTTTAGAATTTTCTGATTGACTAAATTTCTCCACTTAACCTTGCAATAACTATCTTCTTGAACTAGGTCTAAATAGTCTTTAAATTTGATACCCCCATTTTTTCTTAAGAGTGTTGAACACACCATAATATTGAGAGGGGGTGAATCAATATTCTTTATCTGCAACCTTTTCTCTCAAAAAGTGACACTTGATTGATATGTTCTTGGTTCTAGAATTAATCAATGGATTCTTTTAAATGTTGATAACACTTGTATTATCACATAGAATAGGAATGGGCTCATTGTTCTTTATCTTGATATCCTTCAATGTTTTCTTCATCCACAACACTTGAGTACAACAAGATGTTGCAGGAATATACTCCGCTTCTACTATTGACAAAGATACTGAATAGATTGCTTCTTACTATGCCATGACATCAACCTGCTTCCTAAAAATAAAGCACCACCACTGGTACTTCTTCTATCATCAACACAACTTGATGTGCATTATCACCTTCCTTAATATTTATGTGTCATGCTTATGATGGAAATGTAAACATGTTTGCATTAGGTGTTCTATGGCAATTTATGAAATGTTATCAAGTTTTACATTGTGGTGGAAAAAAAATGGTGGTTGCATTATTATTTAGTTGTGTGGAAAGTGGGCATGACAAATGATATTTGTTAACTTCCAAGAGTTGTGACATGTCTCTTACATCCATGTCCAAATCCTCATGATACATTGGAATTAATTTGTAGTTATCCTATATTTAAACATGTATTAAATTTCCCCAATGTATTTTATATTATCACTTGGTTGAACTCTCAATTATCTCAATCCATGATTCCATTTGAATCTAGCAAACAATGAGAGGCCACAACTTTCCTACTCTATACCTTAATCATAAGTGTCTTATGACCCTAAATTGCATTTTGCCTTGACATGGAAAATAATGGATAATTTTATGACACATTATCCAATAACATAAAATCACATTTATATAAGGATACAACTCACTCCACAAAATAAAATATTAAAATAATATTCTAATTTTAAAATTTCTACTTTTTAGAATTTGAAAAAACTGGCAAGAAATCAGAAATCCACTATTGATAACATCATCATGAGCCTTGTATTTTGATCTCATGAAATACACAAATTTCTAAAATTTTAAACAAAATTTTTGTTGCAGGAAATCCATAATATTCTTTTTAACTCATAATTACATAATAAGGTTCGTGGATATTTTTTGCCATAATCATGACTCTATTTTACATATTCAAAAATTCAAAAATTTCAAAAATAATTCATAAAAGATAAAAATAAATTTAATAATTCATTTCCACGAAGAGAAATAATATACCTCCACCTAATGTAAGTATCTTAAATAATAAAAAATCTATTTTAATGCATAAATAAATAAATATATCTCAATCAAAACATGAATTTAATGAATCCTTCTTTGAAGAAAGAACACACTCAAGCATCCTTTTCAACTCAAAGCCATCTTCAAACCAAGCTCAAACCAAATCCTAAATCCTTCTATTGGATTACAATCAAATTTTTTTCCAAAGGAAAAATATGAAAGATAGAGAGGAGGAGAGGGTTTTCAAAAACTAAAAACAAGTATTTTTATGTTTTTCTTTTACTATATATTTTTTCTATTTTATTTATTTCATTTTTTATTTTAAAATTATTTGTTAGAATTTAAATAACATTTTGAAAGTTAATGAATCAATACAATGTTCTATAAAAAAATGCAATATAATTAATTTATATTTAATATTTTTCAAAAGTTAATAGAATTAAATTAAGTTTTCACTATAATACAAATTCTTTCTACAGTATACAAAATATTTTAATTTAAAAGTAATTAAATTCACTTAATTTTCTTCTATTAGAAATAATTTAATAATACAATAGATGTTTTCCTACTAAAATGCAAATATTATCTTTTTTTACTTAATTATATTAAATGTTTCAAAAACATGACAAGCACATATTTTGAAATAAATTTAAATGTAATGAAATAAGATAAACCAACCACCTACAAAGGACTCACACACTTTATGAGTTTGCACAACATGTAGATTCTAAAATTGCCATTGATTAAAATATACATTTACATAAGGATTCAAAATAGTCATCTTGCACCCAAATTGAGTGAAATAGAGGTTAACGTACGTTTTAACATAAAGTGACTATCTCTATTATAACCGTCATTGGAGAAAATCTTATACTTATACACTCAAGTCAAACATTAGGAATACATGTTTCACATAATAATATTTGAAGGAACATAAACCACCCAAAATGATGTAATCCATACCATAACATCCAATCATCACATATAAATATAAACAATCTATTACTAATATGATCCAAGAATAATCAATAATAATTCATAATGATCAA
The DNA here is from genome assembly GCA_007115665.2 of Sequoiadendron giganteum. Classification (NCBI taxonomy): domain Eukaryota; kingdom Viridiplantae; phylum Streptophyta; class Pinopsida; order Cupressales; family Cupressaceae; genus Sequoiadendron; species Sequoiadendron giganteum. The sequence goes on along the minus strand of CM021106.1, from coordinate 37,418,367 downwards.
TCCAATATAGTGAAAACAAAGAATTTGAAACACTATAGTAATCATATCAAGGCACAACATATGCATCCTGAATTCCAATACAAACCCTTATCAAGAACACATTGATGGTCATATAACGTATCATATACAATAGTAAACATATATCAACACTACAAAAGTATCTAGAGGATATAATTTGAACACCTCAATAGTACAATAAGGACCCATTAAAAAAATTGGTACAATGGATCATAATACATGTATCTCACCATACATTTTCAAAAACACAAACAAAATATAACATATAAATTGAATAGCACATAAGTCACACATACTAGTGGGTATTAAAACCTCCTTGGTTTTTCTTTCTTCTTTCTTTACTCTATGCAAGAATGTTATTTATTAATATTCTAGTGAAAGGATTTTGTGTAGGTGAAATACAAGTGTGGTGGTATAAGGATGGTGCTTGGTAGAGATGATTTCAATCTATGTATTAAGCTAGAATTTGATTATGTTTCCATGATGGATTTGATCACCATGCTTAAAAAAATATTTTTAATGAAACCAACATTCCTTTTGTGAGATGATCAAATAAAGGATGAGATAACCACACCACCTTAATTTTCTTCCTAACATCAAAAGAGATAGACACTTTTCTTTAAATTTTCTATATTTGTGCCCAACCTAACTATTGCTTAGTTGTAGAAATATAATTTAACAGATTAACTAATTTAATTCTCAACTTGTGTTCTTTGGTGTAATGCTAATTTTATTTTTAACTTTAATATTATTTTAAAATATTGGATGAGACTATTTTAATTTTTTGTTAATTTATGACCTCATGATTAAAATACTATTTTTGGGGTTATTTATTTTTGTAGTGTATAACATTCAACTCTGTCAAAGGAACACTAGTATTCCTTGATAGTAAATCTTACACATTACATTTGGATGAATCTTCTATTCTTAAGCAACTAGATTATCCTTTTATCACTAACAAAATGAATAATTGGATAGAAAATTATAAGTTTTTAATATTAAATACCATGCTTTTATAAATTGTTTAAATTATTTCACAACTATAGATTAACTAAAATGTAATGTCAACAAAATAAGAAAATAATAATTAAAAAGAATCTACGGTAACTTGTTGGAGGTCTTGACCACAAACACTAGTGCATAGCATGGACATCTTCATGTTATGATGTAACCTAACATAGATGAAATATAAAGTATGTATAATGTGAAACAAGTTCCTGTGTATGTAGACGAAGAATAACGAGATCACACCAAAAGTGAAATATTTGAAATGACAAAGCAATAATAAAACTAGTTGTTTAAAATGAAGAAGAAAATAAAAGCTTAATAACCAGAGGAGATATTTAGAGGAGATACAACCAAATCAAGCCTCTCTTTTTGAAGAACAACCAACACATGAAAAAAGAAGAAAAATGTTTTTAGTTGGCTATTAAGGGGCTTGCCTCTATCAAACCCCCACTTTGGTATTTATACCTCCATGAAAACCATGCTTTTTTAAAATAATATTGAAACATGCAAATACAAATATGATTTCTTCAAAATAAAAATGTAATAGCTTTTGATATAAAATAATGTAGCTACACTACGTTAACACATGAAATCTCAAAAAATCAACACAAAATAACAAATAAAGAGGAAGGGAACAACAAAATAGAATAATATCACTTGGAAGCTATGAAAACCTCCAAGAGAAATGTTATTTCTATAATATTATTGTTCTTCACAATCCTACAAAGATGTTGATAAAAAATATTTAAGATATATGACATGCATAGTAAGGAAGAGCATGTTTGATCATCAAAGTGAATTTTTCTTCTAAAATTACAAAGACGAATGCTTGAGAGTCAAAAATTAATCTCCCCATTTTGAAAATAGAAAGTTAGATTGATTTTGTCAATGTGACTATGTGGAGGGGCAATACTTTTAGAATATCCATGGGAAGGTAATTCTCCAATGACCACTCAAACCATGATTTTTTGCAAGACACTAGGGCGTCATGTAAACATCCATGCATAATGCTCCCATCAATAAAATTTCAAACATAAAGAGTTAAGAACATAAAATTGCTAGAAATAGAAAGTTCAAGTGCTAACATTTTGCAACTAAAATATTTTATATTATAGTGTTAAAGAGAGGACACTGTGTAGTGTGAAATTGCAAGGTTATGCAATTTTTGACACTACAATTTTATTTGGCCGTTTCATGTTATTGTGTCAATCATGATACAAACATAGTATGTTATGTAGACATGTTTTGTAGATAGATTTTATGCATAATTTTTTTCATGTCTTTACATTCTACTTAAACATCACACTCTTCAATGATCAAATAGTTAATAGAAAATTTATGCTTCATCCCTACTAGGAATTGATAATTAATGAAGTTCATTTCTTTCATAAATATTAAATAAACTACTATTCACTAGAGGAGCTCAAATTATTGAACATTGTAAAGGTGCAAATTTATTCCCAAGAGCTTAGCGTGTATGTACACCATCACACGAAAGAATTATTTGAGTCATTTAAAGCATATTTACATGGATTTTAATTTTTATTATTACTTTATTATAAGAATTGTATCTATTTCTACAAGGAATTATAGGTACATTAATCAAAATATTAGATAGACTTGACGCTCAAACTTAGACCCTCTCTATGGCTAATAAGATTTTTCACCATTGAGTCGCATATCCTTTCATAATGAAAACTTTCAAATTCTATCAAGAAATGTATTTTAATTTTATCACATCTTCTAAAAACATTCATATTAAGATTAAATATGATACCAAATTCAAAATTATATTCTAATTAATTTTAAATAAGATATAATTTCAATTACTTAATTTTAATTCTAATTATTTACCTACTACTTTAATATACACATTTTATATATTGTTCATATAATTAAAACCTTACATATTAAAAACTCTCTCTAATAAAACTTTATTATAATAAAAACTAATAATGAACATACCCATAGAATCCATTTGGTAGCCCCTCTAAATACAACACTCTATGAAAAAGGATATGATTATCTTAATATTTATAATAAAAAGAAGTCAGCGTAGTAAAATATTCGAAGAAATTGAGATTAGTGGATGGGCGGTTACTCATTACGTGGATTTCCTTTACACATATTTTAAATCTTATTCTTTCTCATTTTAAGTTGTTGACTGAAAAAGTGGTGTGGATTAAATAATATTATAAATTTCTTTCCACCTAAAGTGCCTTGTCTTATCATCTATGATGAGATTGAATGATATTCCTTTCTAGGTTTACAATTTAGAATAATATATTTTATATTTTTATTTCATATTTTTTAATTTCTCATATATAATCATTCTTTAGCCTTTATTCTTGGATTTCATTCCTTTTGTCTTCTTTACGTTTCTCCACATTTGATTGGTAAATTTTGTTATATTTTTCTAAGTTATATTGTTAGGTAGGTTTTAATTTTTTTAATAAAACTATGGTTAATTTTGTTGTTTTGTTATGATAAAGGATGCCACTTATAAGTAGGAGACATTAGGTAGTTTTTTCGTTATAATTATTGATTCATCAAAGTTCAAATGAATCTTTTATGAATATGAATAATTTACTTAACATTTATTACATTTATCCGACATTCATAAGAATGAAGTATCATGATTTTTCAAGAGGTCATTTATCTTGGTATTATGACAACTCAAGTGCGTTTAATCATGAGTTTTCTTCAAGATGAAGCCAACTTAACTTGGTATCCTATTTGTTTGATCTTGAGGGAAATTCTATAATTAAGAGTGCGTGAAGTGGGGTATCAGTACGATAAGTGACCTCTCAAAAAGTCATAATTCTTCGCCCTTGTAAACATCACTTATATGTAATGAGTACCGAATAGAAGATTTGTCCGCATAAAAGGTAAGTTAATTTAATCCACTACTCATAAAATATGAATCAGTAAATTTAACTAAAAGGTTCTATAGCTGAATTCTAAAAGACATCATAGAATAGTATTTTTTAATAATTTTTAAATAATACACACGTTGAAATCAAAATCTAATTCTATCTTTACCAAATTAATGAACTATTATATCATTACAACAAACCAACAAAAATTTTCTTAATGATTTTTCTCATTCAAAATTGTTTTTAAGTCTCATTAAATGTATCTTCTATGGATGTATTTTTATTTTCCACATTGTTTAGATTATTAAACATAGACAATCGACTTTTAACTATTAAAACATTTAAATAAAATATAATTAAGTCAATAAGAAAATTTATATAAATATAAAAGTGATAGTAAATGTTATTTACAATTTTATTTTTATATTTGATTATGATAGAAAGAAAAATATTTGAATGTTTTAGTTTGTGGAAGTTAGGTCTTTATGGAAAGAAGTTGATTTACATTGTGGTAAAGTTATTTTTCATATTGTTAAAAGAATGATTTTCTTCAATTTTATTACTGTTACATATTTTACAAAATCATTTTGTCTTAAAGTGTTATTGATTAGTTTAATTATAAATGGACAAATTCATTATGAAAACTCAAAAATTAGGTTCAAAATTTTAATAATATAATTTTGAATAGTCAAACTAAGGCTTATTTAATTTTTATAATACTTTGTAGTGTAAAACATTGTGTGCTCATATAATTTGACTTTGTGTTTTGAATCTATTTCAATGTTTGTTTCCATAGCATATTCTAGGTCTTCTTAAGCCTAAGCCTTGCCCTTTTTCCTTACGCCAAAGTTTGCCCAAATTTTGGAATGCAATGTCTTACTAACCTTTGTTTTGGACACGTGTAAAATTATATTAAAAAATCATCAAGATGTGAGTGTGATGTGTGGATATCTACAAGACATGTTGGCATCCCATAAGCTTTTGAATTTAAAAGGTGGTTTTTTCTATTAGTTTTTTCATGACACCTATTGTAATATCCAACTAAGAAAGTAACTTTCCACATTTTTGTTCATGTCCAAAAAACACCCTCATTCTTTATAAAAAATCTAATCTTTTTCATCTTTCAATTCTCTTTCTTGTTCTCTTAGCTCTCTTGGGAAACTCTGCCAAAATATCTATTCCATGATTTTTGCACTCTCTTGCTATATTTGGCTACTTGAGGTTCTCAAAGAAACACTCAACTTGCATATCATTCAAATCCATTTAAAAGATTTATTCTTGTAGAAATATTATTTTATTTTATTTCAATAATGTTATTTCATCTTGATATTAGTTATCCATTATTTGTCGAGTAAATATATATTTGATGTAAATCACTTCCTTATTTATCAAATCCATTTATAATGGCGGTTTTCATTATAGACCAAAATTGACACCATTAACATTTATTTGATTTTTTATTTTACTACTCTTATTTCCTAAAAGGGAATAGGATAAGAGAACACACATTTTTATGTTATTTTCCTATTTGTCTATCTACGAGGATAGAAACACCAAAATAGGGGCTTGACTAAGGCAAGGCTCTAAATAGCCACAATATTTTTTTGTTCTTTTCTATATTTGTAGGTATCATGAAAATGCTCAACTACATAGAGGGATGAAAGTATTTTCATGATGGTTCTTTAAGTTGTCTTTGATTTCATGTAATGCAAATCCATTTATTCAATACATTCTAATAATTTTATCACCTAGTAGTCTCTCACATATTGATGTACCTATTGCATAATTTGAATAGATTATCATGCTAGGACTTTGCATCCTAGAATGCTTTGGTGACTAAGTTATGTTAGCACCTAAAAATTTCCTCCATTTCTAGTGCTTAGCTTTCCTCAAATTGACTACAAAACCCCATTTCCAAGCCCTATGGCAACCAGCTAGCTCTAAAATTCTAGAAAAACAATCTCACAATCCTTGAATCATCATAAGATTTCCTTTTGCAATATTTTTATATTTAATTCATCAAGAGCGTGAAAACTATTTTCGTGGCTCCCAAACGAGTTTTGAGGAAAATTTTAATGTATTTCCATTTTGGAGCGGGTCTGAAGGGTGTTATAAAAAGTTTCAAAATGGTTCAATTCTAGAAATTGATCAGGTGTTATTTTATCCTCAAATGCCTACATCTCCATTTTCATGGCCGTTAGAGGATTTTTGAGTCCCAAACCAAAACAAATATAAGTGTCTTGCCGAAAGACCCATTTTACAAAGGAGGTATAAATTTTTTATTTGTTGTGCAATTTTTAGAAATTGCATAGTGATCTAAATAATTGATTTGGCCCCTTGGAAATTTTCATGGCCTTTGGAGATCATTTGTGCTTGTAGCATCAATTCCTTCGATTGACCTGCAAAGAAATTAAAAGTCCCAAGTTCGCTATGTTTTTAAATATGAAAATATTTAAATATTTATTATATTTAAATGTTTCTAATATCTTAAATCATATAGGGGGGAATTAAAAGGTATTTTTAAATGTTTTATGAAGAATTGGAAAGTTGAAGATTTCCATCCGAAGTAAATTCCACAATTCCATGGGGCACGTGGACTTGTGAAATGAATATTTTTGGGCTTTTTAACCTTGTTGGGAGCTCATACTATGGCTAAAGATGTTTCCCATCCATGTTTGGATGATTGGGGGAGGTTTTAGAGCTTTTAAATTAATGAAATTTGTTGTTTTATTGCCTTAAAATGTCCAATAACTTCTTTTCACGCCTAACAACAAAAAAAATGACATGTGCATTTTTTATAACACCTTTCAAATATTTCCAATGATGCAAGGAAGCGTCTAATGCATGGTAAGAGGGCACCTAAGGTTTCTTAGTGTTACAATCCTCATGTTGTTGTTTACACAATCTAAACTTGGTTGCAACCATTACCAATGTTAAAACCATTCTTTATCACATGCAAACAATTTGGGGAGGATTTTGGGGCCATTTGAAAGCTTGATAATGTTGTCTCTTTGTCCAAAATATTGTTAGAAGCCTTACCCATGACTTGGAATTATTTTATAGTGGTTTTTAACATTTTGAGTGCTAGACAATGTCTAAAACAACTCAAACACATAAAAATGACCTGCATTAGCTTACCAAAATAACTCCAAGGAAATAATGAAATGAAATGTGTAGCTACAACATGTTTTTACATGCAAATGAAATGGTCTATAGTGAGTTATTTGTGCAAGATAGGGGCTGATGTGATGCATGAGAAACATAGGTGTTTGAATAATGGTATGGAATTCTCAACTTGTCAAAGTGAAATAGGTAATTATGGGAATGAGATTATTGTAGACATAATGCATAGGCAAAGGAGTGATTACTAGGCCAACTATTTGACAAGTTTTCAAACTAATTACAAAGTGAACAAAGAAGCTCCAACGATTAAAATGCTTGGGTAAATGCTTGTTTTTACTTGCCAACATGATGGGCATTTACCCAGATGTGAATTTTTTTCACCTACATGTGAAAATGCAACAATAAATGTTTTTTCACATGTAGGTGAAAATTTTGCACAAAATTTCAATTAGAGTGGAAAAAGGAAACTTCAGTTACAAGTAAAAGAGAAAATGGGAGGCATAGTGAAGATTAGGGTAAAATGGCATATTTCATATGCCAAATCAAGGGATTCAAGTTTTTCAGGTGTCATTGAGAGATTAAGTCTGAGCTTATTCATTCTCTTTATATTGTAATATCTCATTCTTTTGTAAGGGTTATAAATTTTTGGGAGGCTCTGAGCTTTTGAGTTTTGGCCAAGGAAAAGGCGAAGGTTTGTGTTAGTTAGTCATTACATTGGTTGTTCCTTTTGAAATTGTGGCTTATATGAATATATACTAATGATGCAATTATCTCAAACTATGAATGATAATATTCTTTAAGCTATGTAGTCAAGGGTTATATCTAAATTTCAAGGAAACTTGTTTTTGATATATTAAGAAATATTTGTAGGGCGTCGTACCCTTTACATGGCTAGCCCAAAGGGCCAAAAATGATTAAGGCCAAACCATTAAAACAAAGACCACAAAAAAACAAAACACATAAACAGTAGACCAACAACCGACAAGCAACAACCCAACCAAAACAGGACACAAAAGCAAAAAACTAACTAGCACCCTCCCATTTATGAGAGAGGGGGTTAATAACATCCTCCCCAACCTAGTTGGGGCCCTCTTCCATAGTATTATTGTCCATTTCTTTGTTGAGCACAACAAAAAGAGTACTAGAAGCACGGTGAATCATTTTGATAGTGAACCAGGTCAACCCAATGAACTTCCTTTCAAGTTTTTCCATCTGCTCCAGCAGTATGCTATGATCATCCACCTTGTCCACAGTCTTAGCATTATCTTCCTCCATAGCCTGAGGGCTCGAGGACTGGGTTTTCAAATCCTCCTTGAGCATCTTGTTGAGGTCAGAAAAGTGGCTAGGTCCTTCCATAAATTCCTCCTCCTCCTCCTCTGCATCTTCCTCCTTCCTCTTGCCTTTACTGTCAGACTGCTCCTCGTCACTCGAAATATCATTCACCGACACTTTCTTACTATTTTTTGCCAGTATGTGGGATCTCTTGATGCTAGTGTTCTCCAACCCCATATCCACAATAGTAGCCACAATGATGTCCCCCTTAGAGCCTTTACCCACATTGTTCTTCCCTTCGTTGTCCGTGGCTAGTAGCTCTATCTGGCATTTCCCCTCTTCCTTAAATTTTTTCCTAGCTACAAGTTTGTTGCCCATCTTGTGGGGAGAAATTTTGAGCTTGCAAAGCCTGACCACTACTTTTGACTGAGCAGTATCCACACCACCCTTATTTTTCTTGGCGAGAAGTTTAGGCTTGGGGGATTGGGTTTTCATCGGAGGGGTTTCAAGCATATTTGTTATCTTGAATTAGTTTAATGTTTTATTGTTTTTCTAAAGGATAAAGTAAGTTCTTATCATAAATTAATAGGAATGATTATTTCTAAGGATTGTTAAGTATGGTTGTATAGTAGGCATGTGCAAGTCAAATTATCATAAGGTGATAGTCTATCAAGTGACCATAAAAATATGTTTGGATCTATCAAATATAATGCATAACATATAAGTCTATAGCCCAAGGCAAGGACTGCTATTGGATTGTTTTCTTCCCCCATGAAAAAAAACCTCAATCTGAAACAACATTTTCATGCTTTAGTTTTATGTTTATTTTCTATTTTGAATTCATGCTTGGATTGAAATGAGGACAAGGGGTGCACCATTCATGAATTCAGCCATACAAACCCTTTTTGTTTAGTGTGTATTTTATCTAGGCTAAGAATTATGATGTAACCATGTCTAATTTCCATATCTAGCTTGAAGTGTAGGTGAAAAAAATGTGAGATAAATCTCCCTTTTGTTGACCACTAATCTTGAATTCCTTGAGCATAAGAGTTGGCTATCCTTTAGAGGATTTTTCAAGGTCCATATAGAAAAAGAACCAATAGGTTGGTGACTCTGTTGGGGAAATTTTTTGCTTATCTAGTTGGAAAGAGTCAAGAAATTTTATGATATAATTATCACAGTTAGAAATTGAAGGACTTTATGCCTGGAGAAAGAAATTTTTATAACATGTTGGAGGATTTCATAAAATAATGGTACTCCATTGGCGAAAATAAATCATAAAGAAATTTGCCTTGTGGGGAAGTTCTAGCTCCTTGGAAGTCTCATCCTCAAGAGAGAGGTGGCGATTGCAAAATAAATTAGTTACTTGTCGAGGATTCACATCTGATTATGCAAGAATATTGCATAGACCCACACATTTTCAGTCACAAGAAGTAGAATGATTAAGGTTGCAATATTTCCAAGAAATTTATCTTTTTCACCTTCAGGAAAGAGAGTATTGTTATGTGATTACTTTAGTTGAATATATTTTTGATTAAGTTACATTCCCTAGTTCAATAAGTATTTGCATCTAAAAATATAAATCAATAATTTCATGTGTGGGAAAGAGTCTCTATATCATGGGGTTTTGAGATCCTATCATGAGAAGGAAGTTGTGAATAAAATGTTCTAAGGAAAATGAGTTGTCACCAAAGACATTTCTAAAAATTTATTGTCATTATAGTTTTCCTTGTGCAAGTTCAAATGTTATAATGATGAAGGGTACTCCCCTTACATACCAAAACTCTCCACAACACACAGGTTTGCACAAGAAAAATACAACACAGATAGAACAACCAATATGTAGGAGAAAACAAGAGATTTTATTATTCTGAAATGGAAAGAAAATTACAGAATTACATGGACTATTTTATTAAAAAACATCAATCAACATGCAAATCAAAGCCTTCAAATTCTGCTTGAAAATCTCAAACTACCCCTATTCCACCACCTCTCTATCCACTCTCTATCCCTCGGTCACTATATATCTTTCTTTCATCTTTAGGTCAGCTCAAAACTCTTTTCCCATGTTGTCTTAGTACTTCCTCATCATCCAATGAACATCAAGATCACACAAGGAGTTACATCATTATCAGTAGCTTCAATTTGGTTTATTTACGCCAGGTAATCATCTTCCATTTGATTCATATTTGAAATCATTTGGCCAATGATCATATTGATTCACAACAACGATGTAAAATCAACGAATAACTTCTCACCACATGTCACCTCCTTAATTTTCCATCTATTTCCATAACCCTTCTCTTTTACCATGATAGCGTAGTGTACCACTCCACCAAAGACCATCCAAATGACCGTTGTGGTGATCGTGGGTTACTGCCATACCATGGGACCTCTTCATGGACTATCGCATGATTGCGGGGTCTGTATCACCATACTGTAGACTCCTTCACCAAACTATTGCGAGGTTGCGATTTCCATACCACCATACTACGAGCTTTGAAAATGGGCCCACTAAATCTCAATGGGTTGGTGGGATTTCACCACCTGTCACTTTTGATGTCATGGTTCACCTTTATCGTCACTCTATTGAGCCCCATGTCGAAGAGACTCCCTTTGATGTTCCAGCAAAAATGACATGTCATCCCGATGAAGAACCTTCGATCGATGTTGACTCCCATTACTGCCATGCCATATATTGCTATAGCCATGTTGAAGGGACTTGCATCCCTATCCTACCAAAATGAGAACCTCCCTCCGATGAGACTCCTATGCAATTGCTCACTGCTACTATTAATACCATCAATATGTTTATGGGACATGTAATAAGGTCCCATCAAAGTCGCCTTGTGATGCTGCTGAACTAGTCCACTAAATGTAGAATGCTGGATGAAACCAAGGTGTAAACGTAATGTGTAAAGCCTAATTGTTCATGCTTGGAAAACTTAAGCTAATTAGACCTTATTGAGAGAAAACAATAACAAATTAATGTACAATTGCTCATACACCCTGGATGCTCCTGCATCAAACACCTAGGGTAATTTGAAAATGTTTCATGATTTGAACTCATAAACATTTGTAGATCCTGTGCTTGTCCTGGATCCATCTGTCTACCTTATCTTTCTAAACCTACCTCTACAATTTTATGTCCCTTCCATCCTTCATTCTTCCCCTCTTCCTTCCTCTTTTCACAAGTTCCAATTCCCACCAATATGCACTATGAAATGCTAGAAAATCATAATCATCAATTTGATCTTCTTTAGTAACATAAGGAAACTCATCCATTACCTTTTTCCCTATTACTGCTGCAACAATCATTTCATTTTCAATCTCCATTTGTACCATGTGTTCCTCGTTTCCTATATCTTTTGGAAAGTAATTCTCAACTGCAAAGTCAATGTCAGTTTCTCAATCAAAATACTCATACTTTCCATCTCTTTCATCTGTATCCTTATCAATGTCAATAACACAATCAAAATATTCTTCCTTATCATTCTGCAATAAACTGTGATCCATACAAATCTCTTTATCACTTGAGAAATCATCAACTAATGAAAAAGGAATCTCACCAAACAAATCAACATGCACTTTCTCACCTTCTTCCTTACAACTACAATACCTTCATTCATCAATGTACTAACTGCTGCAATACCTTCATCTACACTATTCTCATCATTCTCAACAACAACATTTTCACAATAAATAGATTTTACCTCTTCTTTCTCCATAAAAACTTTCATTCTACCTCTTTTGAATGCAATCAACACAACTACAAATTGCATTAGCCAATCCTTATCTTCATCCTCGTCCTCTTTAACTAATTGTCTAACTCCACTAACCAAGAGTTTTCTATAGTTATTACATACCTTTCCTTATTCTTTATTCAAAGGTTTCAATTTGTGCTTGACTCCACCTTTCATCAAATAGTAGGTATTAGCATACCTATTAGGCACTACCTTCCTATCAAACTGCCAAGTTTTTCCCAATAAAAGGTGACAAATATCCATAGGCATAAAATCACACAAAAATTCATCATGATAATCACCTATCTTAAATCTTACCAAGCTTTGTTCATTCACCAAGACCTTATGGTCATCCTGCAACCAAGCAATTTTGTATGGATGCAGATGCCTTCTCCTTTGTAGCTATAACTTAGTGCCCATTTATTTTAATACAATATTTTCAGTACTACCACCATCAATAATCACATTACAAAATTTACCTTCACACTTACATCGAGTGCGAAACATGCTCTTTATTTGGTTTGGTTCCTTCTCATTCAACAAGGCTCTTCTGACAACATATTCAAAATGTGATGAATGAGCATCTTCATCTACATGGGAAACTAGAGCATGACCTTCTGGTCTTCTGTTTGTCCTTCCATGATATTGAGGAAACCTAAAGGCTCTATGTCCTTCTCTGCATTGAAAACATGTTCCATGGAAGCCTCCTCTTCTTGGTCCTCATCTAGATCTTCCTCTACCTCTATAATTCTACTCACGAAACTTGTTTGATCCTTCTTCCCTTTCATATTTTTTCTCCTTAATGTCTCTAATATGCTACTCATCCTCTTTTTGCTGCACATAATCTTTACCTTTCTCTTTCTGCTTATTCTCAAATTTCCTGTTAAATCTTTCTTCTGCTTTCAATGAAAATTGATATGCATCCTCAATGGCATATATTCTTAGTAATGCTAAATCCTCTTGAATGCTTGGTTTCAACCCATTAATATAATGAGCTACTTTCTCCTTATTCATTTCAGAATGTCCTATTCAATCAGGATCTCATGAAATTCCTCTATATATTCCTTCACCATCCTTGTTCCTTGTCTCATATTCTACATCTTCTTGAGTAGCTCCAACTCATAATCAATTGGGATAAATTGCTTCTTCAACTTTTCCACCATTCTATCCCATTTAGAAGTTCTATCCTTACCTTGTCTTCCTCTTTCAAGCTGGATCTCTTTCCACCATATACTTGCATTCCCTTTTAACTTTGTATTTGCAAACCTCACTCTATGAGGGTGTTAAATCTCCTCAAACTTAGAAAATTCCTCCATGTCATTGATCCAATCAATCAATTCTTCAGGATTCAGACTTCCATTGAAATTTGAAACGTCCATTTTAGGTTTCTTTCCAAGGCTGGATATTTCTCTCAGCAATCTCATTTCTCTAAGATCCACTTGATCCTATTCTTCCTCTTCCATTTCCTCTTCAGTGTCATCTTCACTATCATCTCTTTCTTGATGCACTCCTCTCCTGTATACCTCTTCCTAAAAGGTATCCATCTGCCTAAAACTGATGGCTCTTATTTCATCTCTAGGAGGATCTCTTCCTCCACTGCCTCTACCTTTACCTCTACCATGTTGGGAAAGTCTAGGAGGAATTTTGATCTCAACCCACACTCATAGGTCTTGTCACAAACTGCCCCACATTTGATTCTCTATTTACAGACTCAAGACAACTTGGCTTTGATACCACTTGATGAAGGGTACTCCCCTTATAAACCAAAACTTTCCACAACACATAGGTTTGCACAATAAAAATGCAACATAGATAGAATAACCAATATGCAAGAGAAAACAAGAGATTTTATTATTCTGAAATGAGAAACAAATTACAGAATTACATGGGCTATTTGATTACATAACATTAATCAAAATGCAGATCAAAGCCTTCCATTTTTTCTCAATGATCTTCTACTACCCCTATTCTGCCACCTCTCTGTCTGCTCTCTATCCCTCGGTCACTATATATCTTTCTTTCATCTTTAGGTCGAATCAACACTCTTTTCCCATGTTGTCTTAGTACCACCCCATCATCCAATTAACATCAAGATCACATAGGTAGTTACATCATTATTTGTAGCTTCAATTCAGTTTGTTCATGCTAGCAAATCATCTTCCATAGACTTCATGTTTGAAATCATCTAGCCAATGATTGCGTTGATTCACAACAATGATGCGAAATCAATGAATAACTTCTCACCATATGTCTCCTCCTTACTCATCTGGCTATTTCCATAACCATTCTCTTTTACTGTGATACCATAGGGTACCACTCCACCACTGACTATCCAAATGATCATCACAGTGACCACGGGTTGCTGCAATATTAGGGGCCCTCTTCATGGACTATCATGGGATTGCAAGCTCTGTACTACCATACCATAAACTCCTTCACCAAACTATCATGAGGTTGCGGTTTCTATACCGCCATACCATGAGCTCCGAAAATGGGCCCACTAAATCTTAGCGAGCTGGTGGGCTTTCACCACCTGTCACTTTTCACATCATGGTCCACCTTTATCGTCACTCTATTGGGCCCCATGTTGAAGAGACTCCCTTTGATGTTCCACCAAAAATGATATGTCAACTTGACGAAGAACCTTCGACTGATGTTGACTCTTGTTATCTCCATGTCACCTATTTCTATTTCCATGTTGAAGGGACTTGCATCCCTATCTTACCGAAATAAGAACCTCCCTCCGATGAGACTACTATGTGATCACTCACTGCTACTGTTAACGCCATCGGTATGTCCATGGGACATGAAACAAGGTCCCATCAAAGTTTCCATGTCATGCAAATGATCCAATCTACTAAATGTAGAATATCGGATGAAATCAAGGTGTAAACGCAAGGTATAAAGCCTGACTATTCATGCTTGGAAAACTTAAGCTGATTAGCCCTTATTGAGAGAAAACAATCAAAAATTGATGCAAGATTTCTCATACGCCTTGGATGCTCTTGCATCATATAACGCATATCTCACAACAACAACCCCTATCATATCCTCAGACAAGAGTATTCTCTATTGAAATATACAAACCACTTGATTTAAGTGGTATTCATGGTTTTCCAAATCATGTCCCTAATGAACTTAGAGAGAATTTTCCAAAGCACAGTGGAAATATTTCTAAATCAACAAATAAGCACTTGAAATATTTTTGTGATATGTTAGGAGATTACAAAATTGAGGTTGAGGATGTTGTCATGAAACTCTTTGTATGCCAAAGATTGGCTTTCAGACTTGCCATCATTCCATTTCATCTTGGCAAGAATTCATATCAGCATTTATTGAGCATTTTGGTCAAAGAGTTAATGTAAGTTTAGTAATATGAAAAATCATGGACATTCAGAAAGAGGTGGAGGAATTGGTTCCAACCTTCAATATGAGATTTGCAAAGGCAATCAAAGATATTCTAGAAAGCATAAGATCAAATAATGCAATGCATTTGGTTGTTTAACTTGGTGCACTTGATAGAAAAATTAGTTATTTGCTGAGAAGCAAGGAGCCTACAACACTTCATCAAGCTTATGCAATTGTCATGTATATTGAAAATAGTTTAAAATATTCAATTCCAAAAGGGTACATGTCTACAAGTGTTAGTTTCCATAAAAATACAAAATAGAGATGCAAATTAGAAGATAAGAGTGATTTTCAAAATAAATCCATCTTTGTTAATCATATGTTCTTTGTCCAAACACTATTTGATATGAAGAAACATGAAGGAGAATAATCTTATGCTTTTTATGCAAGATTTATGAAAACTTGGCTAGCAATCCCTAAAAATTTTAGACCTGAGGATGCCACTTATAAGTAGGAGGCATTAGGTAGTTTTTTGTTACGATTATTGATTCATGAAAGTTAAAATAACTCTTTCTTTCATGAATATGAATAATTTATTTAACATTTATTACATTTATTTGACATGCATAAGATTAAAGTATCATGATTTTTAAGAGGTCATTTATCTTGGTGTTATGACAACTCAAGTGTGTTTAATCATGAGTTCCATTGAAGATGAAGCCCACCTAACTTGTTATCCTATTTGTTTGATCTTGAGGGAAATTCTATAATTAAGTGTGTGTGAGGTGGAGCATCACTAAGATAAGTGACCTCTGAAAAATTCATAATTTTTCACCCTCGTAAGCATCACTTATATGTAATGAGTACTAAATAGAATATTTGTCCACACAAAAGATAAATTAATATAATCCACTACTCATAAAATATGAATAAGTGAACTTAACTAAAAAAATTCTATAATTGTATTCTAAAACCACCATAAAATAGTATTTTTTAATTATTATTTTTAAGTAATTTTTAAAAATTACATAATTTGAATTCAACATCTAATTCTATCTATACCAAATTAATGAACTATTATATCATTACAACAAACCAACAAAAAATTTCTTAATAATTTTTCTCACTCAAAATTGTTTTTAAGTCTTATTAAATGTATCTTCTATTGATGTATTTTTTATTTTCCACATTCTTTAGATTACTAAACATAAACAATCGAATTTTAACTATTAAAACATTTAAATACAAAAAATGAAATCAATAAGAAAATATTTATACTTATATATAAATATAAGAGTGATACTAAATATTCTTTACAATTTTATTTTTATATTTGATTATGGTAGAAAGAAAAATATTTGAGAAGTTTTAGTTTGTGGTCCAAGGTAGGTCTTTATGGAAAGAAGTTGATTTACATTGTGGTAATGCTATTTTTCATATTGTTAAAAGTAAATGACTTTCTTCAATTTTATTAGCGTTACATATTTTACAAAATTATTTTGTCTTAAAGTGTCGTGGATTAGTTTAATTATAAATGTACAAATTCATTATGAAAACTTAAAAATTAGGTTCAAAATTTTAATAACATAATTTTGAATAATCAAACTAAGGCTTATTTAATTTTTCTAATACTTTGTAGTGTAAAACATTGTGTGCTCATATAATTTGACTTTGTGTTTTGAATCTATTTCAATGTTTGTTTCCATAGCATATTCTAGGTCTTCTTAAGCCTAAGCCTTGCCCTTTTTCCTTACACCAAAGTTTTCCCAAATTTTGGAATGCAATGTCTTTCTAACCTTTATTTTGGACATGTGTAAAATTATATAAATAAACATCAAGATGTGAGTGTGATGTGTGGGTATCTACAAGACATGCTGGAATCCCAAAAGATTTTGAACTTAAAAGGTGGTTTTTTGCTAGTTATTTCATGACACCTATTGTAATATCCAATTGAGAAAGTAACTCTTCACATTTTTGTTCTTGTCCAAAAAACCCTCATTCTTTATAAAAAACCTAATATTTTTCATCTTTCAATTCTCTTTCTTGTCCTCTTAGCTCGCTTGGGAAACTCTGCCAAAATATCTATTCCATGATTTTTGCATTCTCTTGCTCTATTTGAATACTCAAGGATCTCAAAGAAACACTCAACTTGCATACCATTCAAATCCATTTAAGAGATTTATTCTTGTAGTAATATTATTTTATTTTATTTTAATAATGTTATTTCATCTTGATATTGGTTATCCATTATTTGTTGAGTAAATATATTTGGTGCAAATCACTTACTTATTTATCAAATCCATTTACAATGGTGGTTTTCATTATAGACCAAATTTGACACCATTAACATTTATTTCATTTTTATTTTACTACTCTTATTTCCTAAAATGGCATAGGATAAGAGAACACAATTTTTTATGTTATTTTCCTATTTGTCTATCTATGAGGATAGAAATACCAAAATAGGGGCTTGATAAAGGCTTCCTAAAGTTAAATACTTTACCTTACACCTTTTTTTCTATAAATTAAATAAATAATACAATTTATTTAATTTTGTCACTTAACATTTTGATGAAAAATCAATTTTTAATTCCTCACCTTCTCTCTCCTTGTCACATCCTCCATAATCCTCATCTAATCTAGATTAAATAAATTAATATATGATTAGGATGTGCACCACTTAATCAAGATTAGTGTCACATCCTCCATAATCTCCCACTTGTTTCTAATCTCTCATTAATTATCCTAATCTTGTGTTTACACAACCTTAATCAAGGTCATTAACCACATTTAGCATACCTTTTTTAGTCAACCTTTCCACTTGCCTTTCTTGGCCTTGACTCCCTTTCCCATGTGAATTTTTAATTCACATTTATTCATCCTAGGCTCCTCTCTTCTCCATGTGAATTTTTAATTCACTTTTATTCCTCCAAGGAATATTCTCTTCCCTATGCAAGTTCTAGAACCTTTGACTTGTCACATCACATGTGCCAAAGACTTTTATAACTTTAGACTTGTCACATCACTCACATGTGGCAAATCCCCATCTCTTTGGAAGCCCTCTCTTATCCATTAGACTCTCTCAAGAATGTGAATTTTAATTCACTTCTATTCACCCAAGATTATCTTATTCTTCATGTGATCATTGAGAGGTCACATCATCCCTTTTCCAAGGTACTTGTCCTTCCTCCATATCATGTACTTTTCTTCCACCTCACTCCCACATCATCTCACCCCAAGCCATCTCACATTCCACATGTAAAGATGTGAGGGCTTGTGAGTCCTCAACTCATCATAGCCCTCCATCTTGACCTTGTTGGTTTAATCTCAACTATTGAATTCCCTAGATAATTTAAATCCCTCTATAAATACCCCCTCCTTCCTCTCATTTTAAAGAAGGGTAATTTTGCTACCAAACTCTTGCCAATTTTTCATTTGTAGCATTTTATCCATTTGCAAGAATTTTTCATCAATCCACCAAATCCTTTAGCCACTAGCGTCTTATCACATTTTTCATCTTGCATCCATTCACCTCCATAGCCATCCAAGGAGCACACAAACCCTCAAAGATCAAGGGCCAACCAAGGAAATCTGCAGTACAAAAAGTATAACAATTTATCTTCTTGATTTGTTTGTCTTTCTTGCATAGATATTCCTTAGGCTAATCTTGAATAGTATTTCTTGTGTTTTTCCTTTTAGTGCATCATTGGTTAGTTTTGCATCTTAGAATAGGGTAGAACATTGTAGGGATCACAACCCCTATAGGTATCAGGATCTCCTATTAGTAAATGTAGGATCATCTATGTAGACTAACTGTATGGAAGGGTGCACAGGATCGCCTATCAGAATGTGGATTTTCCTAAACAGGGAGATGTACAGACGGGTGTAAGCGGGATTGCCTATCAAGGATGTAGGATCGTCTATCTCTAGGGATGTACGAATGAGAGGATATGGACTCATATGTGGAATCAATTATGTGAAAGGCGGATTTTCCTATCTAAGATAATGCAAATGTATGGATGAATCAAGTGCATTCACCCCTCGGGAGAGCAGACTCGCCTATCGAGAGATGACTCGGACCAAAGAGTGAATTCACCTCTTGAAGAGGCAGGATCACCCAAGGGGTGGATGGAATTTACATGCAAATTCACCCCCGTAAGAAGTGGATTAGCCTATTGGGGATGACTGACAGACAAGGATGCGGATTTGCCACTCACAAGGTAGGATCGCTCATCTACAGTGTGAATTCACCTTTGTAAGAAGTGGATTCGCCCCTGAGGAACAAATGGACTATGGCAAAGGATAAAAATAGAAAAAAAGAAGACAGTGGGAAAATATTGATTCAGAATAAAGACACGTACTGGTATAGCACAAGAAGACACGCTAGGCAACACAATCCTAGAATTAATGATAAAGGGTTTGCAAACTTGATGTAGGCCCACCACCCCAAAGGGTTAATACTCTGTGAAATCGGGTGGAAGCACTTTCTCTTGTGAAGGAGGATAGCTAGATATCCAATGGCATAGGGTCGTCAACATACGCCACGAGCTCACCTTCTTTCTCTCCTCGATAACTATTGTAGTTCACCATGAGCATTTCTATCTCAACCTAAGGGAGTACAGGGTGAGTAACTTTGGGGTATAATCTACATCCCCTGCACTACACCAAGTCATGACTGAAACATGGGTCTTATCTAGGCTATACATGTGACTAGGGGAGTCCTCAATACACCAAGAGGGTATATGAGGCACAACCATGAACACCAACTTGTCACAAGCGTGGATCGAGAGCCCCAACAAGGTACTGGAAACTCATAACAACCCTACACATCTTATCTAGGTATCATCCTAGCTTCGACACTTTGCTAGACACGATGTGATTGGATTGGGGTACAGGTTTGGCTCTCCCCCTTTATATACCTCACTGATAACACATGGTTGAGATCGTTTCCAAGTGATGAAATCCCATGCAGGTCTCACTAAAGGGAAGGAAATAC
Organism: Sequoiadendron giganteum; assembly: GCA_007115665.2. NCBI lineage: Eukaryota > Viridiplantae > Streptophyta > Pinopsida > Cupressales > Cupressaceae > Sequoiadendron > Sequoiadendron giganteum. The sequence continues at coordinate 37,397,983 of CM021106.1, read as the reverse complement.
TAGACATTTTTGCTGGTCCCCAGGCTCGCACGTAGTGCAAGGGGAGAGCATACGCACACTAGTACTCCTAGGTGGAATCAACTGGACTGGAACAAGTTGTGATTTTTGGTCACCCAAGATCACCCTAAGGTACAAGGGGAGAGCATATGTCAACAACACACTCCCAAACACAACAAACAAGATTAATTGACCCTTTAATTAATTCTATGCGTGCCTAACTAGTATGAAAAACACAACAAATAAGATAACTAAAGAGCTTCGACCTCTCGTCCTACAACACACAAGTCAGTAGTTTTGACCTCCAATTTTGGGTGTACAATTAGCTACACAAATGTTAGTAAAATATCACAAGCACAAATGAACAAGTTAGTTGGTTAGTACCCAAATCCGAAATCAAATGAAAACTCAAATTGAAAAGTTTAGCATTATGGATTACCTAAAGTTCACCTCTGCATGAAGCGAATTCACTTTTCTCTAGGATGCGAGGTCGCCCTTTCAGAAAATAGGTGATATCATAATCACATGTTGAATGGAGAGGAGGAAACATATTCACCTTTGTAGTCAATGCAGGATCGCCACTTCCTTCAACAAGTCTGCCCATTCAAGTCACCTGAGCACGTTTGCCTCTGAAAGTATTGGTCTAGATTAGCAGTTGCAAGTTTTCTTTATGAGAGAAAGGCGTATACGTGTTTTCCTGTGTTTAATGCAGGTCTACCCTTGTGTTAGGTGGACTCGTCCATCTAGGCGGATTCACCTTTGTGTCTAAAATCTAAACATACAAAATTTGAAACAACACAAAGAAGTGAAAGTAGACCCGTGACATGGGTCTCATCAGGTGTGCCAAAAATGTGTGTAGTGTTTTTAATCTACTAAAAATGCAAGAAAATCAAGCGAAAGACTAAATCAAGAACAAAACTCAAGATAGGGTGATGAGGAGTTCAAACTAGCATAGAAAACATCTTGTTGTGTAGATGTGCCTGTGATGTGCGATTGGATGTGTGCTCACTCGAAATTTCGACAGCATAATGACACTCTAGTGAAAAATGGGTGAGAGAGATGAAAAATGGCTAAGTGTTGGGCTAAATAGATGTTAGGGGATTTTTGGATTGAGGGCTAAGATTGATTGATAGAGATCAATGGATGAGATTGGTTGAGATCTCTCAAGCCACCAAATTGTGCCAAGTGGCACAAGGAGAGGGCTTGAGAGGGAGAGGGTACAATCCCATGTGACTGATGTGATGGGGAGGTTTGACCCACTTAATCATGGATTAAGTGTGTGCATTTGCTTAGTGGGTAGGTTAAAGGTGAGGATTAGGATTAGGAAAAAGTGATGGAGGATGTGACATTTGAGATATTAAATAAATAAATAAAATTTATTTGTTTAATTTATGGGATATAAGGGGTAAGGGAGATAAAGTATTTAATTGATTTTTTAAATACCTTAGGGATTTAGAGGAAATTAGGGATATTAATTAAATAATAGCAATATTATTTAATTAATGTGGATAAGAGGATATTTAGACGAAAAAGGATAAATTTGACCAAACGTAAGTGGCCAAATTTAGGTGTCTACAATAGTAATATTCAATGATAATTAAATAATATATATCTTTCACACTTTAATTGTCCATAGATTTAAGTAGAGGCCCTCTTATTTTATAATTTCATATTCATCATCTTTTGTAAGGGTTGACATAACATTTTTTCAAGTTGTTTTTGGTTTTTATTATTTTTATATGCTAGTTGTCTTTCTAGTTTTTCTTATTTTATACGTGGTATTTTAATAGTTTTTGTTAACATACTCATACTATTACTCTCCACAACTTGTTATCACTATAATTACGTCTCTTGGCGTGATAATTAAATAATACATATCTTTCACACTTTAAGTTATTTATCTTATCTTCCACATGTTAGGTAGCATACATTTTTTTAGTGATGTAATACTCTAATCTAACGCATGTCAAAGAGGTTGAATGTACTTGATTAAATTTTCTTTATTTATCTATATTCATATATATATTTAAGTAGAACCATCTTACTTTATAGTTTCACATTCATCATCTTTTGTAAACAATACAAGGTCAATAATTATTTTTTTAATTTTTACTCAAGAAAAAAAAATTGACACTATTTGTTTCGTATTTTATTGAAGAGTTGTTTTATCTTTCAATAATAATATAATAAATCATAAAAAATATTCTCAAGTTTTTAAAAGGTAAATGAAGAATCAAATACTTTTATATTTCTATATGAATATTATTTTTAATGTTTATCTAAACTTTACTTCATGAGATAATATTTACATTTATATTTAAGTTTTGTGGTATATATATATATATATATAATGTTATGTTTTAGTTTTCCTTATTTTTATATATTGAATTTTTTTAGTTTTATTATTTGTATATGTCAACGCTTTAGTAGTTTTTGTTAACACCATTACATATTGCCACTTTCTATGCCTCTCCACATAATTGTGTATTTAAGATATGAAGAAAATATTTTATTAAATTTATAGCTAAACTAATATAAATATCTTAAATACATCTATCTATTAAAATTGCTTAAATAACTATCTAATGTATGCCATAAATTTAATTTAAACACCACAAATCAACACATTTAAAATAAAATGGCATAGCCTTTAAAAGACAGATAAATACCTTCTACTCACACTTATGCCATGAGCATCCACATGTATTAATATATCATAAATTTAATATGAACAACTCAAATAAAATTAAAAAAAAATAAAAATTGTCTTAACTCTTTAAGAGGCGGATAAATACCCTCCACTCACACTGATGTAGGGTACTCCCCTTTCAAATCTCAAACTCACAACTACAACAAGAAACACCAAAACAAGAATGTAAGAGAGAACCGGTCTTTTTTTATTACTGTAATCAAAATGATATTATATTTCTACATTCGTCATCATATGGGCCTTCTTGGCTTCGCAGTCTACCAATCTTCCAAATCAAAGATAACACTCTTTCATACTTCATGCCTTCACCATGAGAAATCAGCTTGACCCTCCTCACTACTATCTTCACTTTGTTCCCTCATAATTTCCTTCTCCCTTTCTGAGCATCCACCACCTCTAAGGTTTTCCCCCCTCATTCCATGTGTTTTTTCCTTTTCTTCTTATCAATAGAATCTAGATTAAAGTTTGGTGTCCATGCTTGCCTTCACGCCGCCATCCACTTCCCTACAACATTAGTGTCACTAGGACGGTTACACAATATGCTAGCTTAGAAGCTTCTTAGGTCTCCATCTCACCCCACTCCTTGCTCACAAATGTGTAAGCATGCAAGCTTATAAGCATGAAATCCTCCCAAGCCTCCACCTTATCTTTGAATTTTGACTTGGATCCACTATCTTGCTCACATATGTGTGAGCATGCTCCTCAGACATGTGTAGCCTTCATTTCACCTTACAATGATCTCCCTCTTATGACACTTGCCACAAAGTTAAGCTTTCAATCCATGCCTTCGTTCTCCTCAAATATTATCCCTCCATCAACTTTGCATCTCATCCATCTAATTCTTCCTTGAATATTTTTTGAACTGATTCCCTTCCCTTCTATTTTCATCAACTATTCACACACTATCCATATGTTGTCCATTTGAGAACCAATCCATACATCCTTAGCTATCATTATGTTGGTGCATTGAGCAATCCACATTTCATAACAATAATCAATACACATATTATTAAGCACATCAAGTGAACTTTTGGGTGCACTTCACTTACACTCTGGATCAAAGGAACAAGGTAACCAGGTAAAATATTTCATTTAGTTTGTGTGAATCTTTATTTTGTTTATTTTCTTGTGTCATTCCAATTTTCTTGTCTTCAATGAGTATACACAATCTTTATATTTTATAGTAATATTCATAATAATTAAATAACAAATATCTTTCACACTTTAATTATCCATATATTTAAGTAGAGGCCCTCTTACTTTATAATTTCATATTCATAATCTTTTGTAAGGGTTGAAATAACTTTTTTCCAAGTTGTTTTTTAGTTTTTATTATTTTTATATGTTGGTTGTTTTTTTAGTTTTTCTTATTTTTGTATGTGGTCTTAGTTTTTGTTAATATGCTCACACTATTACACTCCACCACTTGGTATCACTATAGTTATGTCTCTTAGCGTGATAATTAAATAATACATATCTTTCATACTTTAAGTTTTTTATCATATCTTTCACACGTTAGGTAGCATACATTTTTATTAGTGATGTAATACTCTAATCTGACACGTGAAGAGGTTGAATGTACTTGATTAAAGTTGGTTTCTTTATCTATGTTCAACTATATATTTAAGTAGAACCATCTTACTTTATAGTTTCACATTCATCATCTTTTGTAAACAATTCAAAGTCAATACTTACTATTTTAATTTTTACTCGAGAAACTTTTTTTGACACTGTTTGTTTCATATTTTATTGAAGAGTTATTTATCTTTCAATAATATATAATAAAATCATAAAAAATATTCTCAAGTTTTTAAAAGATAAAAAAAATATAAACAAATACTTGTATATTTCTATATGAATATTATTTTAATGTTTTTATCTAAACTTTATTTCACAAAATAATATTTTCATTTATATTTAACGTGTGTGTGTGTGTGAGTTTTTCTTATTTTTATATATTGACTTTTTCTAGTTTTTATTATTTGTATATGTCAACTCTTTAAAAGTTTTTGTTAAACACACACCCACCATTTCACATTGCCCCTTTGAGCCTCTCCACATAATTATATGCCTAAAATATGAAGTAAATATTTTACTAAATTTATAGCTAAACTAGTATAAATATCTTAAACATGTCTATCTATAAAAATTACTTAAATACATATCTAACTTCTCTCTTAAATTTAATATAAACATCACAAATCAACACATTTAAAATAAAATGGCTTACTCTTTAAAATATAGATAAATACCTTACACTCACACTTACGTCATGAACATCCGCCTTTATTAATATATCATTAATTTAATATAAACACCTCAAATCAACACATTTAAAATAAATGATCTTGGATAAATACCCTCCACTCAGGCCTACTTACGCCATGGACATCCACCTTTTATTAATACATTTTATTTGTATTAAAATGTGGACAATGATTAAAAGACTTTTTGTTCTCATTTTAAAAAGAAGAAATTATATAAGTTGTCGCGTGCAATGATGCGTGAATTTACTAACTCAACTTTTCGTTAAATTCAACGGCCGCGTGTATGTATTTGATGATGATGATATAAGTAAAAAAATGTGTTTAAATCAATGTGCACTAACTAATCGTATAGAGATTAAAAGTTTTTCCTAGGATAATCATATAAAAGTGATTAAATAATTAACAATTCATGTAGATAAAGATAGGACGATATTTGTGATAGATAATTATATTGAACATAAGATAATTGAATAGTGGATAAGGGGTATTTATTTTTAGGATTAATGATGAAAAGTAGTAGTTATTTTGAATCAATTTATTATTAAAATTAATTATATTGATTTGATGAATGTTCTAGAATTTGTAGTCTTTAAAAATTTATGGTTTAGTATTAGTTTTACGAGTTTGATCTTGATTGTCGTGAATCTAGTATGTTGTATATGATTGGTTTGATCATACATGAGTGATCTAATAGTATGTCTAAAGATTTTCTTAGATTTAGATATTAGCATCTAAATTTATCAAAGTAGTCATTGGAGACATTGTTGAGGAACAAACTTATTCGATATGTGGGCAAATTTTCTTAGGTGAAACTCCTTAGTGGACCAAATCAACAATGACGAGTGATGTCAAAGACAACATTCATAAACATGCAAGTAGCATATGTGATGATAATGCAAATATAATTCCTTTATTATCCTTTAGAATTGAATTATGTTTTAACAATACAACCTTATTAAATTAAGTGTGTGTTAAGTATCTTTATTAGAAATTAGGATCTTAGGTTACTACTGATCACAAATAAAATATAAGATAAATGGAATGAGAATTACAAGATGTACAGATTCAACATATTACACAATATATAAAGCATTATTCTATTAGAAAACATTTATAGAATTGACTATAATATTATAGACAGAACCTCATTATACCACCCTCACTGAAAGAGAAGTTCCTTAAATATGGGAGAAGGGGTAGAAAAATATCTAAAGATGTATTAGTCATAAAATTAATATATTTTAAAGGCATATCGTGATGTAGATTTCATATTAATAAGATCATCAATATAGTCAATAAAATAATAATCAAAATAACGTTGATTTTATATGTAAAACTAATGAATATCATAATTGATTATGTATTTATCATTTTCCACTAACATATAGTATTCTATAGAAATCTAGATGTAATACCTATTATATAGGTAATGCATAGTCTAAATATGGTAAAATAAATCAAATTTATTAGAAGGTTAGATTGGTCTTTTTATGTGATAGATTTAGAATTTAAAAAATATGGAGAGGAGTAGGAAGAGAAGAGGAGGGGGAAGTTTGAATTCTAGAGATGATTCAGATGGAAAAGGAGAGGATGTAGAGGATGCGGATGGATCATTGTTGGGAGGTGATGGCGACGGAGAAGGAGAAGACGCAAAGGACGTTGATGGATTTTTGTTGGGAGGCAATGGCGACTTGTGGTTGGACTGGTTGTTGTTGCCCTGTTGGGTTGCGATAGCTTCGTGATGTTTGCTTCCTTCTTCCAGTCAGGTGGTGGTGGTGCAGAGCAAGTTGTTTTCATTCAGTTGGGAGGCGATAGATTTGCTTCTTCATCGGGATGGGATGGAGGATTTTGTTGTTCCTCTGGCTTTTGTCTGCTTTTTGGCTTGCCCTTTTCATTTCTTCTTGAGGGTTCTGGTTGTGGCCTTTGTGGGGTGCACTTATTTTTCCTTACAGCTAGTGAGTGTGTGCTTTGGGTTTTCTGAGGAGGTTTGGTTGGAGGATAGGCTTATTTTTGGTCTTATTGGGCATAATGGGATTACTTGGGTGCTCTTTTTGCTAGTTTGCTCTCTTTTTTGTTTTTTCTTGGCTTTCCTTAGCCCCTCTCTACTGTTTGTTTGGTGGCACCTTTTTAGCAGCTCTCGTTGTTGGGTTGCAATGGCTTCGTGATGTTTGCTTCCTTCTTCCAGTCAGGTGGTGGTGGTGCAGAGCAAGTTGTTCTCGTCCAGTTGGGAGGCGAAAGATTTTCTTCTTCATCAGAATGGGATGGAGGATGTTGTTGTTCCTCTGGTTTCTATTTGCTTTTTGGACTACCCATTGCATTTCTTCTTGAGGGTTATGGTTGTGTCCTTCGTGGGGAGCGCTTGTTTTTCCTTACAGTTGGTGAATGTGTGCTTTGGGTTTTCTGAGGAGGTTTGGTTGGAGGATGGGCTTATTTCTGGTCTTATTGGGCGTAATGAGATGGTTTGGGTGCTCTTTTTGTTGGCCTTCTCTCTTTCTAGTTTCTTCTTGGCTTCCCTCAACCCCTCTTTGTTGTTTGTTTGGTGGCACCTTTTTAGCGTCTCTTGCCCTAGGTGTTTCGTGGTTGATGTTGATTTCCCTCTTGTGGTCTAGCGGTGCTTCCCATTGGTTGGAAGTATGGAGTTTTGGCCTATCTTTGGCTCTGACTGGCGTGTTGGGGTTGCTTGGGTGTTTAATGGTTTGGTTGTCTCTCAATTTCCTTTTTGTATGGGTTTTTCCCTTTTCCCTTTTGGGTCTTGTTTGCTTCTGCTCTCTTTGGGCTCAGATCTTTTGAGTAGCTACTGGTCTGGTTCTTTGTCTAGGTTGTTTCCAGATTGGATTCTCTTGGTTGGATTTTTTTCTAGCACTTTTCTTAGATCCTAGATGTTGTTTCCTCTTGTTGTTGTTTATTGGCTTATGGTTGGGTTGTTCTTCAAGCTTTTATTGAAAACCCAGATGATTTTTAGCCTAAAAGTTGTTATGGTGGCTTTGTGGCTATTATTCGATCTTCTTCTCTTGGTCCACAGTATGGTCTTGGTACTGCATTTATCGAAGGATGCTCTAATCACTTGTTTGTTTTTTGTGTTGGTTTTCTCCTCGTATCTTATGGAGGTGGATTCCTCTCCTTTTGAGGTGGAGATGGGAGGTGATGGGTTTTGGTTTTGCCAGTTGCTTATCCTATTAAGGTGGATGCTTCTCCTATGGAGGTGGAGGTTGAGGGGGCTGGAGATCTCAACTGGTGCTGGATTAGCTGGTCGTGACATTCTCTCCATTAGAGGGGAGCTCTCTTTTTTAGAGGTGGAGAATGAGTTGGTTTTTTGGTACCAGGTGTTTTTTTGTTGTAGAGAAGCTGAGTTTTTGCAGCTTTTTGTTGTGTTTCCTAAAGCTCCATTGAGGTCGGGTGTGGGGATATTTTGGTTTTGTTGAGAAACAGGGTCCAGGTTGTGTTTTACACCATTTTGTTCTCTCTTTCTCTTGGATATAAAATGGATATTCAAATAATAGCAAGGCTTATAGATGTTTTAATAAGAGACTGAGGAAAATAATTGAAAGAACTAATATAAAGGTTGATGAAGCTATGTATAGACGAATGGAAATAACTAAAGTTGAACCTGATGATCCAATTTGTTTGCAAATACAAGAAGAAGAAAAGGAAGAGAAAGAACAAAGTGATGAGCAAGAATAAACTTCAGAACCTGCACCCTAAGACTCCTAAATATGTTCAAAAAAATCATCTGGAGGAACAGATAATTGGAGACAAAAGTGAAGGAGTGAAGACAAGAAGCAAAGTGGTTGAGGTAAATTTGTGTTTACTTTCTAAGATAGAACCTAAGACTGTGAATGAAGCATGTAATGATGAAATTTGGGTTAGAGCAATGAAAGAGGAACTACAACAGATAGAGAAGAATGAGACATGGGAACTGGTCCCTAGACCTGCAAACAAGAATGTAATTGGTTCTAAATGGGTATTCAAAAACAAGTTGAATGAATATGGTGAAGTGGTAAGGAATAAAGCAAGACTTGTATGTAAAGGATATTCACAGGTTGAAGAAATAGATTTTGAAGAAACTTTTGCACCTGTAGCAAGAATGAAATCCATTTGAATGTTCTTGGAATTCTCAGCTCATAAAGACTTCAAAGTATATCAAATGGATGTCAAATTTGCATTTTTGAATGGAGAGTTGGAAGAAGTGTATATGGAGCAACCGGAAGGTTTTCAACAGTTAGAAAAACTAGATATGGTTTGTAAATTAAAGAAGGCACTATATGGACTGAAGTAAGCTCCCCGAGCATGGTATGCAAGACTAGATAAATACTTGACAAGGCAAGGATTCAACAAAGGGTCTATAGACAACAATCTTTACTTCAAGGTTGAGAAAGACAAGATTTTGATAGTTGTGGTGTATGTTGATGACATCATCTTTGGAGGAAATGAAGGTATGTGTAAGATGTTTGTTGAAGAGGTGCAAAAAGAATTTGAAATGTCTATGATTAGTGAACTGAATTTCTTCCTTGGACTTCAAGTAAATCAAACTGACAAAGTGATATTCATTTCACAATCTAAGTATGTTAAAGAATTACTAAAGAAGTCTGGAATGGATGACTCCAAACTGGTTTGTACCCCTATGGTAACTGGATGTAAGCTGAGTAAGGATGATGAATCTGCTAAAGTTGATCATAGCATGTACAGATCCATGATTGGTGGACTATTGTATCTTACCACTACTAGACCTGATATCATGCATGTAGTATGTTTAGTTGCAAGATTTCAAGCGGAACCGAAGGAAGCACATGTTACAACTATGAAAAGGATATTCAGATATCTTAAAGGAACTCCAAACTATGGACTATGGTATCCATAGGACAATGATTTCACATTGAATGCCTACACTGATGCAAATTGGGTTGGTTGTGTAGATAACCGGAAGAGCACAAATTGTGGTGCATTCTTCCTTGGAGGAAGATTAGTTTCATGGTTGAGTAAGAAACAAGATTCGATTTCTTTATCCACTACAAAAGCAGAGTATATTGCAGCAACATCTTGTTGTACACAGGTACTTTAGATGAAGCAAACCTTTATGGACATAGGTATGGTAAGTGATGAACCTATCTCTATATTTTGTGATAATACAAGTGCTATAACATTTCAAAGAATCTAGTGATGCATTCCAGAACAAAGCATATATCTATCAAGTATCACTTCTTGAGGGAGAAGGTATTGAGGAATAAAGTTAGACTTGAATATGTACCTACCAAAGAACAAGTTGTAGACATATTCACTAAGGCCCTTTCAAAGGATAATTTTGAGTATCTTAGAGGGAATTTAGGGGTTACTACCCTCCTTTGAACTAAGAGCACATGGAGGTGCATCAGTCCAGTGGATTCGCACTCTTTATTCTGGATTGATGATTGTGGTCTACTCCTTAGGGGGAGTCGTGAAGTGTATTGTTGCAGTATGTGATGTGGGTGTACTCTTTAGGGGGAGTGAACAGAGCTTTATATGGAATAATTTCCTTTTCCATTGATGTCAAAGGGAGAGAGAGAATCGTGTGAAAATTTTGGTCAAACATATGATCTAGTAAGATTCATTCTAGCTAAGTTAGATACTTCCAAAACTTTCTCAACTAAAATTGTTGGCTAAAAATATATAGAGCACCACTTTGAGTCCAATTTACAAAAAAAAAAATTATTTGAAAAACTTGAAGTTTCAATAACTCTTACTAATGTAAATAACATTTATATAAAAAAAAAAAACCTTTGTAGATCCATAAGTGTAGTTTTCAAAAATATATATATTTTAATAGTTTAATTATTATTTATATTTTATTTTTTATATTTACTAAAAGTAAGTTATCAACACAAAATATTAGGTTGATTACCGTCCCAAGGAAAAATACTAAAACTTATTTAAAAAAATTGAAAAAAATATGATGCACTGGATAAAAGAATCTATTTCAAAATGGTATAATTTTATTTTTATTTCAGATAAATATTTAATATGAAAGTTGGAGTCTGATGGAAACAACTATTTTTTGATTCATGCACATTTTAATATTTATTTTTCAAAATTGGAAAAAAATATATCCGTGCACTAAAGTTTCAAGTTATAAATACACAAAAAAAAATTGAAAGAAAAAAAATAAAATTTACTATAAAAAGTTTGATGTCCCATGCAACATCATTTTTCAGCATTTTATCAGCAACTAAATTATAGCGTTAATTTATTAAAAAATATTTTAAAATAATTTTTTTATTTTTAAAAAAAATACAAACATAAAATATACTAAAAAATACATATTTTACTAGTTTACATCATTTCAAAATTCAAAACATATATGCCACTTTTTAGTGATTCAAGTTTAAAAGTTGGATCAGTGTTGGTCATTTCCTTTATAAAGTGTGACACAACTTTATGCTTTTACCCTAATGGTCTATGTGTCCTGACAAAATCTCTTATGGTTTGGCGCTCTGAAAGACCTGCTCTAGAGCTCCCGTGTTTTTGTTGGTTGGCTCGGTTGGACTGGTGAAGTGTTCTTTGAAAATGAATTTGGTTGTAATTGTTGTGGATGTATCTAAGATGTTCTCAGAGATGGCGAAATGACTGGTGAAGTGTGTTGAGTGATCCACGTTTAATTATTTTGCTAGAGATGCACATACTTTAAAGATCACTGGTGTTTTCATTAGGTTTGGCCGACCTAGTGTTTACACGTTACATTTTGATTTTGCATCGATTTGAGAAAGCATGTGCGAACTTCAAAATGTTATTTGGGTCCTAAATTAAATATGTAATTGGTCATCTCTCATTCTTATCCATTGCGGGAATGTTGAGTAGCCAACCTAGTTTGAATTTATAAATGAAATTGTATAGCCAACCTTGGAGAATGTTCCTGAGGTTGAAGATGGTATAAAAGCAAGTCAATTTGTAGCAAATTTGATATCCATCCATCCACAAATCGAACAAGTGAGTGAATTGTGTGAACAAGTGCGAAAAGCAGAGAGTGGAAGAATGAATTAATGCAACAATACTTTAAGGTGTTAGAAACCTAAAAGCAGTGAGTTGATGGTATCTACAATCTTCTGATCAGGTTGCGAATGTGTGGAACCCTAGTGGTGGATCTTCATTTATATATATATATATATATTTGTAGGCAGTGAGCCTCCTTTCTAGACGGCAAGTCCTTCTCTAGGTATTGAGCCCTTAATTTGGCTAGTGAGCCTTTGTATTTGGGCAGTGATCCCTCTAGCAGTAAGCCTTTGTATCTGGTATTACATTACTACTATATTGTGAGTTAATCATCACTGTGGTTTTTCCCTCATTGGGTTTTCCATGTAAATTTGGTGTCTCTGGTGTTCTCTTTCTATTATTTGCATTTCATGTTTACACTTAATAACAAATTAAAGTTAAGGTGAAAAGACTAAGTTTAAAAGTAAAGTGATTTGATACAACTAATTCACCCCCCCTCTCAATTGTCTTGTGCATTTCAAGAAAAGTGATATACAATAGGCCACCTTCTATAAAGATCGTATCATATCCCTATGTGCTATCCCTATCTCCATAAATGTTTGGCTTGTCCCTTGTGTCCTAAATATTTCTCTCACCTAATATCTCTTGTTTCATAATAATTATGCCTTTGCATGTGCTATTTGCAACTATTCCTATAATATATCTTATAATGCCATAAATGCATCTCAAGAACTTACTACTAGATCTTTCTCCACCACCATGATATCCCTATCTACCTAGAGGATGTATCTCTTACCTTTTAGTCTATCCTTCTCATTGATTGAAACATCTTTATCAATTAGATTTGTCACTAATCTTGCCTCTAGAACCTCCTAGTCTTACCACCCCCTCCTTGAGCCCATACCTATGGTTGTATCTATAGTTTCTCATCATCTCTACCTTCCCCACTTGTTTTCCATGTCATTCTAGTTAGAAGAGAATAATGAGGTTGAGATATTATCACTCTTATTTCTCTCCTCATCACATCCCTCTTCTCCCCTCTACTAATATTTTTATCCCTCCTCCATCTCTACCTCCATCTCCTCCCATACCTCCTCCTCCTACTTGATTTTCTCTCCTCTTTCCCTTTTTGTACTATCTCCTCCTCATAGAACCTACCTACCTCCTAACCTTCTCCCTCCTATATTCCTCCTCCCCTAACACCTATCCCTCCTCCCTAGCTCTATAACTCCCTCATTTTTTACCTAAACTAATCTTGTAGAGAGGTCATCCATAGCATTATCAATCACATAATCATGTGCATCTCCATCACTTCTTGTATGTTGGAGTCACCCCCACATTCCACATCTCCATGCTCATTCCAATCCATTTTAACCATTTCCCTCAAACTCTACATTGATACCAAATCTACTTGTGGTTCCCATAGTGGCACCTCCCACGTCACCCATGCAAAAACATGTGAACCCACAGGCATATCCTATTACTACCCAAACTATCTCTACAATTTTTCTATTCAATATCTCTCCAACAAGTTTAAATATCTCTCAACCATGTAATACTTTATAATTGTTCACCATAGGTACCATGAGGCATCCTACTATCCCTCTCCCTCCCTTCATAGTCACCAAAAATTCCCCCCCCCACTACAACTCATCCAATGCCCTCTGCCAAAGCTCCACATCGCCCATGTGTTTGCATCACACTATCTATTGTCAATCAAACATGTAAGTCTCTCCAAAAAAAATTGTCCATCCTATCCCCAATCAATTATTTTATTACAATGTTCTCCCACACCCACACCTACAATAGTGTCAATTAGTTCAAGCTCGAGAAAGCATTGTAGGATAATTTGTAGGTCCCTATATATAGGTGGGCTAGCATGAAAACCCCCCTTGCAAATCATCATTATTTATGTACTATCTTGTCCATTCAATCTACCATGTTAATAAAAAAAATCCTCCCACTCCTATCAAGCAATAATATGCCACTTACAGGAGTCATCATCACCAAGGGTAGGTCTAGCACCAACCCCCTACATGCATCCAAATCCAACACCCTGCCTCTCCAAGTGGCAAGTCCACTCTCCCAAATAAACCTATCAATATTCTCACTACATCTATCTTTAGACTATACAATAGGTATGTATGGATCAACACCCACAAGATCTTCCATGTCCTCTAAATTCATCATTATCTCCCCTATTGGAAGATGGAATGTGCTCATCTTTGATCTCCACCACTCTGCTAATACAATCAACATGTAAATAACTTACATCCATGCCACATACTCTAACTCCATCACTTGCAATATAATATGCTCATTATCACCAAAACCCTCCATTTGACTCAACATAGCTAACTACGTCTTTCACATTGTTAATGTCTCAAGCCACTTCTACATTATAGGCAAATCATATGCCAATTAGTTTTTTGCAAAACATATTAGTTCTACTATAGTCATTAAATCTAGATACACCCTTTTTGTTGTCCCTTTTCTCTTCTTTGCTACCCACAAAAATCTACTATTTTATCCAGAAAATTTGTTGTTTCATCCTTTGCATCCATCATTTTACATTTTATTTTATCTTGTACATATGCCACTTTCTATAGTGTATGTGTTTCCCTTTCACATAACCTCTCAAATGCATATGTGTTGCCCCATTTGCACATATGTTTCACCTTCGATGTATGCACTATATTTCTACACAACTGTCATAGAATCCACATATACCTCAAAATGCTCCACATACACTAAAACCTTTAATGTAACCGACATACTTCTTATTGCATACATCAAATCACATTTTCTATGATTTGTGGATGTTCTTTCTAACCCTTTTCCTAGGTGCATTAATGAGTTCAAAATGCATTAAATGCTTCTTCTTTTTTAAACTCGCTAATATCCCATTTTTGTTAGATGCCTATATCACCTCACTCACTCTACCTGATGCCCATGGATTGGTACACTCTCCATTTCTCCTCAAATCCCCAAATTTTCTCTCTAATTCAATATTATCTAGAGTAAAAATGAATAGTTTTTCACCCCCCAACCCTATTTATTCACCTGCCCTTCACCATTTTTCTCTCATTTCTTTGTTTCTACTTTATTTTCTTCTATTTTTTCCATTCATCATTATTTTTCCTCCCCTATCCATTTTCTCACATCATTTTTTGTTGAGAGCTCACATATACTTCTTTTCGCCAACCTTACCTCTCAATGGGACATAATATTAGCATCATATTTCTTCTATTTCATAATTAATCGATGCATCCTAAATCCCTTTTCTCTTATGAAAATACTATATTTAATTTCTCTTTGAAATAACATTATTCTAACACCATTTCAAAGAGAGGCAAAATGTAGACACCTAAAATCGATACCCTATCAATTTTTATTATCTCCCCTATAATTGATCATTTATATTTGATCAATTGACCAATTTTCACTCTATTATTAATTAAATAATATTGTATTATTTAATTAGTAACTTCACTACCCTTCCACTTCCATTTCTAATCTAAAATCATTAAGTTTTCCCTTCAATGGCTTAACCTTGGTAAATAAATTTACCTAATATTTATGTATCTAGACCTTATTTTCTTCACATCCCAATTCCATACATGGATACACTTGTAATAATTTGTACACCATGTTATAAATACAAAGTTCCTTGAAGTGTGGTCAAAATCTCCACATACTCCCAAAGTCCCAATTTTAAATTCTTCCAAAGTACTTGGGACATAGTAATACTCCAAAAGTCTAATTTTTAAAATCTTCTCAAAGTACCTTCAAGTACTCCCCTCGATCCTTAACATCCAATTTGCCTCAAACACATCTCCCACCATTGTTTTTTTCTTAAATGATGGAAACTCCATCCTCACCAACCAAATCAAGCCGCTTATTCATCCCACCATCCGCCAAGATCTTGCATGCAATATGGAGCCTTGATCTCTCCATAAAATATTTTCCTTCCATGGAACATGCCAATAATCTATAAACTAAGGGCTCCTCTTGTCATTATAATCCAACGTGAATGTATTTTTATGTTGCTAGTGTTAGCACTTGGCATATAATACCATCCATCAACAAATCTCTTTGGGAACAAACACTACATGCTAGTGCAACAAGGAGGTTTGGTGAAGGTATAATTGTGTGCTTTCATTTGTGTTTGTCTCCTTATGTCTAATCTTGAGTGTTGTATCTTGATGTGAATTAAGTAGGCTAATTGTTAAACTTGTTCAATTTATATTCACATTTTTATGCACACTGACCACAATCAGTAAAGGATGATGTGCTTGTGCACATTGTTGATGTCATTTAGGGGTTGGAGGAGAGAGTGATTTGTAGACATGCACAATGAAGGTAATTTTTAGATATGAAAATTTTGTTGATTATGTCTAAAGGTTAAAAATTTGTTATCAAAGAATAATTAAGTTGGATTTTGATTGTTTCAAATATTTTATTTTTGGGTTTCTAATCTTTTATTATCTATTTTTAAATGAACATATGTTATGAGGACTTAACATGTTATTTGAGTTAGGATAATTTTAGCATAAAAATATAATATTGATATTAGATTGGAATTAGTTTTGCTAAAAATAGTGCAAATGACATAAAGGACAAGGTAAGGATTCTAGAAGGATATATTTTAAGTGCATGATACATTTAATTTTTTTATCCATCTTTTAGGAAAAACATGTGCTAAATATAGATTAAAGAAAGAAAGAACTAAATATGCTTTAGATTAATTCCTAGAATAGTTTGAATCAACATTGGGGATATTTCCTATGTAAAACCTAATTTAAACATAATAATATGTAATGAGCAAATCTAGTGAAGCTCTAAATAATTCAGTATGATATATTTTTATATGTTTTTTGTAATATTTTCATGCTTCATAGTTATTATTAGAAATGTATATGTCAATTAAAGGGTAATGGAACTCAAGTGTGCCTTGGGTGAGCAACCTTCAATTGATACTTCAATGTAGAAGAGTTAGATATTTTTTATCCTAATGGTCTATTATGTGTAGTGGTAATATGGCTAATAATAGATCCTTCATAACCCTACATAATAATGTTTCCTTCACAATCCTACATTTATGATGGCTAATTTGCATCCATACAATAATTTCTTTTCATTATAATGGATCTTTCACAACCTTATTCTACTCTCTTTTGGATTAAAGTGATCACTTGTGATCCTATACCCAACTTTTTTACTATTATAAATTCTTTGTTGATATTGTTTAGTTGTTTGTCCTTATTTTATATTTTTATCAAACACTAGTCATGAAACAATGTTCTTGTACCTGATTGGAAAAAAAAATATAAGTACAAGGAACACACATGGACTATCATTCATATCTATAGATTATTTATGCTTTTATCATTCACTTTCATGTTGATTCCTTGTTTACTTCAACATGTATGATTCATAGTAATACACAAGCAAGTCAAACTAGGGCTAAAATGTAAGGTTGTGTTGTTATTTCATGCCTATTTGACCCATTTTTTATAACCAATCTAAGAGATCTTAAATGAGCCTCTATGTTTAAAATTTCCCTTTTTATTGTATTGTTTTCCTCCTTACACTTCAATCACTCGTCTAAATAGCCAAAATCCAAAATTGGCTAAGTATGATTTTCCTTTTATGTTCAAGTTGTAAAAGTCACCAATTTTGTGATGTCACAATGTTCACAAGTTCTTGAACTTTGTGAAAGTGCAACAAAAAATTTCATGGTTCTTAAGTTCACAAAAAATGAAAAAGCACAACAAATGAGTTCAAGTGTCGACAAGGTAATAAGTTTGTGAACTTGTCAAAAGACCAACATGCTTCTTAAGTTCACAAAATTGTGCAAGTGTGATATAGTTTTCCAAGTCAGTAAAAGTATAACAAAGAGGAAAGAAGCTAAAAAGATCACAAAGTTTGCTAGTTTACAAACTTTGCATGAAAGTGTGAATGATTGAAGAAAGATAAAAAGAAATAAATAAAGAAGATTGAAAAGTTTCCAAGTGTGATTATAAACATAATATGACCTAAATCTACTAGATCCATATGAATTTAAGCTATATTAAGTCTGTTAAGTTATAATCCCAATGAAATTCTTGAAAGGTTCAAACCAAGCAACCATTAAACTAAGCATGAAATAAACCATAAAATCATAAAGGAAACTTAATTTAAGACCCAAACTTAATTCCATTGGAGGAGTGGTGCTACATATGTGGAATGCAACCTTTTCCCAATCCTTTGGATAAACATGTCATCAAATGGATTTGTAATGATGAGAGTTGATGAAATTGATGAAAACCTAAGCTAAACATGAATTCAAAGCTAGATAACATATATATTGAATGCTAAATGCTAATGGAGATGGATGCAAACTAAGCTAAGTGGAAACAATGCTCAAAGGTGGTAGCCATTAATGGGAACTAAGTTAAAATGGATGCATAAACTAATTAAGATGATGTTAAAATGCTAAACATTGCTCTACGTTTTTCTATAGTAACTTTGCTAAAATGAGTGGATCCCTATTTCATAGAAGTGAGGTCTATTTATAGGTAAAATTGTGAAACCAATGGTCAAGATGAATTAGCCTAATCAAGGGATGAAAATCAATGAGAGGATCAGGCATGGATTGAGGATTCCAATCTATGATCAAAGTTGAAAGTTGAAAAGGATCAAATAATTTGTTCAATGGTCCTAATTAGATTTCAATAAACACACTTCCTAAGAATTAGGAAGAGATTAAGATATTTTCATTTTGAATGAGTGCACAATAAGTAATATTCTATAAGAATATTCTCTTTTGGAGGAATGAGAAAAGGAGGAATGTTCCAAGGGAATATTCTCTTGAAAGTGGGAGGGTGAAGATAATTAGTAATTTAATAATTAAAACAAAGTTTTAATTGTGCAAATTAGAGGAATTTAGGATTATCATTAAATAATCTGCATTACTCAATTAAACAAGATTAAATGTTAGTGTGAAAGTGGGTGAATTAAGCTAATGAAATTAATTAGATTAATAGATAAAAAAATGATGAATTTAATTAAATAACTAGGATTATTTAATTAAACAGTCAAAAAAGGGGATGAATTCAAGATGAAACGGTGTTAGTAATCATATTGAAGTGTGCAATATCATTCAGGACAATTGTAAGTGTCTACACCAAGTTCTAAATGTCAACAAGTTCACAAGTTTACAAACCTTTTGAAAGTGTGACATAGTTTGTGAAAGGCCAATAAACTTTAGCATGACAAGCACCCAAAAATTTCTCCTCACTTACCTATTGGACCTTGATTCCCTATGAGAAGTTTGGATGTGAACCATAATTTCCTATTCCCCATATCATTCCACCCCTCATTCCCTACATGACATTTCCTTCTGTTCCCTGACAAACTTTTGGACCCTTTGAGTCTATGTTTCCTCTTATGCCATGCTTTCCCCTTTTAATTGTCTTTTTATCTCAATTCCAAATCCCTATTTCCTTTTAGATTTTTCTCCTCGACATATGTTGACTATTCACCTTTTTTTTAGAATTGCTAAGTGCCAGATATAATGGTACAAATTCCATTCACCCACTCCCACCTACCCTCAAAATGACCTTGAAGTGCTATTAATGTGCTTTTAATACTCACCAACTAACAAATCAAATTTGATGGTGCCTAAAATCATCATTTATGCAAATTGACACATTCAAAAAATAAAATAAACACTCACCCATACCTCAATTATTACTACAAAGCCTAATGATTGGCACACCATCCTTAGGCTGCCATTTTAGCTAATTTCTTGGGTGATTTTTTTGGTCTTTGCACTCAATCCCATTAGCCATCAATGCTCAAAAGTATGGTAGGGGTACAGAGGATGTTATTTCCTTCGTTTCTAGGGGTATTAAGGACTCATGGTGGATCATAAAATTTATTGTAGTTTTGGTGCTTTCCTCTGGGGGTATTAAGGACCTAACCATCCTCATTTTTCAATGAGAGGCCTAAGTTCCAATAGATAGGGTAGAATATAGAGAAAAATATATATAATAGATTTGTTAATCTCTAAAGTAAATGTATTCTTAAGCCTTGTAATCAATAAAATATTGATAATCTTCTTCCTTTTATGATTGTTATACTATGTATTTTTTGGGTTTTAGTTGTGTCTTGTGGGTTTTAGTCTCTTCTGGCCTATTCAAGTTGATTGTAGATATTTCACCCCTCTTATAGCTATATTCTCTTCACATTTTACCTCTTAATAGCGTTCTAATTAAATTCGTGTGATCCATTGTTGGCTTTGAAGATTGTCTTGTGATTTTAAGGCAAGTTAGAACTCAACTAAGTCTTGGTGCATCACCACCTTTCCCTTTAAGTAATTTTCCTTCTCCCTTTTCTCCTATGAATCATTAGAGTAGGAGTAGGCTTTTGTTTTAATCTATTGAATTGGATCAACACTTGCACTTAGGCTTAGGAAGAAACCATTCTATGGAGGTTTGATCTCAAGTTAGCAAGGTCCCAAACTTGAGAGACCATTCCCATTGTGTCTCTAAAATACTAAACCAAATTCAATAAGGGTGTATTTTTAGGTGACAATAGGTCAAAAGACGCATCTCTAAAAATTTTACCCATATGTTTTGGACTCACTTTGACCCTTTATTGCTAGTATGGTGTTCTAGTGAGTAAATGACATATTTTCATGTGAAAGTCACAATTAACCCAAACTTACAACAAACCTAATTCCCCATACCAAATATCTAGATTTGATCATCACATTTATTGTTTCATGTCTTAGGTCAATCATACATTTATAGTTATGAACCTATGCCTCTAGGTATTGGATGAGTGTATAGCTTGAATTGAGTGAGTTCAAATTGTTAGGCTCATTTTTCTTTAGGTATGTGCTAGTTACAATAGATCTTGTCTCTAGGTAGGGGGTTTGGGGTTGGGTAACATGTGGCTAGAGTACATGGAGTGTTTCATTGTTGGTTTCAATACATTGGGTGGTTGTGTGATTTATATTTTATGATGATTCACAATATGATGTTTCACAAAGTTCAACCCATGTTCGATGAGAGTGTAATAGACAACTGACATGCATGGATATAGACTTTGGGCAAGATAAATTCACAAGTGGACATCAACAATTAGTTGTGTGCATGGTTTCTTATCCACACTATCTCTTATCTTCTAAATTTATTTAACCATGAACTTTAAAATTTTAAAGTATCATAAACTACTTCAAGATCACATTGATGAGAATTGCATGCCACACACTATTCCATTTAATGTTAGACTCATTTTAATAAGGTTTTCCTTAATATAATGACTAGTGTAAAGTGGCATATTTTAGTACAAAGGCTAACCAGCCTAAGGCCTACCTATTCCATACACACACATCTTTAGGGATTGATTGTAATTCTTAGTATATCCATTAATTATCTTTTATCAAATTTGTATGCATAGAAATGAACCCAAAACTTTCAATTCAAGTTTAAAAGTGGGCCCTTTTCGACTTCCCTGAACTAGCTATTATGATCCAAGTTGAGCACAAAATCAATTAACTTATGTGCTAAAGAGTTGTATTTAAGGAAAAACCCTAATTCAATTTCATTAATTCAAAATTTCTCTATCCAATTCACATTATAACTCAAGGACCATATCATCAACTTACATCAACATCATAGGCATCATTGCATGTTTGCTTGTTATCTTCAATCATTTGTATCAAATAATTAAATTGCCAACATGAGTTTGACCAAAGAAGAACATTATTTTCCTAGTAAACTCCTAACTAATATGAATTGACTCCACCCCTTTCAAGTGGTTGATTTATTGCCTTGCATGCCTTGGGTGAGCAATCTTTGATTGATATTTCAATGCATAAGAGTTAGATTAGGTGTTTTTCCTAATGGTTTATTGTGTGTAGTGGTAATATGGCTAACAATGGATCCCTCATAATCCTACATAACAATGGTTCCTTTGCAACCCTACATTTAAGATGGCTCCTACATAACCCTACAATGATCTCTTTTTATTATAATGGATCCTTCACAACCATATTTAATTCACTTTTGGTTTAAAGTGGTCCACTTGCAATCCTACACCCAACTTTTTACTTTTTGCTTTGTGTTGACATTGTTAAAAAGTTATTCATGTTTATATTTTTATTAGATGCTTCTCATAATTTTGTGCTTGCAATTTTGGAGACAAAATTATCATTACAAGGAGCACAAATGGATCATCATCCATATCTTTATTATTTTTATAAGTGCTTATCATTCACTCTCTTTGCTGATTGTTATTTACTTTGGCATGCACGATTTATAGTAATTCACATGCAAGTCAAAGTGGGGACAAAATTTAAGGATGAAAGGTTGCATCACTAAGACTTTCTCCCATATGTTTTGGATTCACTTCGACCCTTTATCCCTGGTGTGGCAATCTAATGTGTGAATGTCATATTTTTGTGCGAAAGTTGACAATTAACATAAACTTGAAACTAACCTAATTCCCCATCTTCAAAGATCTAGATTTTCTCATCACATTCTTTTTATCATGTCTTCGATCAATCCTACATTTATAGTTCTAAACTTGATTCAAAATTACATTTGTGATTTTGGACTTAATCTTAAGCCAACTATGACTAAGTCCCAACTAACCATATCTACCAACTTGAGCATGATATATTTCAAATACCATGCTAAGGTGTATAAAATGACAAAGTCCTAGTCCATTTGATCATCTAGAAAACATTATCATTACAAGAGTACTTAGATCAATGTAGCATCAATGCCCACACTCATGAAAATAGATAGACATTCACATCCTACTTGACTTGTTTGTAAGCTCATTCTACATTGTTAAATCAATTAAAAAGATTCGACTAAGATAAACTTACTAAACTAATAGACTTCCCAATCCCGGTACAATAAACTCTATTAATGTTCCTTAGAACTTCCCAATCTTGTTTAAATTATCAAAAGGGGGCATATTATGAGGAAATTAGGAAACAAACTTTGAGCCACACAAAAGCTTAAAAATGATAAGTGCAGGAATGACTAGGGATGTGTGGGTATCAAGACCACAAAAGTGTGATTGAAGTAGAGCAGAAAGCAGAGGACACTCACTCACCTTCCAATCTCCAAAGAAGATAAGGATGGCCCGGCCCTCCAATCCAATGTTTGGGGAGGCAACCGCCTAGCTAGGTAAGAATAAGTTTGGATGGAACTAAAAATCTGTTAACGTGTAAAATTTGATAAGATGAGGATGAAGACGTGTGCGGGCGCAGCAGAGTCTGCGCCGCACGCCATAAATGTCGGGTTGCGTGGCCGACCGGCGACCGGCTCAACCATTAATGTTATTGTCTTGTCCCCTTCTTCCACTGTCCCTTTCCCTTCCTTGCTTGTAAGGGAAAATACCTTGGGGTGTCCTTACACAATCCCATTAAATCGTCGTAAGCCTTGACTTGTCACAGTTTAAATGATTACCTGCCATCCTCAATCAATGCAAAGTTATTATCACTCATCACTACCAGCATGTATGTGCCATAATTGCCTCCATATTCCAATTTCCCATCATTATTTGCCAACATGGAACTGAAACACCCATCATTCTTTCACCCTTGCCTACGCCCCACCTCTGCTCTAAAATGGAAGATTATTAAAGTTTTAAAAGATTTTTTTCCCCTTATGGGCTTCCAATCCAAGTCATCTCTCAACATTGGACAAACAAAAACAAGAGAGAATTGATGGGGTGCATTTGAATGAATGAGATTTTAATATCGTTCACTAGACCGAAACAATCTAAGGGACCGAAAATCACAGAGAAGAAATTATGTAAATTTTAATTTTTTCTCGATGTTGGACCTTTTGTTATGAATTTTGACCAAAAAGTTGGCAGTCATGTTGATCTTCTCCTCATCAAATAACTCATGTAGATTGTCAATCCTTAAGTGGTCCACATACTGAGTACGGAGATCCTCGTAAGTTGTGCACTCCTTGATAAAGGACCCCTTAGTTTAATAATTATTAGTTGTAAATTTTGTTATTTATGTTGTTGATGGGTGTTTTGACACAGTGGACAATAGGTTAGGTAAAGTCATAAGATCATTCTATCTAATTACGTATGAGGCATTTGTGTTTTGTATTTCTATTGATTTTTACTTCACAAGACCATTCTATCTATATTACGTCTAAGGCGTTTGTGTTTTGTGTCTCTATTGTTTTTTCGTTTACAAATTTGTGTTTTGTATCTATTGATTTTTAGTTCACAAGACCATTCTATCTATATTACGTCTAAGACGTTTGTGTTTTGTATCTCTATTGATTTTTTCTTCACAAGATCATTCTATCTATTTATTATATCTAGGGCATTTGTTTTTTGTATCTCAATTGATTTTTACTTTGATTTCGTTATTCTTCTTAACATTAATGTTTTGCATTGTTATGGATGTGTTCTCAAAGAACTTTTGTATTACACCTAGTTTTTTTATTATGTATTATGAGATGCATATGTTGTATCTTTATATGTTTGGATTAGTGTAAGATTTCAACTTCGTTAATTTCAATATATATGATATAAGTGTGGTTATTATATTTGATGTTGTATTTTGGATTACTATTGATTTTTGCATCTTTATGTCTAGGTAATGCTTATCGTAGATGATTTCGAATAGATGTGATGATTTATTGATCCCTATAATATTATGTCATGATAGGAGTTTATGTATTGTTTCAACTATTTTTATATGGTGTAGGTACACTTTATGTTTCACCTAAGTGTGGAAGTATAGGTTTTCTCCCCCAATGACGGTTATTTTGAAGATTGTTGGAGTTGGTGAAACATGTGTGTTAACTTCTATCTCACTCATTTTGAGTGAGACGCATCTTGTGAATCCATGTGTAAATTTGGAGTTGAATTGCTAGCAATTCTAAAATCCATATTTTTTAGTCTTGTGTGTGGTTTTGTTATATTTTGCATTGTATCTTACATTATTTCAAAATATGTGCTTCCCATGTTTGTGGAATATTTAATGCTTTAACTCAAAATGTTACTCTCTGGTGCCTTAGTGGAAATTGTTTATTGCATTCTTATTTGTAGTGATAGGAAATTAAAGTGTATGTAATTATTTTTTAGAAATAAAATATTTGTTGACATGAAATGGAAGTGCTATAATCAGGAAGTCATTTTAGTTATATTAAGTTTATTTCTGGTGTAGATTGTTGGAGAAGAGAGCTCTACTAGTGTTTGTGTCTTTTATGTGGTATGTCGTCATTCTTATGTCACTTCATACCCTTGGTACATGAAAGCTTTTACTCTTCCCCATTTATTGTAGTTTTTTGGTAGTCCTTTTTATGGCCTCAAACTATTTCAACTTAGTAGTTAATACTAGGTTTGATGGTTTGGTAGCTCTAGACAATGGCACCACCAAACAAGCATCCCCAAAAAATTGTCTTGAAGGTTTTCCACAAGGTAAGCTCTATAACCCTCTAGAAAATGTGGTTTTACTCATCCTTGGATTTGATAATGCATACAAATTCTTAGAACATTTTACTTTGATAAGGTATTCTTTTGGTAGAACTTCCCCAAAAAGCATGCTTCGTAAATGGGTTAATAAGCATTAGGCCCCACATGGGCTTCAACTCGATGTTGTTCATAACCTAACCAAAGGGTTCTTTCGTTTTTGCTTTATTGAGGCCAACCATGTTGAGGCTATTCTCAAACATGGCTCATTGTATGTTTGTGTGTCTTTGTTAGTCTTTCAGTTGTGGATATGTAATTTTATCGTCTCAGATGAAAAGATGCCTTGTGTGCTAGTTTGGCTTGAATTTCCTAGTTTACCCTTACCTTGTTGGAACTTTTTCACCACTATTATTGCTTCCCTTGAGAAATTCATATGTGTTGAGCTTGATAGGTTTTATCAAGATCATCCACAAAAGTGTGTAGTGTTGAGATTGATCTTTTCAAATATTTTAAATAATTTACGAACATTCAAATTGGACATCTTTGCCACACATAGCTTGTGTTATACCTTAACTTTCCTAATACTTATTTTCAGTGCTAATTTGTTGAGCATAGGATTGTGAATTGTCATTTGTTTGTTCACCAAGTCAAATTAGCTCCCTATCCAGTTGAAGCTCCTTCAAAAATTAAAGAAAAATGGACTATGGTTACAAACCATATAAATAAGAATGCTAGTTCTAGTGGTTCACAGGTAAAAACCTAGCCCAATCTAGATAACTGAATTGCTAAGGTACAGTTCGGAAAGGTTTCAAACCCTTCTAAGAAGGGGAAAGAAATTATTTCATCTAGTGGTGATCCATCTTCTAGGTCAAGATTCTCTTGACTAACATGGTTGACATCCTTTTTATCTTCTCGACTAGAAGCTACTATTCATTCCCCCCCTCCCTTAAGTATCTGCAATATTCTTGTAGCTTGCCTAAATAGTCTAACAAGGGAGAGTATATTGTATAAAAAAGAAGAATGTAAATTCCCAACATCTAATTGGGTAGATTTTTATTAGAATATTTTTATAAAATCATTATTCTTCTCTCAGAGATTCAGATAGTAATGAGATGCCTCTTGATTCTCGTCAATAAATTTTATCTTCTAGAATGTTTAAGGCCTCATTAACCTCCCTAGGAAATACATAGTGAAGGATTTCAGTAGAATCATTCAACTCTAGAAGTTATTTGTTTACATGAGGTCAATATTTCTATTTTTTTCTTTGTCACTTATCATGCTATTTGGCTAACAAATTCTACTTTTTACAACAATCACAAAGCTAATCATAGAGGGGTTGTCAAATTTCTCTCTCCTATGTGGCTTTAGCATATTTTTGTCATGATTTTGACCCTACTAAGTGCATGATTTAGATAGTATTAAATATCAAGAATCATTCTTTTGGTATTATAAACATTTATGCTTCCAATGATGTTAATGAGAGATGCTTATTATGGTGTTAAATTGTTAATTCATTGCTTGCCACTACTTGGATCATGTGTGGAGAGTTTTATATGGTCGAGATGACATATGATAAACATGTGACTATTTCTTTATATTAGGTAGTTGGTGAAAGGGAGGCTTGATACTACATGCATAATAAATTGGGTCATTTTTATCCCAATATGGGATGCCACCATAATCATTCCCATTGGTATATGTGGAATGATTTTAAGGCTAGACCTAACAGAGTTTTTAAACACTTGGATTGTACTATGATGTTTGCATAGTCCTTTTTTTCATTTTATAATTATTTTTCACTTCTAGTGGAGCCTTTTGTGAATGTCACTTTTTCAGACCATATTCCAATTAGGTTCAAAATTCAATGACAAACAAGTATTTTACTTAGGGTGGCAAATATCAATTCTATTTTAATGCATATTTTATAACTCATCAACCCTCATTGCTCAATATTAGCTGAGTGAAGAACTTAGAAGCTGAAATATCCCTTGTGAAATATTTCAATCAGATTTTAAGTCCGTTAACAATTTCTATGGTTAAATTTGCAAACAAGGGAAAACAGTGAAATCGGGTATGCTGAAAATTGCACCAATGAAGCCACAAACACTCAAGATTTTTATTGAAGCACCATATAAAGTTCCTACAAAAAAATTGGAAGCATAACAGCCTATAAAAAGGCAATTTGGACAGTCTATAGATCTTTCCTGACAATATGCACAATTTCCACCAATTTGGCACTCAAAAATACACTTGAAACCCCAATAGTTTTGCACAAAAACTCTCTAGAATTTAAATATAAGAATATAAATGAAATATATATGATATGGATCTGATCACAATAAAAAAAATAAACCATGAATATGCTTCTAACAACAATAAAAGGTCTGATTACAAACTGAGCCAAAAACACAAAAAAAAAAAATAATAAACTCCTGCAATAGAACACCAAATGAAGCCCCTATAGCACAATTGCAATCTCTGAATGAAATTGCCACTAGAGACCTATAAACACATTTCCTAAAAGTCTCTATATCCCCGGTTTATCAACCTAGAAGATAACTCCTTCAACAATTTCTCAGCCTCTGAAGAAGAAAGCATAAGCTTGTAAAATGCATAAAGATCCTTCTACATTTAAAATGACCAATATTTATAGACTCCTGATCATCTGGAAACTTCTACCAAATATTGGATTCACTTCCAAATATTCCTCCCCAATTTTAGGCACTTACAAAAGTCATAAAATGCATTATAACACCTCTAAATTTGGTCTTTCATATTATACCACTTACAAGGCATCTTTTGACAACTCAAAATGAATTTTTTGAGGCACTTACATGAGGTTAAAGTGCTATTTTCCAAAAAATCATGAGCCACCTGTGTTGGAACCACCAAATATTTAATATTTATTTATCCTTTAAATAAAAATTGCACCAGGACAATATAAGTATTAAATAATATTGCATTCCAATGTTGTCCTGATACCTTTGACTTACTATTTTTAGTAAGTATTCTTGTAGAAAAAAGGAACATGATAGAAGTCAAGACTACTCAAACAATTGGTTGAATTACTTGGTGGAATAGAGCCATCAAGTGCACTTCTCATTTCCTTTGCATCTATGGGTGTTATTTGGCTATCTTTTGGCATCATGCATACAAGGCCACAACCTCAAAGCTTTTCTAGGCTACTATAACTCTCAAAGCTAATCCATTTTCTCTTGATCTATAGGTTAGGGTGGCCAAGCTTTGCCACCAAAATAAAATTGCTAACAATTATTTATCTAAAGGTACTCAAAACAAATCCAAATTACACTAGCTTAAGGTTGGGGATGAACCACCAAAGAGTTCTTCCAAGCTATCAACGATCATTATACTTCACATAAAATCAAACAAATCAAAGATGGGAAGAATGTTCTTAAAGAACTTAATATTCTTCAATATTTTTTTAAACACTATGAGAAAGTTTTCAAAGCACAAACAAAATTCTCCTAATCATGACCTCACCTTACAAGAGTGCCTCAAGGTTGTTACTTGGAGTCTTTCCTCCAATCAAAAAGTTTTTTTATGATCATTTCTCTCCATTGCTAACCTCAAATAAGTTGTCCATATCATGGTCAATGACAAGGCTCCTGATTTTGATGAGTTCCTTTGTGAATTTTATAAGGCCCTTTGGGATTGTGTAAATGATGACTTGCATAAAGTATATTAATAAAGTATAAACATTTAGTAAAATTTATTAATTAAAGAGATATTAAATTCATACCTAAATTTGGAAATCTGGAGGACATTTATAATTTTATGCCCATTACCTTGCTCAATGTCTCCTATAAGATCCTTGTCAAAGCCTTAGCTCTAAATTTGTACCATATCCTTCCTCAAATTGTTAGGCCTATGCAAATCTATTTCATCAAGTTTAGATATATTTTAGATAATATAATTGATGTTTGTGAAGGTGTGGAATCAACTCGATGCTCTCATCAAAAGGATTTATTCATCAAAATTGATTTTGTTAAGGCCTACAAGTGCATTGAATGGCCTTTTATCCTAGCTATATTATAAGCTTTGGGATTTGGGCCTTGATTCGTTCAATCAGTTAGTATGTTTTTTAAAGATATCTCTACTTGCATGACTATCAATGGTCAACAATCTAGTGCTTTTGGGAGTTTTAGGTCCATTTGACAAGATTTTCCTTTGGATCTGGCTTTATATGTGCTTGTCACTGAAGGGTTTGGTTACCTTTTGGCTCATTTTATGTCTCAAGGTCTAGTTAAAAGGTATTTCTCTACCCAATTCATTGAATCATCTTATTAATGGTCATCTTGTTGATGAATCTTTTCTCACTCTCATGGAAGATAATAAAAATATCAAACAAGACTTGCATTGTTAGGATATTTTGTGGAAAGCCTCTAATTTTTCTACTCAATGGTATACGACTCGGTGTTACAAAGAATCCTTCCTACCTACACCTTCTTGGCTCAACTCTTATGGTTGGAAATAAATTGATAATGGAGAAGTTTTCAAATTTTTAGGTATTCTCTTTGCTTTCTAGGCATCTTGGGCATCTTTGTGGTAAGATTTTCTTGCCAAAATATAAAAAATTGGCTTATTAGTTCGCAATTTTTTTAGCTCTGGTAGGGAAATTTTAGGCTTGTTCTAATATTCATGATGCTACTCATGTTTATTACTCTTCATGTTAGGTTCCTTTAAGGCTTCCTACATGAAGTTGGAAAAGCTTCTTCATGATTTTATTTGAGAATCTTTAAAGAACCATGGGTGATTTCATTGGGTGGCTTGGGAGTTTTATTGCCTCCTCTAGGATTCTGGAGGATTGGAGTTAATTATCCATTCACCATTATATTTTGGCTCTTTATGCTAAGTGGATTATTTGTGCTCTTTATTTTAATGAAGCTTGGAAATTTTTAGTGCATGGTGTTGAATCTTTTTTTTCATCCTACTAGTTGACCTTCTTGAAAGGAGATTGGGCTTCATACCTTCTTATCATGAAAAGTTATGTTCAAATCCAAGGTATTTATGTGATAAAAAGCATTTGGAGAGCCTAGAAATCCATAAAACCTTGGCTCCTTTGCAATGGTTTTAGCTTCCATAATGGTCTTTCTATAAATCAATTGAATATTTGGTAGTCGACTATTTTTTAAGGAAACAACCATCCTCTTGCAAAGATGCCTTGGGTTTGTGTCTGATGAATTTTTTAAAAGGAATTAAAACCACTCAAGACCTCTTTTCTAGAGCTTCCATGAGTCTTTTTTCATGGAATGAAATGAAGGCCAAGTTTCATGTTTCTAATCAATATCATAACTTTTTGGATGCATATATAATGACCATTCTAATTGATATGATGCATAAAATTGGTATCAATTCCCAAACCAAACTTGGTGAAAATATTGGAAGTGATGTCTAGAAACTATTTTCTAGAATTATAAACCATGATAAGGATATCGCTAGCTCTATCCTCATTTGCTTATGGTTCCTACCTTTAATTATTGGTGGCATTTTTAGTCACCAATATTTATTTGGAAACGTAGATCTCACACCATATTGTTGGAACCTCTGGAACCAAAATTGTCTCACTTTGCCTAGTGTATTATTTTCCAAGGCCTCCCTATTGGCTCTAGGTTATTCCATTTGAGATTCTCTAACCCTTAGTCTCTCTTTTGTGGATAAAAAAAATTCTCTCAAACACCATTTATGATTTCATCCCAAAGATCAAAATGTTTGGACATAGATATATGACTTTTTCAAGCCATTCAGGCCATAACCTTTTCATTGAATATGGTTTTTAGGGGTTTGGAATCACATCCCTCATAAATTTACTCAAATTTTATATAT
This sequence comes from Sequoiadendron giganteum, assembly GCA_007115665.2. Classification (NCBI taxonomy): domain Eukaryota; kingdom Viridiplantae; phylum Streptophyta; class Pinopsida; order Cupressales; family Cupressaceae; genus Sequoiadendron; species Sequoiadendron giganteum. Next base: position 37,366,756 of record CM021106.1, on the reverse strand, counting down.
TTCAAGGTGGATATTTTGTTCAACACATGGAAAGATTAAAATAATTACTATTTTTATTAATTGATTTGTGGATCTTCATGGTTTTCTTTATACTAAAGCTATGATTTTTTCTAATATTTTATTGCATATCCGAGTGCAAGGTGATAAATTTACACTTAAGGTGGCTAACTTATACATGTTTCTTGACCAGTGGGGTAATTCTCCTTGTATTGTTTCAAAAGTTTCATCTTCCTCTTCCTCTGATAGTCACTCCCCTTCTTGTGGGCATGGTTGTGGACATAGCCTCTCTACTAGAGGCAACCAAGAGAACCACTCATAGGCTTCTCCCCTGACCATGAGAAGGGATCATGGCCAACAAGATTAGTCATGGCCTAATCTTCAACACTCCACCTCTTCACCACCTATAGGAGGAACTTTTGGGTAGCTAGTGGGAGGTGCTTCTTGTTGATGTGGATGTTACACACACCAACATGTAGATAAATCTTTGCTCAAATGAATATAAGAACCTATCTATTTTGAAACAATCACTAAGATTTTTTGGTTAAAGATTATCTTAGCTATCCCAAGTCTTAGGAATGTTAGGTCTTGATGTGCTAGGTTCACTTAGGGTTTGTTGTGCAAAATTTGTTGTTAATCACAAGGGGCCTACAATTTTGAATTTTAATGATAGAAATACCGAATAGAGTAACATAAATATATAGTAAATTTTACATGTGTTACTCCAAAATTTCATGAATATAAATTATTTGCACGAATTCAAACCATTTGCAAGAAATTATTAGCATCTAATTAAATAAAAACATGTAAATATCCTAAAATTTAAGGGGCTCCCAGTTATTCTCCACGTATACACCAATAAATAAACTAAATCGAAGAAAAACCATTCTATACTTCACTAGATTTCTTCACATATATGCTCAGAATGGTGCGAAAATTTTACAAAAGACAAACACTTATCTACCACCAAATAATGTCAATATACACTTGAATTTGACACAACACATTGGATTTTCTTATAGGAATAAATAGTCAGCTATGTAAGATTCAATATCAAGAAATATCTTTCATATTAGCTTTGATATTAACAACTTTTGTGGAATATACAAGGTTTTAGGCTAGAATTGAACAAAAAATATGAAAATAGAGATAAAACTAGTAAACTACCAATCTTATGTCTACCAAGTTCAAAAAAAATCAATCCCCTAAAAATGAATAACACCTGGCCTTTTATAGAACACAAGGCCTCCAAAGAGTTTCAAAAAGCACATGGCCAAGTAGAACTAAGCTAATCATATCATAGCACATGACACAAAAGACAATTGGCACTAGAAGATATTTTCCCATTCTAAAAATGAGTCAAAGGAATTTTGACTTTCTTCTCCACAACTGAAAGTTTTGAGATCACGAGAAAATGCACTTTGGATTCATAAGAGTCTTCAAACAAAATGCAGGAACTAGTTGAATATTCAAAGCGATCAAGTGGAACAAGCTGGATATTTAGAGTGATCAAGTGGACATAAAATCCACTCATCTCTCCTTGTGGTTCCAACATCAGGCCTTAGGTTTGGGAAACACATATGTTGATGCAATGTCAAAGAACTTGAAAATGTGTTTTCTTGCCAAAAAAAACCCGAATTTCTAATTTTTTGATTACCTACATTCTCGCATTGAATGCCTTTCCTGCATACCTACCTCCAAATAACATATTCTTCTTGCTTTAATATCATCTGATTTATCCACGAGATCAATTTTTATGACCATCCATATCCTTGTTGAAGTTCATCACCTATGAAATCTGCAATCAACACAACTTACATCACTTCCACGGTTATGTATAAACCCCTTTAATGCGCATGTCATAAAAGAAATCACTATTTAATACAATCCATAAGATTTTGACTCCTTAAAACTTCATACTTAAAACCATGCATTTTTTTATGATTTCCCATGTAACCTTGCACTTATGTGGGTTTTTCAGATGTTTAGTGTTATCAAGAAACTTGGGTGATGTGCCTAAGCCTTAGTTTGAGTGTTGTGCTCTTGAATACCCAAGTACTCAAATATTTGGTTACTTGAACACCTGCATTGTCACATTGACACCTTTTGTTGCAACCACCTCTTGAGCTGCGAGACTTTACTGATGTGCCTTGTTTATCTCATTTTCCACACTTGCGAATCTTCATTTTTTCACAGTGGTAATTTGCTTCACCTTAGCCTTGATGTATTCAACCTGTCCTAAACCATGCATCTGCACTAAAATTACTCGAAAACCTAGTTACCCAACTTTCTGTGACAAATTCTATAATTTGAACCACATTTCAACATATTCTAAGCTTTGCTTTCACCATTATTGTTCTTTGACTTTTGGTAAGACAAAAAAAATTAAACTTGGGTCCCCAAGCTCTTGCAAACTTGGGGTGTGTTGTGTAATCACACAACACTATGAAGTGGTTTGATTCTATAAAATTCACATAGTTGGCTCTTGTTGTTTTGCCTATTCATGCTATTGAAGAATACGATAAAGAAAAGGATACTAATGGGTGGGACCCTCTCATGGACACTCTAGAACCTATTGATGTATGACGTAAATAGGATGATAAAAATCCTCCTCCTCCCTCCATTGCTAATACTCTCACCACTTAGTAGCTTTGTTTATGTTTTATGCTTCAAACTATTGCTCCTATAGACTTTAGGGATGTGACTATTTCCACAAACATTTTTTTGTGAATATGTGCAACACTATTTTATAAATGGTAATATAGACACTTATTCATAAAAATAATAATTTTAATTCGATTCAATCTTCATTTTCCTTTAGAAAATTATTAAATTTAAATGAGCTTGTGGTATTATCCTTTTTTTATTATTGCATGAAAAAATATTATTGATAAGCTAGGTGAAATATATTATTGATAAGCTAGGTGATGCTTGAATGAGATCCCATAAAGAAATCTTAGCAGGAGTGTTGCAAATTTGTTCCATAAGATCATACTCCTTTCCACTATGCAAAGGTAAATGAGGAGCACTAGGAAAAATAGGTTGAGGTAGTGGTAACAAAGTAGGTATGGTTTGTGGTTGCCTATTGTTCCTTGTGTTTTATGTATGAGAAAAATTATGATAATTAGATTGTTGTGAAACATTATTACTAGTGAGTTTCCTTGCAAAGTTCAAGATACTTCCAACAGGTTTAAAATTTTTTGGAGTTGGTCCTTATATGATAAGCATAGGTTTGGTTTGAACTTGGTGTTGGTGTGAGGGTGGGTAAATGGTAAGTTGATGTGTGATTGCATTTACTTCCCTTTGTTCTGTTTTGTCATGAGAAGATTTAATGGATGATATTTGTGAGATGAAATCCTCAAGGGCTTCATCTAACATATCAAATTAATCACTACTAAAAGGCTTGAGGGATATGTTAACTTGTAGAAAGAGATCTGACATTGTCAAATAATTATGCTTTCTCCAAGTGTTTTTATTTAGTTTATTGATTTTTGTTTGGATGTTTCTAGGGTAGTTTTTTTGTTTTCAATGATTATAAAATAGAAATTAGTCTATCTAAACTATGAAATAATGTTGAAAATAAAGTAAATGTATACATATCTGAAACTATCCACAACTGAAATATGCAATTTTTTTCCCAATTTGTCTCAAGATTTAAGAAAAAAGACAACTATCTTTGATATGCAAAATAGACTATTTCAGAAATGCAATTTACAAATTTGACAACAGAAACAATGATAAAAAACAGAAACCAAGATGCACCCAGAAATTGGTCTGGACACCTACATAGGGACTTATTCGCCCAAGGGTGAATGAGTACTCCTTGATTAGGGTTCTAAAAATTGAAAAATGTAAAGTTTGATTTGATGTCTATATTATGTGTTTCAGCTTGCAAAAGGTTGTTACTATGACATTTTTTTTCCAATTTTAGGTGTCTTAATGCCAATGCAAATAGTGATAAATAGTGAACAAAATGGCAAATTTTGGAATGCAATTTTGAACTAAAATTGAATTTAAATGACTAAAAGATACTCTTGATGTAACCACAATGCAAGATCTATGCAAAATGAATGTAATTTTTTCAAAAAAATTATGAATTTGAATGATGCAAACATGCAAAACTAAACCCTAAATGCAATGGAAAGCACACTAATGCAAACCTAGATCTAGGGTTTTAAATGTCTCCAAATCAGAATTTAGGATGTATAAAGTCAGGTTCACCAAAATGAAATGTAGGAAAAAATGGGATGGGTGAAATAGGAAGATCTAGAAATGAGGGACATATGCCAAAGAGCATAAAAGGGGGGTTTTCACCTAATAAAAAATCCACATTTTCATATTTCATTAGGAAGAAGGATAGTGCCACAAGCAATTAGAATTGACCTACAACCCTTAAGGGGAGTCAACTCCAAGTTTTGGGACACTATGTGGTCTCTTGGCAGAAAATTGTAAAATATGATTGAAAGCAGTTTTGGGAGAAGAATAGAAGTGCATTAAAAATCCAATATCTAAGATCTACCACTTGGAATGTGAAGTTCTATGATAATACTATCAGAAACAATGATCAAACAAAATATTTGAGAAGGTTAAGACAGTTTGTACCTAGCTTCAAAAATGTCGTAAAGTGTCTTGTTCAGACGAATGCATCCTTGTATCCTTTTCTGAAAATTCGAAAGTTGATTTTGTATCCCTTAGTCTACATTTTCTCCTATACCTATACAAATCTTCAATTCCGATGTCGGATCTACAACAAAAACTAAAAAAATTGGTTGGTTTGTATGGGGGTTTACCTCGATCAAACCCCAAATTTGGTAATTAAACCTTAATGAAAAGATGAAAATTTGATAAATAATAGTGTGTGCAAGCACTAACCTTAAGTGCATCATAAGAGATAAAATGCAAAGAAACCTTATTCAAGTGTGTTTGAATTAGATCCCTAAATGAACATAAAAAAGACAAAAACCTAGTTAGGGAGAGGTCAAAACACCCAAATAGATATGAAATTTGACTATACCTTGCTTTAGGTAGCTAGTAGAATGAAGATAAAATATGTGATCACTTGGGAAATGAGTCATTAGGTTAGGGAGAATGACTAGATGCATGTCCCAAAACCTAGAATCCATCATGATCCACCATAGGCATCAATCTTCAAATCATGAACAATGCTTAATCTAACTTGGCAAAATGAGCTTGAAGACCTGCAAAAATAAATGAAATTTTGCTCCAAGACTTCAACCTTTCTTGCTTGAATGTTTTATCCTTGCTATTGAGTGCTAATCTTGTGAATATCTTCTCAATTTCTTGTCAACCTAGTTTGAAATGGTGAAAATACAAGGCTTTATAGGCTTTTTCTCTGATTTCTCGATTATTAAATTTTGATAGCTTACCTTTGCAACTTGAATTTAGATCATTAAAATGCTGGCAAAAACATATTTTAAATTGGGTTTTGGTATTAAAAGGGATATCATTTTCCCTTGGTTGAATGGGTCCTGGCCTAAATTACCAAGACTCATTTATCTTGGGGCCTTTAATTTATTAAATGCATTTGTTCAATACTTGTTTTGGTGTCAGAAAATGATAAAATAGGCCTTGTGATGCATAATAAAGGGAGTTAGGGGCCTATTTTAAAGGGTAGAAATGTTGGGAGGTCACTGAAATAGGTCCAAATCAAGTGTGAAATTGTACTTTCACTTAGAAAGGAGTACAATTTTCTACATTATAGTTGCATAAAAGTTTTCATAGGTGATGGTGGTATGTTTGGTTGAATTTTCATGAGAAGGTTTGTGTTGGTGTTAAGTGTGTTGAGGTAATTGTTTGATAACGAGTTTTGGTTTTGGAAGTTGGATGTAAATGTTGAGTTTGGGTTGATGTTTGCTTGAGAAGGATTTTGATTGCGTTGTTGTAAGTGATACGTAAACATGGTGTTGGTATTGGTATTATGTTGTGGTGGAATTTGGTTGGTGTGTTGGTGTTGTGGTATGAAGTTGAGGTTTGGGTTGACATGTTGTTGTGATGGAGGTTGGTTGGTGTTTAATTTTGACCCAAAAGACATGTTAGTGTTTGGTGTAGTGTTGGTTGTTTGGGTTTGCATTCTTGGTGTGGCAATATGAATCCTTCTTGTTTTGCTTGGTGGGTTTGGGTTTTGATTTGTGTTTGTTTTGGTTGATGGTGTGGTATTTTGGGTGGATGTTGTGGAAAATGGATTTGCAAAATTCATACCCATAGAGCTAGAGGACAATCCAAATGGATTGGAAAATGTGGGACTTGGTCCTTGAGATGTTTAATGTGTCCTTTTAGTCCCAAATGTTCGAGTAGGATGTATGTTAACATGTGTTGTGTTATGTGTAGTTCCCCCAAGTGGAACACTACTGTGCATTTGTTGTGGGGAGGAATGACCTTATGTAAATGTGTTATGACCATGACTTTGAGTTTGTGTTTGTGTCGTTCCCTTTGCAATTGTGGAAGTGTCAAAACCAAAGGGAGGCTTGGCACCATTTTGAGTGAGCGCTAGGAAGTAATTATTAGGATCCACTTTGACCATCTCTTCTATGATACACACTATCTTAGGATCTTGGGAAGCTTGTTCAATCTATTCAGGTATTAGATTTTGGTTAACCTCCTTCAATGTAAAATTGTCAAATGGATTTGGAATTTCATATTGTGACATTTGATGTTGGTTTGAAGAGGACCCAAACTTCATGGTGCTAGTTGGATTGAAATTGGGGTCATATGAGGAATCCATGTCTTTATGTTTCCTTTGTGACCTAGTGAAGACCATATAAGACTTGTGACCTTGAGGCTTTTGGAAATTAGTGCAACTAAAGATAGAGATAAAAACTAAAGATGGTAATGCAAGCTAAGGATGGTAATGATAATAAGACTATGCTATGTTTTTTGGGATTTTTGGACTATGCAAAATGGGAATGCAACTTTAACTAAGCTTGGTATACAAAGTGACAACGAGACTATGACTATGATTATTCTTGGATGGAATGCTAGATGATGATGAGATTGATACTATGACTATGGTTGGATTTGGATATGTGATTTTGAACCTTAAAAGAGGATGCTAAGCAAACTATGATAAACAAAAGTAACAACTCTAAATGTCAAGACCTCAAGGGGACAAGGACCAAGATGATGATGATTGGATAAAAGGTGTGCTTAAACTAGCCACATGAATTGTAATCTCAACCTAAGGATGAGATAGATAAGCATATAATAAGGTCAAGACACCTAAATATGAAACTATGATCTACTCGATAGTATGACAAGCCTCCTAATATTAAGACTCAAAGATGTTGATGGAATGAGGTGTGGTATAGTGTATGCAAGCTAGGACTATGTAAGCCAACCTAAGGTAAATGATGAAATACAATGAATGGGTTGATTGGACCTAAATAAGTCTCGGGTCTGAGTGTACAATCACTATCTATAAGGAAATTGGAAGTTTGATGTGCAAATGTTTCCCAAAAAAATTTCAAACTAATAGATGCAGTGTTTCAGGATTCCTAGGGTTTCTAATAGATGCGGTGTTCTGACTAATGATTGCAGTTTTTTGATAAACAGTTGTGGTGTTCTGCCATTTGACCCTAATTTGATGTTTTCCAGGTTATTTTCCATTTTTTTAAAGTTTAGATTTGATCATAAAACACAAAAAATACTCAAAAGATAGATTTGGTTGCTTTTGACTCTTTGAATTCTTGGTAAGCAAGCATCCCATAAGTTTTCTTCCATAAAAATAGCTCGAACTTGGTTCACAAATAATACAAACAAGTACAACCTAGCTAGTAGTAATAGGGTTAACTACTAAAGTGGGCTTACCTCACCCCTGAAAGAGTGATGTTAAATATGAGAAAAGGAGTGGGTGAAGCTAGAGTATGCCAAGGTCATGGACCACCTTAACACCTCTTGCCTTGAAAGGAGTAACTCCAAACAAGGAACCTTGCCACCTCAACCAAGAATTGGACGTGGTAAGTAACTTCAGGGTACAATATGCATCCCTTGCACCAATAATAACTTAGACTCTTAAAATAGGTCTTAGGCTTCTAAAAACAATGGTTCGTAGTGGGGGAATGCCATGAACACTTATGGTATAACATAAAACATGAGACACTAAAGCCTCTAGTCAACCCCAATATGGTCTATACACTGACATTTGAATTGACACATGTGGTATACATCATAGGATAGTTCTACTAACTTTCGCCTTCGCACCTTTGATATAGCTTGCAAGGAAATGTGCTTGAGGTCGAACCCTTGAGTTCTTTGTTAGTATGTGTCTCAAGGTAGGCCTCTTACTAAAAGAAAAAGAGATTGATATGTGTTTCTCATGCACCCAAGATCGCAAAAAAGTACAAGAGGAGAGGATACACAAACACCAATCTGGGATTCAACATAACATGCAAGTGTACAAGATATGGAAAACACTTGTTCTTTTTAAGCACCAATTCCAAACATTCCTAATTTAAAAATCACAAACACGCAACATAACATGCAAGTGTACAAGACATGGAAAACACTTGTTCTTTTTAAGCACCAATTCCAAACGTTCCTAATTTAAAAATCACAAACACACAATGGAACCATACGAGAAATTGGATTAGTAGTTTAGATCAAAAGGTCTTTTTCCAATGATTGCCACAAGTTGAAAATCGAATATCAGTAACCAAATTTTTTTTGCATGCTATTAACATGATTCCATGAACTGACTATTTTGTTATATTTTTGACCCCAAAAATAAAAATGCAAAGAAGATACCACTGATAAAATTTTGATAACTTTCCAATTTTTTATTTTTTTTGAAAAATTCCTTAATTTAAGCCCTAGGAAGTAGATTTACGGAGTACTAATTTTCAAAGATCTGATTGTAGATTAATTATTTGAGGTCAAAATAAAAAATGTAAAGAACAAACCCCCTATAGAATTCTAAGAGCTTTCTAGATCTAAAAAAAATTCCAAAAAATTCACTGATTTGCAACCAAAATTTGAAAAATCATAACAACATGATAACTTGCTAAAAAATGTCGACTTGAAGCTAATTTTTGGAGTGTAATCTTATGATATGATCTCTGACCTCCAATAAGAAAACCCAAAAAAAAATCGCAACCATTTGGGAGATATGATGAAATCTTTGGAAATTACTGAATCACTCAAAAATATTGATCTAAATCTAATTTTTGGAATGTAGGCTCCTGATATGATCCTTGACTTGCAGTAAAAAACCCAGAAAAAAATTCGTAGCCATTTGACAGATATGATGAAATCTTTGGAAAATCCTATGGTTTTGTCTTCAACCTGATATGCACAAGGTTAGTCTTGAAATTTTTTAACAAAAAAAAAGATAAGGTTAGAAAACCTCATAATATAAAGATATAATAGTTATGTTTGATTCATGTCGAGTTCACCAAATGTAGATCAAGGTTAGAATTTAGGGAAATAAGCATGAATCAATAATAACAACCACAAAACTTTCTAATTCAAGCTAATAAGACCCTAATCCAACAATGAAGCACAAATGAACATAGAACTCACAATAATACTCAATCTCTATGTCAAAGTTGATTCATTTCCATTGCTCTTCTCTATTTTGGTTTATTTGTTCTCAGATTTATAGTATGCAAGATGTATGATAAGCTTGATGTTGATGCAAGATAGCTCTAGATCTCAAGATAACAAAACTTCAAAGACTATGGTTCCTCAAGATAAATGATATGAGAAGAAAAATATTAAAGATTGTGGTTTCTCAAGATGAATGATATGAGAAGAAAAATATTGAAGATTGTGGTTCCTCAAGATAAATGACACGAGAAGCAAAATATTGAAGATTGTGGTTAATCTTGAAATGAGGATGATGGCTTGATTTTATATAAATCCCAATTCAAATCAAGGGTCAAGATTTGATGATGAGGTATCATGTAAAGTGCCTTGCCAAATCTAATGTAAAAGTCTAATTTTCTTCCTTAGATAATTTGACAAACACTTTGTGTGCAACCTTGTTCTTGTTGGTTTTGAGTTTCAGCTTGAGTTTGTTTGATTGGAATTGATGTCAACTACTGATTTGAATGCTTTTTCAAGGATGCAATGATTATAAATGAAATAGAAATGAAGTGCAACTATTTTTGTATTTTTCCAATACAATATATGACTGAAAATGACTTATGCATCTATTAGAAATTTCATCAAACACTTGTTGTGCAAACTATCAAATGCTAGTATAAAACTTATCATTCACATATGCAAGTGCAACCAATCTCCAATATTATATTTGACTATATGAGATCATTACAAAGCTGATTCTGAAATGCAATCCTTATGATAACTGTCCCATATAATCTAAGATGTCAATTACATAGAGAATGTTTGTTTTGAAACATGATGCACTCATAGACTCATATGTAACCCATCTTGACCATATGTAGAGCATTTACAATGTCAAATACCATGAATAACAATGCAAATTTAAACTAAGATGACATGAATCTAAGATATACAACAAATGCAAAATCGATGGAACCTGATTCAGATAGAAGCCTTCAGATATTAATTTGATTCTCCTTGTTGATGAAGCCAATGACCTCTAAACTACCGTGCCTAGACTTCTCAACCCCAAACGACACTTCTCTAATTTTTTTGGAATTTTTTTTTCCCTTTTGACTTGAAATCACACCCTTAAGGTGGTCGCCTCTATCTTGACTTCAGTCACTGATAGCAAAAGGGAAGTAGCTCCAAATCGACTCCCACAAGCATCCAAAGTCGTAATAATGCCCTTAGGAATAAAGCACCCCAACCTCCAGTATGAATCGATGCACATATGATTTATTATGAACAAAATCACACCACCTACAATGGCTGCTAGATGACTGCAAATAAAATTAGAATTATGTTCTTCAATTTGTACCACTCTAAATTGGCCTTTGGCCACTAATTTTGCTCAAATGTGAAAGATTGAGATATCTCTCACTCCCAACTAGCTAGGGTTGGTGTCACACAACTGAAACTAGCGAACTTAGAGAATTCAACTTCTCTAGTTATGTCAAGCATTCAAGCCCTCCAATATTCAGAAAATGTATCCAATCCAAGATGCCCCCAATTGCCCTCCAAAAAATCCTTATAAAGAATTCACAAACATTTCTAGGAAGCTTCTAGAATAAAATATTATTTTATTTCATTAAGTGACTTTTTGATATTATTTTATTTTTAGTCACTTTAATATTAAATTAATTAAATTTAAGGTTACTTTTTAATATTTATTTATTTAATAATCTTATAAATAATTAATTCAATAAATTCTCCTTATTTCTTCAAATTGGGGACATGACATATCATGATCAATGGATGAGATTACTTGAAAGGAAAAGAGATAAGGATGGGAAGGATGGACCAAAACTCAAGAAATTGGTTAAGATTTAGGGCTCTGCTAAGAAGAAATTCAAATTAAATAATGATAGCAATTATTTAATTTAAAAGAGGGAAAATGAATAATTAAATAATTAAAAATAATTATTTAATTATGAAGAAAAGAAAGTGATAAATAATTAAATAAATAAGAATTTATTTAAATAAATAAAATTTATTTAAATAAATAAAATTTATTTAAATAAATAAAATTTATTATTTATTTTACGATGGAGAGAAAAGGCTAATGAATAATTAAATAATTATTTAATTATAGAGGAAAATGGAAACACATAATTAAATAAATAAAATTTATTTAATCAAGGAAAGAAAAGATAGATTAGTGACACAATTTAAATTAAATTAGCATTTATTTAAATTAATCAAAAGAGGAATGAGATAAAGTGAATTAATTAAATACTTAAGAATTATTTAATTAATAGAAGAAAATGACATTAGAAAATAATTAAATAATATGAAAGAAGGTGAATTAGTGATAAAATGTTGTGTGCAGACTTGAGACATTTTTCAATGTCTACAAGGATATTTGAGACAAGTTGATATGAAAATCATTATTACAAACTGTATGTCATTTGAGTGTAAGAAAAGGTAATCACATCTTGATTTGGTAGCCTTCATGTGGAATGAAATATTTTGGGAAACGATGGAAATAATCTATGAAGGATTGAGGATTGATGAAATATTGATGAGTAAGCATGGGTATTTGGTTACTCAAGGATGAGGATTTAGTGTACAATATATATAAGATCAAATCAAATGCAACTTCAATATTTATTAGCACACTACTTGACTTAGTAGAAGAAAAATAAATTATTAGGATCATGGCTTCATGTTTTATCAAAAAAACAACTATTAGAAGGCTTGGATCTAGTGCTACAAGATGTAGTGTCATGGGTATCTTTCCACCATGTAATGTTATTTCAATGGTGAATGAAGGAAAGATAACAAGGTCAAACCATTCATCACTACTACCAACAAAAAGAATGAACAATACATTAGAGGAAGTTAGGGAAGGTGATAACCTTTCTAAAATAGGTGATGAGAATCATGAATGCAGGGGAAGTGAGATGGGGATTTATAAAGGATGAAAATTCCTCCTCGTAGAAAGATTGATTGATAAAGGAAATTATAATTTCATTTTTTTTGGGATTAATAAGCACTATCAAGGGGGTAGCTCCCTTTTATTTATTCAAATAAAAACAAAGTTACATGATTATAATTTCAACTTTATTATCTATTATTGTTAAGGGTTTTTAGTATAACATTTTATTTTTTTAATTTATAATAAACTATTAGGATAAGAAATGCTAACATACTATAACCTCATAAAATGAGTTTGCAAGAATTGTATCATTTCTTCGGGATAACATTTTTGTGTAGTTTAAATATATTTTAATACACATGGAATTAATCCCTAAGACTATAATATACTGACAAAAAAAGTCATCAAAAAATATCAATGCCTTAGACATTGGAGTTAATGATCTCATTTTAAGAAATCATAGAAATATTTTATTTGTAGAGAAAGTTATTTTATATAGAAAAATGTCACTCCATAAAAATAATAGAAAAAATAAAGATAGAAAAAATTCTTAAAAAAAAATCTATATTAAAAATGTTACAACTCATTAGTTTATATCACCTTTAAATTCTTGACCATTTGTACAATACAATTAACAAATTAAAAAATGTTAAAAAATTATTGATTTTGACGATCCTATAATATTGAAAAGTGAGACACACTATTGCACTATCGCCTATTAACTAGATGAAAATTAGAAGAACAATTTAAAATAATATTTTTAATTCAATTTTTATGGAATAAATAATTTATTTAAACTATATAATTTGATTATTTTAGTGATGAGATAGAAAATACAAGAACTATGTTTTTGAAATGTTAAGCAACATTTTCAGGGCGTTGTACCCTTCACAACGAGCCACAAGGGCCAAAAATTAGCAAAAATAAAAAGAAAACATTAAAGTAAATAGAAACAAAGACAACCCACAAACAACATAGAAACCACAGAGAGGTAGCCGAAAAATAGGACACCAACACGAGAAGCAACTAACTGGCATTATCCCAGTTCTTAAACAGGAGGTCCACGACCTCATCACCAACCCATTTTTTTCTCTACTAACTTTTATTTCCCTCTAGATCCTCCTTAATAACATTTGATAGGGTGCTAGTGACGAAATGGCCTAGCTTCATAATGAAGCGAGTCAACCCACAAAACCTTTTGTTGAGCTTGTCCATTTTCTTCTCCAAATCACAAGGCTCCTCCCCAATGTCCATGGTCCTTGGGACCTCTCCAAGCTCTTCAACTAGGGGATGTGAAGAGTGAGAGGCCGAGCCATCTTTAGGAACCTTGCTATCCTCAGGAGTAAATAGGGGCCCCTCCACATCCTCGTCTTCATCATCCTCAGTTTCCTCTTCCTTGTACTCTTTGTTGTTAGACCGCTCCTCCTCCGAATCCTCGATTATCTGCCTCTTTTTATTGTTCTTTGTAAGCCTCCTGGATCTCCTCTTGGTATTTTCCCCACCAGTCATCACAGTAGTCCCCACAACAGTGTCTCCTCTAGAGTCTTTCCCTTCCATTCCCTAACAATCAGGTTTGGCGTACCTTTCTCCTTCCCTTTTTTTGTTGTGGTGGCCTTGTAGACAGATTTCATCGGAGTGGACTTCAATTCACAAAGACCCGTCGCCGCACTGGCATGAGCCTTACCCAACCCTCCCTTTAGTTTCTTGGTGGTCATCTTGGCTTTGGGATTCCCCGCAGTGCCCATATTGGATTTCCTGGGAGGGATTTTTGACTCGACCGGGGAAATATTCACATCAAATAGAGGTTCAACATCACCAATGCACACAATCGTAATAGCTTTAGGGGACAGAGGGCCAGGTGGAAGTGGTAGAGTCTTAGAATGAGCCCCTGATGGAGAGGGAGTGACAAGAGATCACTGGGATTAAGGCTGGCTATCTCTTTACACTTTTCAACTGAGTTTTCTAAGTCCATTAAAAGAAAGAATGGAAAACTAAGCAACATCTTATGTCTTAAATGATTTAACAGGGGAAAGTGATAAAAAAAAGTAGGTTTTAAACCTACCTTCTAAGGTGACGTACTTCATCAGCGCAAGGCACACTTGATCCCAGGGCTTTGGGAGAGCTTCTCTCTCAAAACCCGATTGGTTTCACACCGGTTCCTCATTTCCTCTGAAAAAAGCTTGCAAGCTTTCGTTGTCTGGTTTCTTGATGTGCTTGGGGTATTTTTTTCTCGGTGCACTGTAATCTCATGGCTTGCGCTATGACTTCCTCACTAATTTCAAGCAAGATACCTCCCATTGAGACCCTACGATCCTTCCACAAGTTGGTAAATTGGTCGGACAAGTTAGGGTCATGGCCGACCAATATCTCCATAAGAGGAGCAATGTTGCCTTCCACACAAATGTGCCAAACTAAAGGGTTATTCTGGAATTCATCATAGTTATCCGGCTCATTCCTCACCCGTTCGCCACCCATTTTTCCAACCTGCATAGGAAGTCCAAGAGTTTGTGAAAGATACCAAATGCAGAAGCTAGCAGGATAATGAATAATTATCACATTGTATTCATTCAGGCAAGGGATACAACGATGGGTAATTATGCCAGCGTACAGGTCGCATGCGTGAAGAGGAAAATCACCACAGGGTGACTTGACAACAAAGTTAATGAGGATCTTGGGAATATTGAGGCCAACAAGATAGGAAATGGCGGACATGCAGGGTTCCTTCACCTTGGAGAGAATGCGCAAAAAAAAAGGCAAATTGGCCGTATGGCTAAATATAGAAACATTCCTAAGGGTGAAATTTGAGACTTGAGCTAAACCAGCTATCACGAAGACACTGGAAGGGGACTTTCTTTCATGATGAAGAGTCAAATCATTATTAAAATTGATGCTAGGATGAGATAACACAAGATATCACACGATCCCCAAGGGAGGAGATCGCATGGTACGATTCCTCAGATTCATTGAAGTCACATCCTTCCTTCTTTCCTTCACCAAACCGCCTTTTTTATTCATATTCCTAGCTTTAAAATTTAAACCTCGCCACTTGTCAACCACCTTAGTGATCAAACCCATCCACCAAGTCCAAAGGACAGACAAGTGGATCCTCCAGTTCGTGCCCCACACACGACTATCTCTAGACCTATAGTGATCCATAAAGTTAGAGTCCCTCCACCTATAAGCCATCTCAGTGTTAACACTCATCCACCAGACCCCCAATAAAATCAGGTGGACCACCCATTCAACATCCGTCATCCATAGTTTTAACATCATTGCAATAATTGGTTCTTTGTTCCCTCAAGATGATAGCTTGAATTTTTGGCGGTAGCCTTTCCATTCCCCTCCAACATTTAGTAGAACCCCAGCAAGAGCCAAGATTAGCCAAGGCATGCGCCACTTGGTTGCCTTCTCTAAATATACATGTCACCTTTTTATCCCTAAATTTGGATAGAAGAAATTTGACATCCAACAATATATCCTTTCTATTCCAGCCAATTAGTCTATCTTTATTCACAACATCTGTAATGGACTTTGAGTCTCCTTTGATGTGGAGATTAGCAATCCCCAAAGAGACAACAACTTGGAGGCCCATGAGCAACACACAAGCTTCCGCCACTATAGAAGACTGGAACTCAATACCTCCAGCAAATCCCGCAACCATAACCCCCCCAAGATCTCTAATCACTCCACCTATACTTGCCTTGCCTGGGTTGCCCTTAGCAACCCCATCAAAATTGAGTTTAAACCAGCCTCTATCCGAAGGCTCCCACTTGGTATTTTTCCTAGCTAAAAAATTTGAGTTGTCAAAAGAGTTAGCCTCTAATCTCTGATGCCAAGCCTTGGTCATTCTAATTTCGAAATCCATAGGCCCCTTCTCCAGGAGTTTCCCATTAAAGAGGGAGATGTTTTCCTTAATGAGTCGAACACCAATGCCGAAAAAATCCTTAGGGCTCCTCTCAACATATCTGAAAACCCTGTTATTCCTCTCCTTCCACAGACACCAACCCAAGATAGGAGGGACTTGATTCCAAATTTCACCAGGCAGAGGGTGAGAATAGGGCCCATACCAACCCAGAATGAACGATAAGAGATCCTTTCTCATAACCCAAGAGACGTCAAGTTTCTCAAAGGCCAACCCCCAAAATTCAACAACAAACAAGCAGTGTAACAAAGGTGGTTGACAATTTCCTCTCCACTCTTACAAAGTAAACATCTATTGAGAATACAAAAACCCCATTTCCTCAGATTGTCTTGAGTAAGAATCCTGTTATGGCAAGCCCTCCACCAGAAGAAATTTATTTTAGGGATCATGTGGCGGTTCCAAATCTTCTTCCAGGGTTCCTCAGCAGTATTTTGGTTTGTCAACAGTTTGTATGCCGACCTCACAGAGAGATCCCCTTGTTTGTCAAAGGTCCAAAAAAACTCATCCTCTCTATCATAGGAGGGAAACCTGGTGCTAGAGAGAATCTCCTGAAGGGATCGAGCCATACAACAAAGGTCTTGAGACTGGGGGTAGCAAAGGATAAGATCTTTCCAATTCCTAGCTCCAGGGGGTCCTGAAACATAATCACTGATATGGATGCCAAAGAATCTCTGAGTCGATCCCATAATAGTCCTAAAGTCAAAACAAGTCAGAGGGGTGTTAATTAGCCACGTATCTTCCTAGAATATGATTCTATTCCCATTACCCATTTTCCATTTAATCCCTTTCCTTAACAGGCCCTGTGTGTTGCAAATGCTCCTCCAGACCAAGGAACCCTAGGGGTGAGACTCTGAGAGACAATTGATCAAAGGCCTATCCCGAAGATATTTGGAATTCAGAATTTTGCACCAATCCTTAGTGTTCCTTAACTGATCCCAACCAACCTTAGCCATCAGAGCCCTGTTAGAGTTGACAATTGTCCCGACTCCAAGCTCACAACAATTTTTGGCTTGACAGACCTTTTCCCATTTCACCAAAGCAAGTTTCTTCTTATCCTCAGTCCTAGACCAGAGGAAATTCCTTTTGAATTTTTTTGAAACTTATCAACAATGTACTTAGGCATCTTAAAAATGGATAGGAAGTAAGTGGGGATACCTTAGAGGGCTGTTGTGAGCAGTTGGATTTTTCCAGCATGGCTTAGGATGAAGCCTTTCCACTCGGCCAATTTCCTTTAGATCCTTTCCTAAATCGAGTTCCAGAAGCCAGTGGTAACCTCCTTAACCGTGAGGGGGATCCCAAGGTAAATCGATGGGAGAGATCCACTGACACATCCTAGGACCGCAGTCACCCTGGATTGCAAATTAGGCATGTAGTTAAAGAAATAGATCATGCTTTTATTGTAATTGATGCTTTGACCAGAACATGAGGCATAGTTGTTGAGACAATCTTTCCATTTCCTTGCTTCCACCACCGAGGGTTTCCCAAAGAGAAAAGTGTCATCCACAAATTGTTGCACAACAACCAGATCCAGGGAGGAAGCCGCTCTAATGCCCATAATGGAGCCCTCTGACAATAGACCAGTGAATTTCCTGCTGAGCACATCAACAATCACCTTGTATGATCCCTCTTCTTGCAGAGAAGAACCCAAAGGGGGATCCATTAACAATAACATAGTACTTTACAGTATTAACACATTCCATGATGAGTTTGATAACCAAATTGTTGAATCCAAACTTAGCCAACACCTTCGGGATGAAATCCCATAACACTTTATCATAAGCTTTGGAGATGTCCAGCTTGAGAGCCATCCCTGCATAATTACATCTATCATAAATACATGAACTATGTTAAGAAGAGGAAATATGAGCAATATTTATGATCCTTATCTTAAAGTTAACCTTTATATAAATATTCAAGATATGCCCCTTTTGCATGTGATTAAACTTGTGATTACTCAATTTATGGTATTGTTGAAGTAATATAACAAGCTTGGTAATTATAATTTGACATTACTATTTTCATTGTATATTTTTTACATAATTGTAATTGTGTAAAAAATTCCCTCAACAAGATGTTCTGTTCACACTATTGACAATCATATGATGTGTTGGTATGATCTCTTTGTTTGCATGCCATTAGAAGACATGCTATGCCATCATCTTTCATTATTATTCATGTTACCTATTTCATAGTTTTAGGATTTAGAGGTGCTTTGACTCTATTGATTTGTTCTAATAAGAATTCTAAGCATATGAGCTCCATAGATGCTTTGTATTGTTGTACATCTATTGCAACTATCATGGGTTTCTTAGCCTAATAATATAAGCGATGCTTAAGTTCTAGCATATTGCACAATTTTGTTGCTAATAGTAGTTGATAGTTAGATAATAAACATACTCTAGTCTTGCATATCTTTCTATTAGAAGAATTCCTTATTAAATGCATGAGACAATTTTATTTAATGCAAGGAGTAGTATTTAAATTTTATTTTTTTGTTGTGTACAATCTTTGACACAAAAATATATGTTGATGCATATAGTTATATTTTTTGCTTCAATTTTTTCACTTTTTTATTGTATCTTAGGTGGAAATAAACTTCAAGTAGGCTTATAAATCTCATGTCATCTTTCATAAGAATGTGACTAGAAAATTTGCATGTAAAGAAAAAGTTTTTTGATGATTAAAATTACTAATGCAATTGAAATACATAATTTGTAAATGCATAGATACAATTGCCATATTACTTTAGTGGATTTTAAAGTTATCAAATTTTTGAGACTAAAAAATTGGTTCTCTTTGAAATGTATAACAAATTTAGTATACGATACTTTTGAAAGGTTTCATTTACATGTATAACAACTTTTATTTAGATTACATTATGCATTTTGAATACTATTATATTTATTTCATTTAAATTATGATCTACCTTTGCTTCTTACAATACTCAGGTTGGAGAGTGGATGAAAACAACTATGAGGTGAACAAAAACAAATAATACCTATAACAAGAACAAATCGTTTTGATTTGTTTAGCGAATATATCATGAATGACATTATATTAGTGAAATCAATCATAACCAATGGTATGTCTATAATAATCCATTACATATTATCCATGTTAAATTATATTATATGTTTTGTTATTTTTATTTGAATATTTTTAAAAACTTTTATATATTCAATATTGTACACAACACAGTTCAATAGTATAAGAACAAATTATGATAATAAATAAACATTGAACTTTAATATAATTATTAATATATTTAATTTGAAACGTAAATGTACAATTCTGTCATAGTTATAGCGCACATTCATGTAGGAAGTCCTCTTTCCTATTGAATATTAAATCAACAAATGCTATAACAACTATTAGAACATGCTCGGATATTGGATCTTTACCCCGATGTAAACTGAAGGAACCCTTCAAGTAAAAAAAATTGATATATTTGAAAAAAAAACATCCCTCCCTTCGCCAACAAGCTTCAAAGGAATGAAAGAATGAACGATTTTAATTAAGACCAGTTAGTCTATGGGACCCAAGAGTTGTTGTTTTCGATCTTTTTGCTGATTTTATTTCTTCTGTTGTGTAATTGGGACAAGTAACTTGCCGTTTTAACAATCTTCTCCTCTTCAAACAAAGCCGCTAAAAATTTGACTTTTAACAAATCTGAGTAATAATACTGGATGTCCTTGTAGGCTTTGCACTCCATAACGTAGTGCCACTCTGTCTCCACTAAACCCGAAGAGCAGAAACACAACTAAAAATAGTCGAAGAGAAAGCAGTCTCTGTAATATATAACAAGAAGGTGGCGGATGCTTGCTGAAATTCCATCTTCTGTTCTGTACAGAATTCCAATTAAAAAGATATAATTAGGGTTTATGTGAATTACGTGTTAATAAGAGTTGAAGTATAGCAATCACCCAGTCTAGCAGAGGCACACTATACTATTATCTGAGAGAAGGGCAAAGTAAAGCAAGCAGAGGATTCTATTTGCCATTAGTAGCGGGCGGAAAGAAACATGGTGCTTGCTCAATTCTCTGTTAAGAAAAACGACGATAGAGATGAGTTAGGTATTTATCAAAATTTTCCATTCTCAATCCACAAAGAATCGATGCAATTATTTAAAAATGCATGCAAATTATTGTTAAGCTTTGTGGCGAATTGCCTGTGATTCGATTCGATGCACTTTTTTCTGTAATTTAATTTCTTGAAAAACGGGAATCATGTATTAGGGCATCAATTTATGACATGGGTTAGTAACCTAATACACAGACCAAACGCCATGTTCGCCAGAAACACAATTGCAGAGCAGTTTACAATTTTCTTTAGAAAGAAAGTATGACAGTGTCCACAGATGACGGATTAGGTCAATTGGACTGTAAATTACATATATATTAGAGAAGACAAAGGGAGCATTTAAGTACTCACATATTATCTGTCAGCTTTAAATTTTGAATACATTATATCCTCTATAAATCTCCAAAGAAAGCAAATCATCTATAAACTCGAAAGAAAGAAAGAAATACAGAAAGAAAGAAGATTAGTGGCCACGAACAAAATAATTGGAAGGAATTGTAAATTACAGCTATCTTAGTGTAGACAAAGGAAGCACTTGACAAGGTGAACAAGCATATTATCTGTCAGCTTCGAATATCATCTATAACTCTGCTGATCATCTTCTAAAAGACTATTTTAAAAGACCAATATTCCATAAATAATTAAATACCCAAAATATCCACCGGATTGAATGATACATCAGGTTATCGAGCAGAGTAAAAAAAGAGCTATATCACATGAGCATAAACTCAAAGACTGACTAGTCACGAAGAAAACTTAAAAGTTAAAACATATATCATCTCGGTAACTATTGATCGTTTATACAAATTTTGATGGACTTTTTCTTTCCATTTTGCAGCTGTTTAGTCTCCCTTGCATGGCATTGAAAAGGGAACAGTCCTGCAGGAAGTTCGAGTGTTCAAATATCCTCAACTGGACGCCAGACGCTGTGCACAAGTTTGCACCTGTAGCATTTCCTAGATAATAAAAATTCTTTTTAAGCTTTGTGGTGAAGTGCCTGTGATTCAATTCGATGAACTTTTGCTGTAATTTAATTTAATTTCTTGATAACGGGAACCAAATATTAGGGCATCAATTTATGACATGTGTTAGTAACCTGATACACAGACCAAACACCATGTTTAGCAGAAACACAATTGCAGAGCAGTTTAAAATTCCATTTAGAAAGAAAGTATGTTGCTGTCCACAGATGACGGAATAGTTCAATGGGACTGTAAATTATAGATATATTAGAGTAGTCAAAGGGAGCGTTTAAGTACATATACTATCTGTCAGCTTTGAATTTTGAATATATTATAACCTCTAAAATCTCCAAAGAAAGTATATTAAATCATCTATAAACTCGAAAGAAAGAAAGAAGAGTAGTGCCCACGAATGACAAAAAAGGTGGATTGAATTGTAAATTACAGCTATCTTGGTGTAGACAAAGGAAGCATTTGACAAGGTGAACAAGCATATTAACTGTCAACTTCGAATATCATCTATAACTCTGCTGATCATCTTCTAAAAGGCTATTATTAAAAGACCAATATTCCATAAATGTCATGTCCCCAGATTCGTGGGGTCTCAATTTCAAAATGGGGTGAGAAAAAGCGTTTTTAAATGCTACACATAAATATTTAAAATAATATTAAATTAATAATTTTAAATAATTAATAATAATATTAATAATTATAAATAATTAATAATATTTAAATTTATATTTCTGGCCGACCTCTTTGGGTTGGCACTTGGAGTGCACATTTATATTTTGGATCTTTACTTATGAAAAATCATCACGAGTTGGACAATAACGCCATGGAGATCTGCTAGGGACGCAAACACCTGCTGATCCACATCAAGTTGAGACGCAACCCTCCTCTTGCGATTCGTGATTCTTGCAATCTATTCAGTATACTTCTTGAGTCTGATTTCGTACTTGCGCCACGCATTTGGGAGTTGGAAAGAGCTAGCAATTAGAATTTGGTGGCCGAGCTCAAGCTCTGGCCATGCCTTCACCAACATGACTTGCTCAGGGACTTGGCGGTGATTATTCCTCATTTTGAGCTACTGGCGATTCAGCCCGTGGGAAACGATTTACTCAAATTCGCCATCTGGGACATGCGTTAACGACACAAGCAAGCTTGGTTTGCAATCATTCGTCTGGAGCCTCTAATTTCGCCACACAGGTTAGTATGCTTTGTGTATTGGTGCTTTGAGATATTTGATGTAACCTGCGGTACTACCGTATTTATTAATAATTTTCTAAGGGTCTGAGACTCATTCTGTTGTTGTTGCGTTGGGATTATTCCAAAATTATCAGTTAATATTGTAGTTGCGGGTGTGTGTATCGAATGCTTTCATATTGTGTATTTCATATTTTCCTAGTGCGCATTGATTTCAGTTAATTATTTTGTGTCAGAGCAATACTTGTATTTAGTTGTTACCTTGTAATCGATATCAGTGTTAATTCTACTAACATTAAAAGTTGTATCTGGAATTCTGGAGTATAGTCAGAATTGGAAAATTCTGTATAACTATGTAAGATCAGTGTTTATCTACTTCAGATTGAATTGTGTGATTTCAGACTTGGTATCTTTCAGTGGTATTAGAGCCACCTTCCTGCCAGCCTGTGAAAAGTTTGCAGCTTCATGAAAAGACAAAGCTATGGATCTAATGCCATTAACTTGCTAAAGAAGTGGCAAAATGGCACGCTAAATATATGAACCTACAATCAGACATTCATCAAGACCTAACCTTTACTGAATATTTTGAGCTTCAGACAAATGGGCGAAGGAGAAGAAGATATAAGGAGCAGCTGCGTAAGGAGAATTTCAAAATGGAATGATTGGATCAAAAAAGATAAATATCCGAAGCCGGCAAAATCTTGGAGGAATATTTAGGGCTCTGATCATATTAAATTTGTATTTTCTTTTGAAGATTATTTGGGTTATTTGAATTGGATAAATCCAAGTGAATGGAGACTTTATGACTACATGAGACAAATGGGAAAAGAAGAGAAATTTTCAAAAGCAGAAAGGGGGGAACTTGGAGTGGAGAAGATTTCAGCAGTACAAGAGGGGGTCAAGGAAGATGTGATGATAGTGGAGCAGAAGGAAGGATCAAAGTTTCAAGCTATTAAACAGGAGGACACCCCAATGATAGAAGAAAGTAATGTCCAGGAGACATCAACCCAAATTCAAGGTATGGACATAAATGCATCATGTAATTACGATGATTCACAGTGCATGGGACCTGTTGATGTGTGTTTTATGACACACCAAACACTCTAGAATAAAGTATCCAAAGATGCGCTATCCTCTCTTGAAAATCTACCTCTTGTGCTAAGATTGCAAGAAAGGTCACACGGTAATTCCAATGTTTCATAAATTGGGGTGTGGATAAGCTCTGCGGTCGTTGTGATTTTGCCGGTAACCCAAAGGGATTTACTCTTGTAAGTTACTTAAAAAGTAAAGACTCAGATGCAGTGTTATATTTTTTGGACTTTCTGATTTTAGATAAATAATATGAAAAAAAGGAGTAAGGGTTAAGAAATCCTATACTATTCCTACGAAACTAAGAGACTGCAAGGATTGAGTGAAACTAAACAAAACCATACTTTGTTTCGCCATGCAAAACGTCAACTACACAAAGCAAGTCAATCTTCTGGGATTTGTGCTTAAAATTTTTTCACTACGAACAATACCATCAATAGAACAACATTATTTGAAGTAAACATTTGAAGCATCCACATCAAAAGCTCAGTCTAACTTTACACATCGAATGAAAAGCATCCATCCGAATAAAGTATGAGCTAGTTTCGCTAATCTTTACTATCAATCTATCATTCCACTAACATTCATTCAAATAAAATTCTAATCTAAATCCACTATACGAGAAAGAGAAATACACAACCATGCAACTATTTGACAATGAAAGGATTCAAAACATCTCATGCGTTATGAACTTTATCATCAGAATAGTCTTTAGCAACAATTTCATAAAAAATCTCTCTTATTTCTACTATCTATTCTCTACAATCTCCTCTATTCTATCTTCTAATCTCTAATTTCTAATCTGATTTCTAATGCTCATCAAATGAGAGAGAGGGGGTATTTATAGAGTTTTTGAATACAATGAACGACCAAGATTAATTCAAGATCAATGGCCCAGATTTAAAACAACATAACCCTAATTAGGGTTGCCTAGATATCAATCAGTTAACAAACAAGTGAGTCATCCACTGAGAGTTGTGTCCTTATCTGCTTCCACATTGCTCTGTTCAATGAATCCGGACACGATGGCACTAACTTCCTCGATGGTGATGTTTGACAATGTGTTGACTTTGTACTCCAGCAAGTCCAGACTGTTTGCACATTCAGCAAAGGCAATCATCCACTCTGACTCTTGCTGCAGGAAGGTGTTTCGGATGGTCAGGAGGTCAAATGCCTTAGTCAAATTTTCTTTCAAGATTGGTGTGGCGGATAAAATCCTTTGAATTTCATTCTTCATATTGCCCGACTACAAATCATTTTCTCGGACAATGTCCTTGTCTAACACATCCGCAGCCATGTGGAAAATATTATTTTGGATTCCTTTCACCTGTTCTTCAATTTTAGCACTTTCTGCTTTTACCTTCTCCAAGACTTATCCTCGCGAAATCAGCGCACAATACCAGTTGCTGAAATCATATGCCGCTTCTACTGCAATGATCTTTTCATCAATCAATCTCTACTTAGAAATTCCCTTTATCTCTCGAAGACATGGAATGATTTTACTTTGAATGTCTTGAAGGCCATCCCATGCTTTCGCCAAGTTTACAACTCGTGATAGTAGAGAAGAAGTTTTCCCATGAACATATGCCAACTTTTCCGCGAATGCTCTTGCTTCTTCCTTTTTCCCTGCCATCCATTCTTTAGTTTCCCTGGCGGTAGTCAACTCTTCCTCAAAATTTCCTATTGGCTCCTGTGAAGAGGTTGGAAGTGGAGGGGTTGATTGGTCACCTTGATTGAGTGGCTTTGTCAAATGTTGGATGTATTCTCTTAGGCGCTCAATCTACATTTTGTACTCGCTTTTCTTCAAAGTTTCTTTTTCTAGCCTGGATTTAATGGTAGAAATAGAGTTATCCAGGTCCTCAACTTCCTATCCTTCTGTTGTCAGACCAATATCAATGACTGTAATGGCATACTCACTTGGAGTAATTTCATCTCGCGGTTTCTCAACTGTAGGCATTGCAATTTGTATAGTACGATTACCAACTTCATTTCTTTGTATTGTAGAGAATTTCTTGTCTGGCTTCTTTGTAACATTTTGTTTTAGCCTTGCCAAGAAGTCTGCAGTATCATCTTCTTCCGGTATCTCAATTGGTACCTTAATTTTAAGTCTTTCTTTTAGCCAATTTGGGATTGTTGATTGTTCAACTCCATCATCCTGATCATCTGGAATGTCTTGTATGTCCCGAATTTCCTGCACAGATGGATCCTCTTGAATTCCTTTGAGGGCTGAAATCATTCCCTCTTGGAAGTTGCCTCCTATGACATTTACATCTTCATCTGACTCATAAATTTTCGTGCATGTAGGGGAGTGATGATAATCATCTTCTAGCTGCATTGGCTCCATATCCCTTTCTAGAACTGGCGAGGGAATTCTAAATTGTCCCCATGACTCTTCCTCCATGATCAGTATCTCCTCCACATTTCTGGATGTGGTTGAATGAAGGGGCTTGGATTTCTTCTGGACTGGTTCCTCATCTACCACCTTTTCCTTACCTTTTCTCTTTTTTGGGTTGGTAGTCTCAACTAGTTCATCTCCTTGAGGAGCACTGACGTTAGAAGAACAAGACTCTGCCTCGCCCATCAAGTCATATGTGAATGGCATATTCCATTGTCGCAAAATTTGCACTTGCTGGTCTACCCACCATTGCGAGTACTTAAAGACAGGCCTCATAAAATTTGTTAAGTCACCAAGTTTTGGCTCAGACCATCTAATAGGAGGAAGCGGTAGCCTTTCATCAAAGCCCAGTTGCACGTACACTTCATCATCATCAAGTTGATCAGGCACACAGAAGAGTTCCGTTGTCCTGATCATATCCAATGGTAATCTTGACCATAGTCTCTTCCTCACTTCATGCTCATCAACAACATTCGCCCAAAAGTCTTCAAGGTCGACTCTGTGTTTGTATTTTCTCCCATCCACCGCTCCAATATGATAAAGTGGATCAAAGTCATTTTTGGACTTATCGGAAGTGAACGGGTACCATTGTATTTCCAATCGGGCACTCTCTGCTGCTTGCGCCGATGGACAAGATTCTAACATGTTTTCAATAAAGAGAGGAAATGTGACGATTGCTTTCTGTTTTGGCCTTTGGATGTTTTGAAATGTCTCTAATTGCCTTAGAACCTCCAGCAGAATCATTTTGTTAGTGGGATAAATTTGCAACCTATAAGGAGAACCTGTGAATCCTTGGATTCGAATGTAGGTGAATCTAGGAAACTGGATAAACCAGGATCCGTATCTACTGATTAAAATTTTTGCCTAACAGGTGAGCCTTGCCTTTGATGCGTTCCTCCTTGGAGTATCCGGGTGATATACATGAGAAAGGCATCATGCACCCGTCTAAAATGTGATTTCTCGCTCAACTGCAACTAAGGATAGCAATTGCAAACCTTGAACTCTCTTTCGCCATTGCCGACTACACCCTTGCAAATTAGGCCAACATATTGGTAGGTTCTAGCAAGCAAATATATAACATAGGAACTCATATGGAAGGCTTTGGTCTTCTCCAAGTTGATCAACTGTTGGTGGATACTATCACCGATCATTCTTGACCAGTTAATCATTTTCACTCCGGAAGTTACTTTGTTGATGAAGTAATACATCCAGGTTTCAAAGGGTGCACCTTGAGGATTACCCACTATTCTATTTAGCAGCAAAACCATATCTTTGTAATCTTCTTTAAAATCAGGTCTGAGCAACTTCTTAGGCATTTTTCTGGCTGAGGGTCTGGGCTTTACCAACCATGACTTGTTTATATTTGTTGCACAAAGGTTTTGATTGTCTTCATAAATTTTGCGTGCCTCATCCTTTGTTCGGTAAGATGTTCTGTGGTAAGCTGGGATTCCAAACGCTTCCTGTATAGCCAACTCTCCCAAGTATGCCAGCACCCTACCGTCAGGCGCTTCAATCTGCCTTTCTTTTGCATTATATGCAATGCACATTCCACCATGAGTTTCGGACATTCAACTGCTAGCGGAAATCTTGCAGCTTGAACTATGCCATTCCGCATCATTTTTCGTGCAATTGGCGTAGGCAAGAATTCATCACTTCCGTACATCCTCTTTTTGAATTCATCAAAGTCTACATGGCTGAGGTTGGTATCCACGATATTTTTCCATTTGGAGACGATCTTGGACTCTAGCTACGATCCCTTACTGGCGAATTTCATTTGTATTTTCTTCGAAGGTTCTCCTTTGTCCGACATAAATCTGCAAAAAAGTATGATGAAAATATTAAAATTCAGAAATTAAAATTAAAATTATTTGTCCCATTATTTCGAAAAAACATATTCCAGCTAGCTTGATAAATTAAATCTTGCAAATGATCATTGTTGGAAATGGAAGAATTTTATCCAATCGAGACGAGAATTCTTCGCTAGAATAAAGAAGAGAAAGTAAATCTGCCTGATACTCTGACAATAAAATTGTGCTGCTGCTGAATAAATTTTCTTCAGCTTTTACTTCAAAAGAAAATTCACTTCCTTCACAAAATTTCTCTTGCCTTAGACAAAAAAATTTCCTCACAACTTCGTTTTTGAAAGAATGATTTACGAAATGAGATGCAAAGCCAATTTAAGGTTGAAAATTCGACCCATTTAGCAAAGTTTACTTGTTTCCAATTAATCCAGTTTGAACTTGGTTTGCACTTCTCTCTGAATAGCAATTTTAATCTCCAGCACTAGTTGTAAAGAAAGTTTATAAATTCTACGCCAGTTCAGTGAAGTCCCTTTTCTCTTTTTCAAAATTTGCCTAGAGAAAATTCGAATTTTCTCATTTAATGGCTTTGGAAAATAAAATATTAAAATAATATTTTATGTGTTTTATTTTCCAACCCATTCGTTTTATTTTATTTAAATCATGGCATTTTATGGATTTCATTTTTCCAAGTATTTCATGCCTCTGCCTAAGGTGAATTTTTCTTTTGTCAACTTTGCCATGATTTTGCCATGATTCCTTGGCAAATTTCTTCATTATCTAGACATGCCATTTAATATTTTAATTTTCCAATGTCTAGACTTAGGCAAAAAACTTTAATTTTTTCATTTATCCAAGTATGGCGAATTTCACCAAGTGTTAGGCATGCCATTCAAGGCCTAGGCGGACTTGCCAAATGTTTATTTCATGTATTTTAAGCCTTGGGCGGACTTCATCATGGCTTTTGCCATTTTTCCACATGCTAGGGCGGACTTACCTTCTTCTCATGCCATCTTCTATCTTCATGGGGCGGACTTGGCTAATTATCAAGCCATCAAACTTGGGCGGACTTTGCCTTGGGTTGAGCCAACTCTTTGATATGCTGGGCAGACTTGGTCAAACTTCATGCCACTTCCTTCATGGGCGGACTTGTCTATGCCTTGAGCCATTCCAATTTGGTAGGGGTGGACTTGCCTACATGTTGTGCCATTTTTTACTTGAGCTGGGCGGACTTTCTTTATGCTCAAGCCATCTCTTCATGGCGGACTTTACCTTGTCACAAGCCAACTTCTTGAGGGTGGACTTGTCTAGGCTTTGTGCCATGACCTTTCTTCCTATGGTGGACATGCTCAATGTCCATGCCAACTTACCTCTTCTTGCTTGGGCGAATTTAGCACATGCTTGTGCCATGTCTTAAACAAATTTTCAGATTTTCAAAGTTTTTCACTCATTTCTATTTTGGGATCTCCTGAAGTTGATGTTGATGAAACCATGATCTATCCACTTTCCAAAGATGGAAACCCTGCCAAAAATAGCCCCTAAAAAATAAGAAGTCCAAAATAGGCCAAAAATGCCAAAAATGCCAAAAATAAAGTCCCTAAAAAATAGGGGGTCGGAGTGAAAAACCCTAAAATTTAGGAGGTGTCAAAATTAACTGAAATGACAGCCGATCTTCGTCCTCAAGGCCTTCTAAGCACTTTGATGATGTCTATGCACTGATTCGGGCTCAAAATCATTTCTTGACTCGGGTGACCCTTCAAAAACTCAAACTTTGAATACCCAAACAAAAACCAAATGAAACTAAAGCGCAATGACAAAGCTCAAAAAAGAAAACCACTAGGGTCCCCATTTGCAATGGGGCGATGCGTGAAAAGGTCACAACAGGACCATACAACACTATGCAGCATATTAGATGTGATGATGTGATTGGGTTGTTTGAGATTGAGTGCCACGAAAAAGAATTGCAAGTCTATCATGAAAACCCTAATGATAGTGAAGAGATGAAGGTTATAGCTGAAACAAGAGGAGACAACTACATAGAGGTTGACCAAGAAACATTTTAGTTCCTTTGCTCCAAGGTTAATGAGTTCGTTGATTGGTTAATTGGTAATCCTGAGAAGGAAATTTCTGGTGTGCACATGATGGGTCTAGGAGAGTTGATTGAGTTTGAGAAAGACACTGCACTTGAGCATGAGGTAAGGACTGATTTTCTGATGTATGACAACAGTCCTTTATCTTCACATTATCCGGTAATGACAGCCAAAAAGACCAGCTTTAAGGTTTATAATTCTCATGGAAGAATTCATATTGGACCGACACTCGTTGGAGAGCATGAAGCAATAAGGAAGGAGAAGTTTGAGGTGGTTGAAGGCACTAAGGAAAGGTATGAAAGCTGTTCTGATTTTCTGATTTGGAACAACAACCTTTGGGTTTCGCTTAGTCTTGAGTTGGCAGCTCCTACTCATGAGGACGATAGTAAGAAGTCTTCTTCCCTCATTTTGCACATCCATAGGAGATCACTTGGAGTCCGGAAGTTGGTTGGAGATGATGGCCCTTGGAGATACATCTATTCCCTCGTGTTTGCGGGACGTGATAGTGTGATGAATTGGGATCTAGGTATTGACATGTTTGGTGCACTATTTCATTGGGATCATGACGAGTTGCTTCACAAGTATTGGCTTGCTGACATTTACATCAAAGTTGAGCAGCGAAAGATGGGGTACATATCGTTCATCACTTGTTGGTTGTCTCGACACTCATGGACATGAGCTTGCAATTGTTTGAGGGCAAGCAATTTCTGAGACGGGAGGTCTGTCATGTCCCCAGATTCATGGGGTCCCAATTTCAAAATGGGGTGAGAAAAAGCGTTTTTAAACGCTAAACATAAATAATTAAAATAATATTAAATTAATCATAATATTAGTAATTTTAAATAATAATTAATAATAACATTTAAATTCATATTTCTGGCCGACCTCTTTGGGTTGGCACCTGAAGTACACATATATATTTTGGATCTTTGCTTATGAAAAATCATCACGAGTTGCACAATAACATCATGGAGATCTGCTAGGGACGCAAACCCCTGCCGATACACATCAGGTCGAGACACAACCCTCCTCTTGCGATTCGTGATTCCTGCAATCTATTCAGTATACTTCCTGAGTCTAATTTCATACTTGCGCCACAGGTCTGGGAGCTGGAAAGAGCTAGCGATTAGAATTTGGTGGCCGAGCTCAAGCTCTGGCTACGCCTTCACCAACAGGTCTTGCTCAGGGACTTGGTGGTGATTATTCCAAATTCTGAGCTACCAACGATTCAGCCTGTGAGAAAAGATTTACTCAGATTCGCCACCTGGGACATGTGTTAACGGCACAAGTGAGCTTGGTTTGCGATCATTCGTCTGGAACCTCTAATTCTGCAACATGGGTTAGTATGTTCTGTGTATTGGTGCTCTGAGATATTTGATTTAACCCATGGTACTACTGTATTTATTAATAATTTTCTAAGGATCTGAGGCTCTCATTCTGTTGTTGCTGTGCTGGGATTATTCCGGAATTATCAGTTAATATTGCAGTTGCAGGTCTGTGTATCGAATGCTTTCATATGGTGTATTTCATATTTTCCTAGTGTGAATTGATTTCAGTTAATTATTCCGTGTCAGAGCAATACTTGTATTCAGTTGTTACCTTGTAATCGATATCAGTGTTAGTTCTGCAAACATTAAAAGTTGTATCTGGAGTATATTCAGAACTAGAAAATTCTGTATAACTGTGTAATATCAGTGTTTATCTACTTCAGTTGCTATTGATTGCGTGATTTCAGACTTGGTATCTTTCAGATTCGCCACCTGGGACATGCGTTAACGACACAAGCAAGCTTGGTTTGCGATCATTCGTCTGGAACCTCTAATTCCACTACACGGGTTAGTACGTTCTGTGTATTGGTGCTCTGAGATATTTGATGTAACCCGTGGTACTACCGTATTTATTAATAATTTTCTAAGGATCTGAGACTCTCATTCTGTTACTGCTGCATTGGGATTATTCTGGAAGAATCAGTTAATATTGCAGTTGCGGGTGTGTGTATCAAATGCCTTCATATGGTGTATTTCATATTTTCCTAGTGCGCATTGATTTCAGTTAATTATTCTGTGTCAGAGCAATATTTGTATTGTTGTTACCTTGTAATCGATATCAGTGTTAATTCTGCAAACATTAAAAGTTGTATCTGGAGTATACTCAGACCTGGAAAATTCTGTATAATTGTGTAAGATCAGTGTTTATCTACTTCAGTTGCTATTGAATTGTGTGATTTCAATCTTAGTGTCTTTCAATAAATTATTAAATTCTCAAAATATCCACTGGCTTGAATGATCCATCAGGTTATTGAGCAGAGTAAAAAAAAACCCATATCACAAAAGCATGAACTCAAAGACTGAATAATCACGAAGAAAACTTAAAAGTTAAAAACATATATCACCTCGGTAACTATTGATTGTTTATACAAATTTTGATGGGCTTTTTCTTTCCATTTTGCAGCTAATTACACTCCCTTTCATCACCTTGAAAAGGGAGCAGTCCCGCAGGAAGTTTGAGTATTCAAATATCCTCAACTGGGCGCCAGACGCTGTTCACAAGTTTGCACCTGTAGCATTTCCTAGATAATGAAAATTTGGCATGACATGTTCCGCATTCATTCTGCTGAACAGAAGTACTGATTTTATCATTGGGTTTTCAAATTTTTGATCGGAATAGTAATCAGGTCATCACCAAGCTTTTGTATTTGATCAACCAAGGAGAGACCTTTACAAAGGTTGTTTTGTTTATCATTATTTATCACTTGTTAGCATCTATGTGGTCTGGAGTTCCTTGATGCTGAACTTTCTTGATATTTCTTGAGACTGAAAGATTGTTGCTTGTTTTTATCAGGTTGAAGCTACAAAACTTTTCTTTGTTGTCACCAAGCTCTTCCAGTCCAAGGATACTAGTTTGAGAAGAATGGTTTATTTGATCATCAAGGAGCTTTCTCCTTCTCCTGATGAGGTGATATGTTGTTAATCACCCATATTTTGCATCTTTGGATCCTCTGTTTTTTCAGCACTTTGATTTTCTTACAACTCATGACATACTTTATAGATTATTATTGTTACAAGCTCATTAATGAAAGACATGAATAGCAACACAGCTATGTACATGGCCAATGCAATATGATTTTAATGCAGAATCACAGATGGCACATTGTTGTGTCAAATTGAGAGATATCTAAAACAAGGCATTGTTGATAAAAATCCTGTTGTAGCCAGTGCTGCTCTTGTCAGTGGAATTCACTTGATTCAGGTATTGTTAGTGTTGTCTACCAGCAACAGATATTATTAATTCATATGTTAGTTGCTCTTATCCTTAATTTTCTGTCATTGCATTTGTAGACCACTCCAGATATTGTCAAATGCTGGAGTAGCGAGGTCCAAGAAGTAGCTCAGTCCCAATCTGCTCTTGTACAATTTCATGCACTAGCCTT
Source organism: Sequoiadendron giganteum (assembly GCA_007115665.2). NCBI lineage: Eukaryota > Viridiplantae > Streptophyta > Pinopsida > Cupressales > Cupressaceae > Sequoiadendron > Sequoiadendron giganteum. Next base: position 37,333,329 of record CM021106.1, on the reverse strand, counting down.
GCTTCATCAGGTTTGGTTACATAATTAAATTTCGTTTATCTTTATATTTTACAGTTACTTGTATATATTTTGGCTTCCTGCAGCAGCCCTGGAGCCAGTTGAGTTGCTCTCCTTTTTCTAAAGTGGTTTTAGATCACATCTTTTCTTTGCCTTTTGGCTGCCCTTTCCTTAAATAGCTAAGAGTATGATTTTGTTTGTTTTTGAGATTTCTGTTAACAACTTAACATGCATATAATTTTCGATGATTTACTTGCAGTGATGTTCTTTCTGGGTTCTTTTTTGAAAATTTCATAATTGTTTTGCAGTCTTCCAAATGAATTTCTTTTCTTTTTTGTCATTTGAGTAACTGTTGATTGCTTTAAAAACTTTCCGCCATTGAAAATATTGGTTTTATGGGATAGAAGCAAGAATTGGCATTAATTTGCAGTTAATTGCTGCCCAGCATTAGAACTGTGCTGAGTTGAACTGCTAGGCTGGTTTTTTGATGAAACTGGAGTTTTGATTGAAAAATCTTTGATTTATTGAAAATGCCACCTAAAAACTGCCGTTCATTGAAAAGATTTGAATTATTCAATAAACTGTGGTTCTTCAGTGGGCTTTTCTAAAAACTGCCTCCACTCACTTATGAATACTGTTTTTTTTGAGTTTTTGCTTTGTTTTATACTGTTTACATTCTAGATTCAGAATCATGTTTTGAAGGTTTGTTTGTAACTTTGTACTCTTATTTGTAAGTAGCACTTGATTGACAGCTTGACAGTTGTTAAGAATTTGAGCATATAGGTTATAGACAAAGCTTACAATTTGTAATTAGCAATCATGTATAAATTCATTTTCTATATTTTAAGTATTGCATTTGGAATGAAATAACAATAACATTTTTTTTCCCCCATTTTAATGAATATTTTGTCATTTTTAGTTTAGCAATTCTTTTTCCTGTTTTAAACCTGAGTAATTGAATCTATTAGACTTTTAGTTTGGCATATAAATGGACACTACTATGGTTTATGCCATTATGGTATTATATTATTCTGTTTTTGAATAGTCAGATGAAAGATATTACTTAAAAGTAAAGAAACAGCCAGCAGTGAGATATCTGATACCATTTTTATAGCCTTTAGAATCCATGGATCCCTATGATCACAACACGTGCTTGCAAACAAAACTCATTTTTGACCTCTGGGTGTTGTCCAATCTATGCATGGCCACACTCTAGCTGCTTATGTAAAGAATTTGAATTTTTCTAGATTTTAGATTTTCAGTCAGACATAACATCATGATTCTGGGTACCATTGTTTAATGCTTATAATTGAATTTTTGTTTTTCTTGTATTCTGTCTAGTCTAATGCCTGATTGTTTATAAGGGAAAGATATTAAGTTATTAACTAATTGAATGCAGTGTGGCAACTGTCAATCTTTTATAATGGGAACCAAATGCTTGGCTGTAGCATTGAATTTATATGTAATATGCACAAGGTCCAATAATGTGGATCATGGTAGGCATCAAATACGATAACTCTTTATCTCATTGATTATGGACTATGAATTCTTCTTGTGGTTGTGGTTGAAAACATCTTGTCCTTATGTTTGAAGATTTTTTTTCCTTAGCAGATCATTTTCGAATAGAAGCATTGTGAAGCCACTGGACAACTTTAATGTACCATTGTGAAATGTAATAACCATATGCCACATAGTCATTCGCAGGTCCTGAAAAAACTCCAATATTTTATCATCCACTCTCAACTCATGCACATCTTCCTACGGCTGCAAAATAGACATTTCAAGTTCTATATATGAGGTCGACGCCCTTTTTTGCTTGGCATTCCCTTGAGAAAAAATCAATTCCCACCACTCCTTCCTCCTTTAGCGTAACCAAGAGTGCCAAAATAGAAACACTAATTTCATCATCCACTACAGCCTTTGTTAGCCTCTCCTTATAATCATCAAGAATCATTGCACGAGATCTGAAACACCCAGTATTGGCCAGTCACTCGCTGGTTTGCTACCTACATATTGGCTTCTTCATCACAATGAAGGATCTTACTCAACCGATGATTGGAAGCTGGACCATGCCTATGCAGGTCCCTTGATTTTTTGCCTTTTGCCTCACAAAGGGGATAAACCAAGCTACCTTACAACACAATGCCAATGACTATCACCTAGATCACACATGAAGCATCAGCTACCCAGTCTAGAGACAGGCCACTCAAAGCACTATATACAATAATGACACCTCCTGACATTATTAACGAGCACTTCACATAAATTCTCCCATGTATCATCTCATGCAGAACTCTTGCTTTCATAGTATTACACCTCAAGCCTTACAATTTCTTTACTTATCATAATGACTATCAATCACTAGAAGGCCCTAAAGCAGCCGTTCCTTTTCAATTATGGAGTATAAATTTGCCCAATCATTAATATCCTTACTTTCTATTAAAGTAAAATCTTGAAGCAATGCCCCTTGATTAGCCAAGATGTCATCCACCTGATTTTGATTTCTATAGCAATGAGAGATCTTGGAAAAGGTAAATTTCAAGATCACTTTTGACTTCTTCTAAGATGCATTTAATTTCTGGTTCAGGCATTGCCCTTCTAACACCGCATTAACCACTATTTGCTAGTCCCCTTCAACTTCTACGCTATGATATCCTTTCCACATAAGTGGCCTTGAGGCTTGAGAGCAAATCTATCCATTTTGCATAAATATTAGTTTGCTTCCTCCCAAAAATGGATCCACTTAACACAAAACTGCCTTTGTTGTCTTGCAGCACATACCCAACTAGGATTCCCTTTGGAAACCCCATCGAAATTCAGCTTTACCTCTCCACTAGGACCTACAAATTTGTTTCCTTTCTATACTTGACTTTTCCTATACTCCCTTGAATGGGAGTATTTTAGCTTTTTTTAATTTATGATGTTTTCCTTTTTTTAAACCCATGTAATTAAATTCCCTTTACATTTTCAGTTTGCTGTGCAATTGCCATGTAAGTTTAATGCTACTATGTATCGTTTGATAGCTTAAAACCTTCAATTGTCTGGATTGTTTTGGAAACTTACATATGATAAATGACAATTAAGCTCAAATTCAAGTATTGTTAGTTGTTTGGAACTTGTGACTTGATTTTTATTCAATGCATGTATATGTGCTTCAATGATTGTTGTTGGATGCCATAATTTTCCTATTAGTGGTTAATATGTAGCCTGATATGTGCCCTTTTTTGCTCACATGTTTTGGTAGCCTTGCAGAGTTGTTTTTATGATTTCATGTGATACTATGATTCAGTAGCAGAATGGTTTCTTGCCTTTTAGATTCTTTCTCTTGATCAACACATTGTCATGATCAATTCTACAGGAACAATTTTCTTCAATATTGCAATTTCCATTCTTGCATGTCTCGTCTCTTCCTTTGTCCTTGCTTATTATATTTGCTTGTTTCTAGATATCTATGATTAACTGTATTTAGTATTTACTCTTGGCCACAATCCTATTTTCTCAGTTTCATTCAATTTTTTCCTTTTGGTATTTTCCCATTTGTTTATTAGTTTTTTGTGTTTTGTTGGCTTTGTTATTGATTGTCAAAGGAATGGAAGCTTGTAAGTGATTTATGTTAGGAATAAAGGGACTTTGCACATAAAATATTATACTTCTATATCCTCAATGTTTGTTTAAATTGATATTACAGATTTATAGGAATTCTATCTCCTATATTATAGGAGAGTTCCTCGAACAACTCCCCAACATAGATTATTATAGTATTGCTATGGTGTAAAATTCCACCTAGTGCAATTTCCTATAATATTACCTCACTTTAGCCTTATAAACCCGACAATGCAAAAATCCGCCACCTTTGCCTTGACTTTTGCACGTGCCTTTGTTGTTTTTCGTCAGTGAGGGAATTTTTGTCGGGGACTCCCACGTGCCGCACTGGCGTCTTGATAGGATTCTCGGGTCGGTGGATGTTGGAGGTGTTACATTCTCTGCCACCCTGTGAATTGTAATGCCCCCTGCAAACCTTTACTGCCCAAAAACGTCCTCTTACCTACTAAATCACCTTTTGAACTTCATTCTCTTATTCTCTCTCAATTCATTCATTATCTACCACTTCTATTCACTAAACCTTCATTCTTGTTCCTCTCATTCTACTTTCTACACCATTGTTGCTGCTTCTACACCATTGTCTATTGTAGGTTTCCAAGCTTCATACTATTGGCGTGATTGTCTTGCTCTATTCCTTCCTCTCTCGACTTCTCCAAGCTTGTAGCAAGGAGGGTAACACATTTGTTTAATTGCATTGTCGTGTTTATTGAATAGCATTTAGATTGTCTTTGCATTCTATAAACTGTGTCTATTTCCATTTTATTATCATTTTCTCTATATTGTGGTCTATCGGCTTTCCATGGAGGTGGAAACATTGAAATGGTGGTTTGACTAAGGCAAACTCCAAAACACAACCACAACAACTTTTTCCGTTGCCATCTGTGTAGGTACGCTTTGTTCGTGAGGAGCTTGTGGGAGGCTAGACTTTCTGTAAGTTCGGTTTCTTCTCCTTTTCTCTTGTCATTTTTTTATTAGATAGTTTGTCTTTCAAGTTGTAGTATTCTTCTTGTTGTTTCCTTTCATTTCATGCATTTCTTCATTCATTGTTAAACTGTTAGATTAAAACTCTTGGGTTGTTAACACGCCCTATGAGTTTCAGTCTGTGATCTTTGTTCTCTGTCTGTACGAGATGCCAATGTGCCTCTGCGTGTTGTCGTCCGACTCACGTGCTAGCGTCTGGTTGAGAGCCAATCAACTTTCAGTCTAAGGCCTCTGCAGTTTGTTCACCCGTTTCCCTAAAAGCTCCATCAAAAAACATAAAAAGTAGAGCTTAGCTTGCCCTTCCTTTTCAGCCTATTTCCTTTCGATTAATCTTGAAGTAGTTGAGGGCAATTTGTTCCCTGGTGACTTTTCTTTGTCCTAGAGACATGGGAGTAGCAAATCCCCTCTACATTTTGGTGAACCTGACATGAACTTTCTCCTTTTCATTTCTTTGTATCGATTTTTTTTTCCCTCGAGTCTTGGGTGTGTTATAGATTAGTGTGTCATGAAGCTTTTATGAGTTTTACGACCCAATCTACAACCTCCGGATTCGTTGCCAGAAGAAGTCTTCAACACACAAGAATGGAATCTAGGCAAGTCAATTCTGGTCAAACTGGTCCCTCTTTTGAAAAATTGGTTTTAGGGTTGTCTATCGGATTTTCCAACCCCTTTAGGGGAGCTGTCACTCATGTTCCTACCCCCTACTTCTTCGGCTTCTTCTATGGAGGAAGAAGCTGCTCTTGAGGTTCCTACGGAGTAGCTCCTTTCCCTAGAAAAGAGGCTTGGGGAGTTTGAGCGGTATTTGGCAAAAGATAGTAGTTTCGTCCAAACGGCTACCGTTGTCAATAGATTGAGAACCATGTTGGACAAGGATCAGAGAGGTATAGAACTTCTCCGAGGTGTCGCTAACATTGTGGATACCCATGTCCCAGCCTATAACTCTAACTTGGGTGTTACCCAAGATGTTGGCTCTGAGACCGCTGCGAAACAACTGGAAGTCTTGATGCTCGAAGTATCAGTGTATATGGCAGAGATAGGTCCTTCTGTCAACACTACCTTTGTGCTTGAGTAGACCCACACTATCAAAGTAAACAAGGTACCTCTGGGCTTCAGTTTTTCTACCCCTAATGTTTCTACTTCTGGTGGTAATACTGGTGTCCCTACTAGTCCTAGTGTCGGAGGCTTTGCCAGTATGGGGGCTGGTGGCTCTGGTGGTGGTTCCTCTGGTCCTGTTTCGTTTATTGATCCTGTCTTAAATGCTTTGTTACAAAACATGGAATGAATGTAGAACTAGCTAGCGAACCTAGCCAACTCTTCATCTCAACCTATGTTCCAACCTTTCTCTCGCCATCCCTTGTCTATCGCCATCTTAAACACTCCTATCCCTCATGTCCTGGAGATTCCTAAGTTTGAGAAGTATAGTGGTCGTGGAGTCCCTCATAAGCATGTGTTAGCTTTCAATGCCATGTGCACTGACTTCTTCCACCACAATACTCTGATGGTGAAGCTTTTTGCGTGTTCTCTTAAAGATGCTGCCCTAGATTGGTATTGTTCTCTACTGGATAACTCTGTTTTCTTGTTTGATCAACTAGTGAATCAGTTCCTTAGAGAATTCTAGGCTAATATAGGGCTGAAGATGGCATTTGTTGAGCTTGTCCAATGTAAGTAGGGAGAGCATGAAAAGGTTACTGATTTTATTGCTTGTTATTAGGCTCTGTTCTCTTAGATTTCTTACCCCTTACTTGATTCCGATGTCCAAAAGGTTCTCATTGGGAATCTGCAGTGGTGGTTGTGAGAAAAGTTTGTCCTAATGAGGCACCCTTCCTTTGCACATTTGTGTGCAGCGTTGCGTATCAGTAGACAATTGCTTAGTTCGGGTACTCGTCCTTGCGCTCCCGTCTGGATAATTGGTAAGTAGTGTCAATTTCTAGCGATTCAAGAAAGAACAAGGCCATCACAAACATGGTCTCTATGTTGCACAAATGGTTGTTGTTGCATGAAAAGATCAACTTGTTAATGCTCGATACAATCGCTAGAGTTAATGAATCCACGAGAGGTGGTTAAGCCATGTCACGAACCCAAGTGTTGCACTGCACAACGCAAGGAGACCAAGGGCGCACACCTTGCAACAATTCCCCCCCCCAAAAGTGCAAGTGAGGGGTTCAAACTCGTGACCCAAGCTCTGATACCAATTGTTGCACAAACGGTTGCCGTTGGACCAAAAGATTGAATTGTTAATGCTCGATACAACCGCCAGAGTTAATGAATCCACGGGAGGCGGTTAAGCCATGTCATGAACCCAAGTGTTGCACTGCATAGCACAAGGAGACCAAGGGCGCACACCTTGCAACACTCTATTCCCAAAGGCAAAAGTATAGGACACGATAGAACTTTTACAAAGTTATTTGAATCCTAACCAACATCTTGCAAAAGCTATTAAAGGATAAAAATATAACATTACCAGAAATCCGACCTCTCTCCGAGCCGTATCTGCAATGGTACGACGTGCATCCGTTTTGTCAATTCCATCAAGTACACGGATATGATACCGAGTGGTGCGTTCGCTTGCGTCATGAGATTCAGGATCACATCGATGATGTGACTATCCGTTTCAATGGAAGGAAACAAAAATCTAACAAATCTGTAGCTAAGCCTAACAACCAACTACAAATTTACATTGATTTGTTCCCTTCCCATTCTACTAACTTGGTTATGCAGTCTTCCATGCCTTTTAATCCTGTCCCGTCTGAGTACATGAATATGGTCTTATTCATCCCTACTCCTGCAGGGCGTGTGAGTGCAGTTCTTGATATTACATTTACCTCACACGATCTGCCCTTAAATAAGGAGCTCTCTGTTGTATGTTCCCGCTCGGATTAACGGTAACATTGTGACTAGTGATATAGTTGATCCATCGAGCCGAGTGAATGTGATCATGTTGGGGACCTTGTTCATTAACAATTTGTACAATGAGAAATATGATGAATCGTAGGTCACCCTCCATACTCATGATGGGTTTTCTATGTCCCCTATGGGGTCTATTTCTTTGTCAGTTTCGGTTGGTCCAAAGTCTATGGATGTTTCATTTGTTGTGATCTCGGAATCAAACTTATTTAGAGCAAGGTTGTGCATTCCGTGGCTAGCCTCTATGAATGCGGTCGCTTCCGTTATCCACAAATGTCTAAAATATCCCCACAAGGGTGCCGTGCACGTTGTCTAGGACATTGGATACAAGCCATTGGTAGCACGTGGGGGCTTCTCTCTCAACCATTTTTGGCCCAACCCAGTCGGACCCCTTCCTCCTAGGGGAGATCTCTTGTATTGGGCTTATCACAAGTATAAGACTGGGGGCTCAGCGTTGAAAGGTGGTTTTCCTCCATCGCCGTATGTTGTGTCTTTGAAGGCTTGCTTGCATGCATAGCAATAGGCATCATCCTCTGCCCCTGCAAAGGGGAAGGACAAGCTTGCTCTTGCCCTCAAGCCTTCTTCTAGTTCGTTTGCTTTTGCTTCTTAGCCCTTGGTGGCGTCCTCAATTCCTACTCCTGTGCTTGCCACAGGAAAGGGAAAGGCGCCTATGTTGTAGAAGTTGAAGCCCCGAGTTTTCGAGCTCCCTGTTCTCCCCATAGTGTCCCATCCCACACTGCATGGGAGGGGGAAGTTTTTTTGTGGGGTTCCTCTTGCATCTCGGCCTCCTCTTGTCCTTCCACCTCCCTCTAAGACGGGGCATGGGAAGAGGCCCGGTACCAAGACACCTCTTTCTCTGTGTTTGTTGCTTCTCTTGCTCCTCCTAAGGAGTCTCCCCTTCCATTGGCAATGGTTGTGGAGGTCCCTCCTGTGGTAGAGTAGGAACCCCTAGCCTCTTCTCTGGCCACACCTTCGAGTGCCCATAGTCAATGTAACCGGCTTGTATGTAAGCATAAGCGCCGACGAAAGGCTCGACTTTGCAGCAGAGTGCTGGGGAGTCTATTGTTTTTGTATTTGCTCCTTTTGCGGCTGCTTCTTCTCCCGTTCTATCTCTCGCTTTAGTTCCCATCACCTCTATGCTTCTTCTGGATTTATTCGCGGATCCTGATGAACCTCACCCTAAAAGGGTGCAGGTGTTCATCGCTCCTTCAACGGAGCCTCCCCTTCTTACTTCCCTTCCAGATATTCCTCCTTTTTCACAACATGTTGACATGCCTAATACAATGGTGGTGTCCTTTGTGGCTTCATCTTTGTCTTCTTTCACCTCCACTTCTTTTGTGGGAATTTTGCATCCCTCATTGAAGCGAAAGCTTGAGGATGACCTTGCTCTGAGCAAGGGTCGTAAGAAATCCTCGTCTCTTGTGGAGTCTGGTTCTATTTTGGCTTGTGTTGTCTTCGTGACGGAGGCAACCCCTGCATTCTCGAAGTTTGTCACTGCCCCTTTTGTTGAGGTTGGCAGTGACTCTTGGGTGTCTTGTCCTCTTGCTCAGTTGACACATGGTACTCCTGAGAAGTGCATGTTCAACTTGGTGGAGGATTACTTTGTCTTTGATTTTTGCAAACTCGATGACCTTCGCCTCATAGGAGCTTGGCGATGAAGACCTCGAAGGGCCTTCTTGCTTGGCTCTTGTTGCAGGAGAGTCAGAGGGTACTGCCCTTGCTATCCCTCCCTTGCAGGCTTGTCCTCCTTCCCCCTACATTGATCTAGATTGGGAGCGGGATGATCTGCTTGTTGATGAGGATTAGGGTGGTACCTCTTCTACATATGCAGATTAGATTTGTGCACTTGCTTATGTTCCCCCGTACTTGTCTATTTATGTTTTGTGCTTTTGCTTGGAGGATCCTGGCTACCCTTGTAGGTGCGAGAATTTGTCGTAACCTTCTTCTATTTGTCTCATCATTCTTCTATGTGTCGTAAATCATGCTTTTCCACGTTGGGGATGATGCAAAGTGTTGGGGGCATTTAGGCCTTCTTCAATGTTGACCCGATTTTTTATTTTTCATTTGTCTTCATGTGCTCTTCTTCATGTTCTGATACATTTGAGGATTGATGACAGTTCATATGTTATCATATTATATCTATCTATCTATACCTATGGACAGTTCTGACCCCAAATTATCATATCCCCTTGTTTCTTGATTTCTTCTTCTCTGCTTGTCTGTTTCATGATGTTGTGGTTTTCAATGTGTTGTCCCTCGCATGTGTGACAACATATCACGAATACATCTCACCATGCATCACATGCCACAACATATCATCTTTCTTTTCTCTCCTTAGAATGACATGTGCTCCTCTGCATCACACACATCCTTCTAAGGGGGGCTCTCATCTCTACATAGTTTTTAACAAGGAGTATTCTTTCAAAAGGATTCCTTGGTGAAAGTTTCTTTCAAAAAGATCCCTTGGTGAAAGAGTATAAAAACTTCGTTTCAAAAAGGAGCGCTCTTTCCAAAGGATTCCTCAACGAAAGATCTTTCAAAAGGATTCCTTGATGACAAAATCACTTGCAGTCTTTCAAATGGAGTGTTCTTTCAAAAGGGTCCCTTGGTGTTTTGATGTCTTATGAAAAGGGTTCCTTGATGAAAGAACCCCTTTATGAAAGTCTTTTTCAAAAGAATTCTTTGGTGTCTTATTTTCTAATATTTGACATCCTTGTGTCTTGGTGTCTCATATCTTGGCGTCTAGCTTGGGGGCAGCCTGACTAGACCTGTCTTTTCTATGACTGTCCCGCAATGCAGTTTGTAGGAACCACATGCCTACATGCTTGCCGTATGGTCTATAGCCAAGCTAGCCATACCTATCAGCGGTGTCTTTTTTTGATCGGAGTGTCTTATTGTGCCTAAATATTTTATGGTGTCTAACATTCTTTTTGCTTTTTCGCCTAACATGTTTGTTTGCAGTTGACATAATTTTGGTGAGATCGCAATAGGCTTTGCAGGATCAAAGAACCATGTCCTCTTCGCATTCTAGTGAAGCTCGTTCTATGTCAAGTATACCGGATCGAAGGACTGCTTCCTCTACGTTTTCGGTATATTCTTCTCAATCTCTTTCTTCTTTAGCTTGCACATGCTTAGACACATATGCTTGCTAAAGTGGGGGCAAAATGTTATGGCATAAAATTGCACCTAGTGCAATTTCCTATAATATTACGTCACTTTAGCCTTATAAACCCAACAATGCAAAAGTCCGCCACCTTTGCCTTGCTTTTCACACGTGCCTTTGTTGTTTTTTGTCGATGAGAGAGTTTTTGTTGGAGACTCCAACGTGTCGCGCAGAGCGCCGCGTTGGTGTCCTGACAGGATTCCCGAGTCATTGGACGTTGGAGGCGTTACATTCTCTGCCACCCTGCAAATTTTAATGCCCCCTTCGAACCTTGATCGCTCGAACACATCCTCTTACCTCCTAAATCACCTTTTGAACTTCATTCTCTCACTCTCTCTCAATTCGTTCACTATCTACTACTTCTATTTACTAAACCTTCATTATTGTTGCTCTTATTCTACGTTCTACACCATTGTTGTTGCTTCTACACCATTGTCTATTATAGGTTTCCAAGCTTCATACTATTGGCGTGATTGTCTTTCTCTGTTCCTTCCTCTCTCGGCTTCTCCAAGCATGTAGAAAGGAGGGTAACACATTTTTTTACTTGCATTGTCTTGTTTATTGAATAGCATTTAGATTGTCTTTGCATTCTATAAACTGTGTCTATTTCCATTTCTTTATCATTTTCTCTGTACTATGGTCTATCAGTTGTTTGTGGAGGTGAAAACACCGAAACGGGGGTTTAACTAAGGCAAACTCCAAAACACAGCCACAACACTTTTTTTGTTGCCGTGTGTGCAGGTACGCTTTGTTCATGAGGAGCTTGTGGGAGGCTAAACCTTCTGTAAGTTCGGTTTCTTCTCCTTTTCTCTTGTCATTTTGTTATTAGATAGTTTGTCTTTCAAGTTATAGTATTCTTGTTGTTGTTTCCTTTCATTTCATGCATTTCTTCATTCATTGTTAAACTGTTAGATTAAAACTTTTGGGTTGTTAACACGCCTTGTGAGTTTCAGTTTGTTGTTTGTTTGTATGAGATTCTAGCGCGCCTCTAAGACGATAGTGCGCTGCGCTGTTGTTCGATTCACGCACTAGCGTCCTCTAGCCAAGAGCTAGTCAACTTACAATTTGAGACCTTTGCGGTCTGTTCACCCGTTTCCTAAAAACCTCCATCAAAAAACATAAAAAGTAGAGCTTAGCTTGCCCTTCCTTTTTAGCCTATTTCCTTTCGATTAATCTTGAGGTAGTTGAGGGCAATTTGTTCCTTGCTGACTCCTTTGTCCTAGAGACACGGGCGTAGCAAATCCCCTCCTCTATAGGTATAACAAACTAAAACAACTTAACAAACATTATTGTCCGTATCCTAAAGACTAACTATGGGAGTATGAATGATGCAATATTCCTAACACCCTCCCATATTATATCATTCTCCAAATGGGGTGAAGTGAACTAGCAATACTTGATGACTACGTTTAGTAGTTCATCAAAAACATAAGGTAAGAGTAGGGACATACACATCTACTCATGACAAGCAATAGTGGAACTTGCCTCCCTATGCTTCTAAACTTTATCCAAGGATAGGGACAAACATGTCTATCCATAGAACCAATGATAGGGACTGACACATCTATCCAAGGTCATACACCAAGATTGGATAGGGACAAACACTTGTATCTAAGGTCAATAAATACAAGTTGGATAGGTACAAACACATCTATCCAACATCAAAGTTATGAACAAGGACACACACATCTGCTCACAACAATTATGATTGGGGGCACACACTTCCAATCATAATGACCAAACAAATGTGACTGGGGGCAAACACTTCCAATAACATGCACCATCTTGTGAATGGGGACAAATACATCCATTCACAAACAATCAACAATTGTGATTGGGGACAAACACATCCGATCACAAATACAAACTTTTTCATGCCCTCGCCATGTTTAGATCACAACAATAAAATTATGGGAAAAAAATGAGGCAAATAAATGAACAAAATAAATAATAATGGCATCTGCAAAGGGCCGGTCTAGAGTAAAAGGTTCAACAACCAGCAAAGAAAAAAGGCCGACTTAGAAAATAAGAATTAATTACTTGCGTACTTAGTAGTGCTCCCTAAACAAGGATAATTAAGGAGGGATGTGATTTGCAAACAACGCTTGGGCTAAGGAGGGATGTGTCCCTTGTAGGAGGGTGTGAAGTTTTAAGGGTTGTGACTATTCCCGCCCACTCCCACGCCCTTCTCTTCCCCAAGGATATAAAAAGGAGACTGAATTAATTGAGAAAGGCATCATCAAAGAGATCAAAAATAAAATCTGCATTCAGAAAAGCAACAACTATTGGCAGCTATTGGTATAATCAGTGATTATGCAATTGATTATATATGCAATCAATGTATAATTTTGATAGGCATATAAATTTATATATAGTTAATTTCATAATAACTAATATGCAGTAAGGAAAGAACTGTTGTGTCTAAATTGATAGATAAGGAAATAGTGAACCTATTTATATTATTATAATCAACATCCTTTTCTTTAAGCAATCTGTGAAGGGTTGGCAAAGAAACATATTAGGAAAGGTGGTATAAGTTCTCTCAATGTAAGAATGCCACCCTAAGTTGTATGGAATTCTCTTGGTTGGATGTTGCCGCCACTTGGGGCCAAGGGGGCTATGAGCACGCCCTTGGGCTTAATTGAGATGAATAATGTATAGGTTCTCAAGTTTCCAACAGTCACTCTATCCTCTCTTGATCAAAATCTCCTGCATGCTAAGATTGCAAAAGATCATGCATTCAACTCCAAGGTTCCTTCATGCAATGGACGTAGACTTAGTTGGTTTGATGTGATTTGTTGGTATTTCAAAGGGACTTACACAATTGTTCACTCGGGAGAAAAGGATTTTCAAGATTCGGGAGATTTATCAATGAAGCTCGAGTTTCCTAAACTAACCAGAAAATGCTGAATTTAAATGGCTGCAGGGATTAAGAAAAGTTCTCATCTACCCTAAGCGTGGGACGTGGCGATCAAATCTCACAAACTTCAACCAAGCTTTGCTTTGCCTCACCTTGGACGACTTCCACAAAACTGGTGCAATCTTCAAAGAGGTGAACTAGAGATATTCAAATTACAAATTAACATGAAGACACCATCACGACGATGCATACCAACATGTAAATTATAACCGAAGTTAGGTCCAAACTATTCCAGTTGACCACACAAGGCGAACCCACCATCAGTGAGCTTGCTAGTGATATGGACTAGCGAAGCTTGCTCAAATCAACCACCACATTCCACAATTATCTACTTGCATGAAATAAAATCTATTCTACTCTACTCTAAGTTCTATTCTAAGATTCTATGCTAATTGGAAGGATGAAGAAACCTTGCTAGCTACCCACAATAAAAGATGAAACCACAAGCAATGACAACTCTTCTATTATAGTAGTGTTCACAACAGTCTTTTACAAAGCATTCAGTCGAAAACTTTCCTTCCTTCCTTACAAATGAGGGGGGATGCCCCTTTTATAGCTGGCCCAGTCTCAAGGACGGCTCAGATTCAATTACAATGAACGACTTAGATTGAGCCACATAAGCCCTATTCAAGACTTTACCTAAAAACGTCCACAAAGTGGAGGAGTGGGGTAATAAATGAGCCCATAATGCCCACTCTGTCCCTATAACACTATGAGCATTTAATGCCCACTATCATCCAGAAAGGCATTTTCATTCTCCTTCTCTTTGACTGCAAACTTGATGAATTTGGCCAATACTGCTTCAACTTCCTGAACTGAGATTGGTGGAATATGGTTGAGTTGAAACTCAAGCACCGTGACCGCATGCCCCTGCCGAGGACAAGATTTTCCCCAAGCAACTAAGGCATCTTGAGTATTCTGAATGATGTTGGAGAAGGTCGAAATATTTTCAAAATCTACTTGGGCAAATGACCTTACATCTAAAAAGAAAGTCCCCAATCTGCCCTTCAGGCCATCTGCTGTCACCTCCTCTAGAGTCAATCTTTTTAGCAAATAATGCTTCAAGTGTGTTCAAGACTCCCTCCTGAATATTTCCCATGGCCCTTCTAACTCTAGCTGATTCTGCTTGAGCTGCATCGAAGAAGCCCTGACCTGTGACTGCTGAAGAATACCAATTGGGGAAGTCATATATGTTGCCCTCTTGTATCACTCCTCCCTCTACTAGAGTTTGTATGGGCATATGCATTAAAGCTGCCAGACGAGGAACAGTTTTATCCTAATAAATGTGGGTTTCACTCCAGGCTTGATTGACATTGATCATGCGTGTTAGAATACTAGAGGCCTGTTGAAAAGAATGGGTGAGATCCTCTATAAACTTCTCCGTCTCTACGCGAATATGGCCACCCCACTTATCTGCCTCTTGAGCCACCTTCTTTAAATCTTCCAGGCCGTTGACTGATTCTCTCGGAAGTTTAGTTGGAAGATCAACTACTGGATTTTCTTGTCCACACGGACGAGCTAAGTGCTGCACATAGCCAACCAATGTCTTATACTCCTTCTTCAATCTTTTATACTTCCCTTCTGTCCGGAGCAATCCGTCCTTAAGAGCCTGATAGGAGTTATCACATTCTTCGATTATTTGAGCTCCCGTCGGGCGGCCCAACTCTACAGTAGTGACCACATAATTCTTCGGGATAGCCTCATCTCGGTCACATTCTACTCTGGGGACAGCCACATGGAGTGTGCAAGAACCAAACTTATCTATAGATATCTTCGAGAACTTTTTGGCCCTCTTCTTTTCTGGTGTTCCACTGATTCTGCTGAGGAATTCCTCCATCTCGATTGCCGGGTCAGTCTCCTCAATAGGATCGCTTCTCATTCTTTCCTTGAGCCAATCTGGCACTGCCTACTACGAGTCACAAATAATAAGCGGTTGTTCCTCCCTTGCTTCCTCTCCATGTACTTCTTCTCTAACAACATTCTGTTGAGGTTCATCAGTTTCCATCTGCTGAGCATTCTCTCCTGAACCTTGAGCCTCCTGCCTTGTAGTAGTCCCTTCTTCCAAAGCTATCTCAATCAACCGCTGGAAGCGGGTGTCTGTCTCTGTCTTCGTTTCCTCTCCTTGTTGATTTTCTTTCCTAGGAGCATTGACACTTTGACTATCTAGCTCTCTAAGAGGTGCTTGGTTCACCTCCTGAAACTCTTGCTCCTCATTCAATATGCTTCTCTGGTTCGCAAACAATGAGACCTCTTGCACGCTCGAAGAGCGAGTCTGCGATCCTCCATCCTCTGAGGCACCTGCACTTCTCTCCGAGGTTTTGAAGCTTTGGTGACCTGCTTCCTCTTTCTAGCTGTTGGCGGCCTTTGGTCACCCATCAAATTGTAAGTGAGGGGGATTGATCTACTTTTAAGTCTATTCACGTGCATTTCCACCCATTTTCTAGTGACTGTCAAAACTGGCATGCACAATGTAGCTAAGTCTGTAATTTCCAGTTCTAACCAATCGGGTAGTGGGACCGCTGTGTTTCTTATTGTTTCATAATCTGGCTGCATAACATTTATGTCCTCATCTACCTGATCCGAAATTGGAACAATCTCACATTCTCTGATTATTTTCAAGGGTATTCTAGAAAACATTCTTCTTCTAACCTCAGCATCATCCACAACATTAGCCTAGAAGTCCCCAATGTGCGTCTTGTGCCTATATTCCACACCATGTACTATTCTGATATTGTTATAAGAATCAAAATCTTGCTTGTCGGTGTGGTATGAGAGGTGGAAAAACTGTAGCTCATCTTCAACTTCCTTGGCTGCCTGCAAGGAGGGACAAACCTCATCTGAATTCCCTATGGTGATCGGAAAGTCCAATCCTCCTTTCTTCTTTTTTTTTTGAATTCTATCATAGGCAATGAGTTGCCTAGATATCTCTAACATCACCATTCTATCCGTGGGGTACCTTGGTAATCTATAAGGATATGATGTAAACCCCTGCAACTTGATATAAGTGAACTTTGGAAATTGGATAACCAATATCCGTATTCCTCGATCAACTTCTGAGCTTCTTTTGATATCCTCTATTGAGTCCTTCGTTGAAGGGTACTGGCTATGTGCATTGTTAAGGCATCATTCTCCCTTATGTAGCTGGAGGTGCCGCTCAGGTGCAATTGTGGGCAAGCCTCGTGAATTTTGAACTGCTCTGGACCACACCCAATTGACTCCTAATAAGTTATTACCCTGTATTTAGTCATTCGAGCCAGCATGTAAATCACATATGAGCTCATGTAAAAAGTTTTAGTTCTTCTCAGATTCCTGAACTGTTCATCCAGATTATCACTTATCATTCTTGCTTGGTCCACACAGTCCTTTCCTTCCAGCACAATCCCGATGTAGTAGAACATCCATGGCTCGAAGATGTACGATTGAGGACTCGCATTCACTCGGCTGAGCATCATTCTCAGATCACAATACTCCTGCTTCACATCATCTGAAATAATTTGCTTGGGAAGCTTAGTGCGAGGAGGCCTGGGCTTCTGCATCCAAACGAAATTTATCATTCCAACACATCTCTCAAAAGTAGAAGCGTACATCCTTTCAACCCTCTGCCTTGTTCTGTATACCATCTCATTGAAAGTAGGGATTCCAAATGCCTCTTCGATGGCACTGGGTGTGAGATTGGCAAACAGTTTGCCATCAGAGGAAACAATAGTCCTTTGCTCTGGCCTGTGGCAATTGGCACATTCCATGATTAACTCCGGACACTGGATAGCTGGTGGAAAACCAGCAATTGCATAAAGTCCACTCTTCATAATTTGATGTGCTGTGACTGATGGAGGATAGCCGCCTATGTTGTACATCCGTCCTCTAAGTGCTCCAAGATTGTATGAACCGAGATTCGTATCATGTAGCTCTCCCAACTTCGATGTAAATTTGGAGTTCGGAAGAAATGTTTTGCTTAACTTCTTAATCATCGCTTGCCTGGATATATTGGCCTTGTTTGACTCAGCATTGGCAGCTTTGCTTGCAACTTTGTTGGCCTTTGCAACTGCTCCTCTGCTAGCTTTAGCCATCCTGCAAAACAAAAGATAGGCATTAAAATTCAAACTTAGAAAATAAATAACCTCGGGATAGCCAAAATGTGGAGCAAACTTCGAAAATAAGGACCCTCAGCATTAAAAATTAGAACTCCAAACCTCAACACTTTTCTAGCAATATGAATATTACTTCCGACACTTAAAAAAAAATTCACCCACAACACCTAGCTTGCTGATTTAACTTGCTCACTTCAGCAGCTTTACCTCAACACTTTTCTTCTCACCCTCAGAGCCACAACCTCGCACTTGCAAATGGTGAGAAGAACTGAAAATTTCATGGCTTAAATAATTGTGTCAAAGAATATTGCTAATTCATGAGGGAGTTTATTTTAGCAAACTCATTAAATCTCCACTCCCACTACTCAGTAATTTCCAATTTTGGAGAGGTGATGGGCGAGTTGTCACCAAAGTGGGACCTGTTTGTCATAAACCTTGCCTTTGTCAAAGATTCTTTCCCATGCAAAAGTTCGAATTTCCTCTTTAACTTCTTGTAACATTTTGTTATTTCAAAGATTCATGGGGAAATCATTTATCATTTAATATTTCCTCTTATTTGATATTTGGAAATTTCCTACGCCTTAGACAAATTTTCAAATTTTACCTCTTACGTGTCAAACTTGGGCACATTTCATCATCCTTACATCATGTTTCTTGCCTTAGGAAATTTTCTCCTAACTCATTCCACTTGGGTGCATTTAGCCTCTTTGCATCACGTTTCTTGTCTTAGGAAATTTTCTCCTATCTCATTCCACTTGGGCGCATTTAGCCTCTTTGCATCACGTTTCTCTAGCCCAATGCCTTGGGCGCATTTCTTACCTCCTGTGCCACGTTTCTTGCCTTATAAATTTTTTCATCTATTTCATTCCTCTTCACCTTGGGCGCATTAGGGGGGTCTAGCTTCATGTTTCCCAATGCTTTAGGAAATATTTCATACCTCTTCCTTACCTTGGGCGCATTAGGGGGGGCTTGCTTTGAATTTCATGCCTTAGACAAATTTGACCTCATGCCTTCTATCATGCCTTGGGCGCACTTGAAAGGGGGTTGTGGGCACACTTGAAAGGGGGTTGTGGGCGCACTTGAGAGGGCGCATTCTATCTTACTCTTGGAGATACTTCACTTGGTGCCTTAGGCGCATTTCATGCTGTCATGCCTTGGGCGCATTAGACCTTGTGTCATGGGCACATTTGACCTTCTTTCACCATGTTTCTCAATGCCTTAGAAACTTTTTCACACCTCTTCCTCTTTGGGTGCATTTGAAGGGGGCTTGCTTCATGTTTCATGGCTTGGAGAATTTCACCCATCTTCATCTGTACCTTGGGCGCACTGGAACGGTCTAGCTTTGAATTTCGTGCCTTAGAATTTTTTTGCCTATCTCATTCCTCTTTGGGAGCATTAGACCCCTTGTGCTAGGTGCATTCTCTACCCTTGGTGACTTAGGCGCATTTGATCTCTTTGGGAGCATTTGACTTTGAGTCATCCTTTGTGTCTTGGGTGTATATTAACCATGCCTTAGAACATTTTCAACCTATTGTCTTGGGCGCATATACATGGCATGAGGAAGAGGTTTCCATACTTAACCATTTTCATGAAGACTTTCACCCCAAACATAGCCTAAGTGTATTTTCAAGTATAAAGGGGATTTTGAACACTTAGGCAATTTTTGTCTTGCTTGCCCTCGCTTTCTATTTTTAGTAACTTCTGAAGTTTTTGTGATTCTCAAACATCTGCAACTCCTCAAGTCTTGATATTCGCTCATCATGGTCCTCATGACTTGATTGACTTGTTCACACTTGCTTACTGCGCTCACCTGCTATTTTAGGCCCCATTCTGGAAGTGACTTACTAAAATTAGTAAGTGTGCGAAATGCACTCAAATTTCACCAGTAGATTCCTTGGAAGACTTTGATCGCAGTGGGATACATTGATTTTTAGTTTTTCCTGAGTTTTGTCCTTCATTTTAGGCATAAAAGTAGGAAACCCTAATTTCATTGCATGTGCCTCTGTTGACCTTCGTTCGATGCTGTTTCTGCTACGTACTGCTCTGCTTTGGATATTGAGGATCTGGAATTGTTCGGGTGACATCATACCTACTAAAAGTGGATTTGCTAAAAATAGTAAGTTCTCGGAATTCATTCAAATTTTGTATGCAAGCTGCTCAAAGGGGTCTGAACATGATGTAGTAGTCAGATTTTCAAAAGCCTTGAGAAAAAAGGTCCCAAATGGAGTACTTACTAAAAATAATAAGTTGTCAGAATTCAGTGAAATTTTAATGGGAACCTGCCTGAAGCCTCCTGATTGCAATGCCAAGCTCAGATTTCAATCTGTTTACTCAACTTGACCCCAAACTAAGCTTGAAGAATGAAAACCCTAATCTGACAAAACGCACTCCAGACTTAGCCAAAATTCCAAATTGGGCCCAAAGACAGGTACATCCCCGGAAAGACATAAGGAACTAGGAGAGACTGCAACAAAACTACCCAAAACCAAAGCCAAAAGACCCGAATGGACTAAAAATTAGGGGGTACCCATTTTGAATGGGGTGATGTGTGAAAATGTCACAACAGGGCCAAGGGGGGTATGAGCACGCCCTTGGGCTTACTTGTGATGAACACTTTTTCTAGTGCCCTATCATGCGTTTCTCTCCAATTCCTACCATGATTGGTTATTGAAAAGAGTCTATAGATTGGATTCAAACTTAAGTTATTATTCATTATTTCATATATGTTAATAGTTTATTTATTCTTAAGTTCAATATTTATTATATAATTTACTATGGAATATTATTTGTAAAACAATTTTATGTTTTGTAAGTGTCTCTTAAGGCAATTTCAGGCATACTCCAAGTAGGGGGCATTACAAACTTTTGATTTGATTTTGAAAATGTATTCCTCCTTACTATTCTTGTGTGGAGGCTCTTCAATGGCTATTTCAAAAAAACATTTTTCATCATTGTCTACAACCATTTGCTTATTTAAATTTAGCTTTCCATCAAGGAGATCCTTGGCATATTGAATGCAGTTCATAATGATGTCCCCCTTTATCTTGCAATAGTAGCATAAAATTTAGTCCTTCGAGAATTGATTTCCCTTTGAAGTAAAAGAATTGGATTTAGAGGTATGGTTAATCTTGTTTTTGACAAGCATTGCAATTTCCTCTATGGTTGAATCATTTTTCTTGGTTCCTTCATCAATCAAAGTAGATATTATATCTTCTAGGGTAACATCTACTTTGTTCAATGTGAACAAAATATTACCATAGCTAGGAGGCATTCTATTCAACAAAATAGCTTTTGCATCATCATCTTCTACCTTGGCTTTTATTCCAGCTAGTTGATTCATCAAAGAACGAAACTTATGTGTTGAACAACATTGTCACCTTCCATCATTTTTAGCCCAAATAATTTTTGTTTTAGGCTCATTTTTTCACTTGATGCTTGTGATCAAAACAAAGCATTGATATCATCCCATGCTTGCTTCGAGGTCTTTGAGAAATCAATATGGTGGAGGTATGCATTTGAAAGTCCAAGACCAATAAAAACTATTTCCCTTCAATCTTTTGTCGTCCACTTTGAGATTCCATTAGCATCATATTGCTTTGACATAGTACCATTCACAACATCTCATAAATCTTTTTCAATAAGAATTAACTGAAGCTTGACTTGCCAAGTGTGGAAGTCTCTACCTTCAAAATTTTCAATCAATGTGTTGTTTTTCTCCATCTAAAAAGTGTGTGATTCCCCCGTTAATCCAAATAACATCAAAGATGTCAGGCTCCACTGATAATGCACCTTGACTTAATTGGAAACACTACTATATTTTACTACAAAATTTAACACATAAATCTCCCCCCTTTTTAATATATATATATATCCTATTAACATTAATCCTTAAGCAAATATAAATTTACAAAGAAGAAGTTTCTAATTAAATCTCCACCAATTATTTTCAAATATTGAATGCTTTCGAAGTACCTATACGATAACAACTCCTCAGTGCTAAATGTCCAAATTCAACTTCTCTACTCTCCAATCTAATGCACCACCAATTATAGCGTTGTCTCCATGGCTAGAGGTGGTGTGATATTCAGCTCCCTCCTTTCTGGATCTGATTCTCAGTGAGCAGTGAGAAGCCAACGAAACTTGAGCTTGCATATCTTGGTTAGGTAAATCGATCCCTTAATCCAATGCCTTTAATGCTGACAAGAAAAGGGACCATCAATCTCAATATTGGCATCATAATTGTGTTTTGTTATTGATTTCCTCTAGGTCTATGGCAATTGTTGGCACCTCCACAATCATCAATCACTAGAGGGCATTTGCAATGCTTGTATTTCAAATTACTAACTCTTGATGGCTGCCCCACCTTGAGCGAATTAGGCATGAGGTGACTTGAAGTCCTTGAGTATAAAGAGCCCAACAAGACCTCAAGATACACCACAAATATCTAATATGTCCAATTCAATGTGTTCACCCTACCTTGCATGTTAATCCTTCTACTTTAATGGCTATTGAATTTAAACCTGGCAAAAGTCAATGTGAAGGACCTAGGGGACTCTATACCATGGCCGT
Source organism: Sequoiadendron giganteum (assembly GCA_007115665.2). Classification (NCBI taxonomy): domain Eukaryota; kingdom Viridiplantae; phylum Streptophyta; class Pinopsida; order Cupressales; family Cupressaceae; genus Sequoiadendron; species Sequoiadendron giganteum. Next base: position 37,311,104 of record CM021106.1, on the reverse strand, counting down.
GGGTAATTGACTAGTGTGGGAGGTATGGATTCAATTCAATAATAAATTAATTCTCATTCACAACCTAACTATGCTTTGATACCATGTAAGAAATCAAAGGAATTTTGCACACAAAATATTATACTTTGTCATGCCCCTTGATCGTAGCTTGCACAGGAATAATAAAATAATCGCTGCCAAAGGAGACTTGAAAAGGGGTTGATGAAAGTAACTAAGGAGAATATTAAAATGTAGTGGTTCCCTATAGTTAAGACTTTAATTAAATGCAGACCTTAATTAAAGAAAAATCAGCAATCTCCTTAATAAAGGGAAATATTAAGTAGCAACAATTCTTCTATAAGATCAACGATACTTATTATCTAGCAGCGCTTCCTAAACAGAGATAATTAATGGGCATGCGATTTGCAAAACGGCACTTGGGTTAAGGAGGGGTGCGTCCCTTTGTGGAGGCGTGTGATGATTATAAGGGTTGTGACTATTCATCCCCCAAGGAAGGATATAAAAGGAGGTCGAATTATTTGTGAAAAGCATCAATGCGATGAGACAAGCAGATCGGAAAAATAAAGAGAATTAGGGATCTATTAGAATAGATATTATTAGCAAGAATATTATTGGGAAGTAAGTTAAATATAATTAGAAATAACGGGAAGTAAGTTAAATATAATTAGAAATAACTATATATATATGTATGATGCAATAATGGTACTCACAGAATATTGTGAGTAATCTAGATGCTTCTTTTATTATAAATATGTAATAATAGATTCGTATGATAGCCCATTTTGAATTGAGGAGAAATGGATTGAAAATAGGAAGGATGGCCAGCCTTCTGGGTTCACGAGAGATGGAGGACGACCAACTTTCATTCTCTTATCAAGTATGCCACCTAGAGATGGAATGGGCGACCAACCTTCCATGCTCATGGGCTGGGGGTGGAATGGACCAGAAATCCTTCTGTGCTTCCGGGCTTGATTGAGGAGTACGGCCAGCCGCCAAGGTGAATTGAGGGATGGAAGGGCGACCCACCTTCCATGCTCTTGCAATACAAGGGCGACCAACCTTGAGATTGCGGTTTGCAAACGTTTCAATTGAATTCCTAATGAGACTATTATAGGAATATGTTTTGGGATGGCTATTGCCTTATTTGGATTTCAATATGAATAATGTTTATGTGATATTATTATGACTACTAATGTTTAGTAAAAACAGATGTTATCATGGCTTATGATTTCACGTCAATTTCCAGTGACTAATATTGTGTGCAGGGCCTAAACCAGGATTTATCTTATAAAGGGCATTTCAATTGGTAAATTTATGCTCTCAAATGTATTACATTTCTTATTTTAATTGGAATGGTGGTTTTAGGGCAAAATTTAAGAATATCCCAGAAGGGGACATTACATACTTCTATATTGTCAATGTTCATTTAAAATGATATTACAGATGTATAGGAATTCTATCTCCTATATTTAACAGCTCCCCAAAATAGATTATTACAGTATAACAACCTAAAACAACTTTATAAACATTATTGTACGTATCCTAAAGACTAGCTACGGGAATAGGTATGATGTAATATTCCTAACAGTTTATTGGAAACTGACAAAGCCTTTTGTTTGTTTCAGAATTTTTTGGTTATAACTGTTTTCAATGATTGATGATCAACGCAAATTATGTTGGCCTATTTGTATGAATTAATTGTTTAGACATGATGGCCATTTTTAACTTCATTGATTAAAGTAAAGCCTTAAGAATATTTCAATCATAATGGCTGATATGCATTTAACGCCTGGAATTTTTAAGAAGAACCCATTTGTATCTTTTTGAATCCACATTTAGTCGTCCTTTAGTTCCTCATGAGAATTGTGTTTCTTTGGAAATTTCTAATTAAACTTGACCCTTACAGCACCATTATTCATTTTCTATGCTTGTACATCTTGTTGGAGTCTATAGCAGATCACTAATTTTAACCAAAATTGTTTTGTTGCTGATTTACCAGTCTAATTTACATCAAACATTTTGAGAAACTGTGGAGACGAATACAAGAAACCTCCATAGTCTTGTACTGCTTATGCTTTATGTGGTTGAAGTTACCCATCATTTAGGCCTTTGAGCTTTTGATTGTTCCAGTCTTGCATTTGTAAACTGCTTTCACAGCCTAATCTCAATTCACTTCCTTTATAATCAGTTTAATTTTTGTGTGCAGCAACATGAATGAGATTGGCTTCACTCTTGATTTAACTTGCCCTTATGGAACTCGTAATAAGTGTGGCTAGTTAGTGACTATAAAAACCATGTCTTTGTGCATTTCTTGTATGCCAAGAAAGCTTTCCTCTTTATGCAAGTGAAATTATTCATGACTTTAAATGTTTAAGCTCCAAGATTATGTAGGCTGATTAAGCTTACTTATTAGAACTTTAAACAACATGGTAAGCTAATGCAACAAAGAAAGTAATCTGTGTTGTGGGGAATACAAATTGTGTTGGCTTCCTGATCTCCATAATTTCTTTTGAAGCAACCTTTGGCCACTATGTCGATGCTAACATGTGATTTGTGAGAGCTCTTTTCAGAAATGAATGATAGCATGGAGGTGATAGATAGTTTGGTGCAGAAGGAAAGTGATGATGATAATTGACGATGTGATGGTTTTCCAGAGCCTATCAATCTTTGCTCCACAAAAGACATTGGGGAATGAAATATTCCCTTCTAGTTTTTGCTTTTCAAAATCCTTCTTTCATCCAAACAGATACCAAGTTTACGATTTCATAAGTTTGACAATGCAATCATTTTGTCAAACTAATTGTAGGCTTCTGACATGCCACTCTTCCTCACAGATATTTTATCAACAGTTTGCATATAGTCAGATGTTTGCAGATTGTGTGCTTATTATGATTACATTACGATAAGAACAAAATATTTGCATTGGACATTCAATGTTAATATTCTACATCAAACTGAATTCTTACACCGAGTGATCAGGGATGCAATATATTTTAGATAAAATACGGTTTACAAATTGCAGTGGTATTAAGAGGATAATCTCTAACCTTGTGAGTTACAGTCTGCCCAACATTAATAAGAATTTTAAAACTTCAGAATCTCCACGAGGAATAATCCTCCAGCTGCTTATGGCAATCAAGGCTGCGGCTTAATCATGTCTGGTTTGTCCGCTTCCAAACTATATTTAAACTTTTATACTATCGCCAGCTCCCCACATACCCTGCAGTTCCTTCTTTCAAATGGCACTAAGGAGATTTGGTGCTTATGAATTGAAACGATCCCTCCAATCTGATGGAGCTGATAATAAATCAAGACTTATCGGCGCTTAGGAATGTAACCTTGAAAATAATTCCAGTCCAAATTACCACGAGCTGTACCCACATCGCCCAACTTCTATTCATCCTTAATGTGGTAGCTTAAGGAATAGTTCGATGCCACCTTAGCTTGAGTGGTTTAGGTGGCACCCAAGAATAGGTAGTGATTAAGAATGTTTTGTTTGCCAAAAAATACCCGACTCTCTTGGTCTTGCGACTTCCTTAGGGAATAAGCACTAAACTCAACATAAGAATATTGATTCACCCAACACTGTCAATATTCAATTTCTTTATATATATCTGCAAATTGCTGCTACACTCATAATCATTATAATCATTGATAATTATGAATAGTTTATCGAGTCCTCCACAAGTGGCACCATTGTAAAAGGAACTCCCGATGTATAGAATATTACTAACCCTACTACCTTAAGATTATAACTGGCTTGTATGCTATGATAATGCGACAGGTCTTTTCCACATAGAGATTAATGTGTATATGATATTCAAAATATTTTCCTTCTACAATAGCCCAACACACACCAACTCTATGATCATTTTGTATAAGCTCTGGGGCATGGCAATAGCTGGAGTAACTCTAAAATATGAAAACTGGAAATTAAATAATATTATTTCATCACTTCAATTTTCTAACCTGGAACCCTTGCAAAAACTCCACTCTAAAATCTCAACCAATCTCTGAAATTTGTCTTCATAGAAGACTTTACAAATTTCACACAATGAAGCCCGATTGTGAATTCTGAAATGAATCCACCCGAATAGATGAATTGGGTTTTCGTCCAATCCACCAGCTCAAGGGTTTTCGTCCTTGAGTCTCTTGAAAGTTGTGCCCTCAAAATTTCTCTTGATAATAAATTTTCAGAAGATACAAATGAATTCATTTTCACCACCTTTATACTCCACCAATATTTAATATTTTGCTCCACTAAGTAACTTTATTTAATATTTTCTCCATTCCTTTAATAAATAAATAATTAATTAAATGTAAATGTCCAAAATATTATTTTAGGAGAAATTAATATTTAACTAATTAAATTAAACTTCGTGGTGGCTACTTGAAAATCGGGGATATTACAAGGAAGACCTTAAAACGACTATCGTGCGTTTGAAACTTGTGAGAAACTAGGATAGGTTACCAATAAATTAAGAATTAAGCATAAGTCTTAGCTTTAGGAATCAAATTTGTGTCTAATCATGACCATTCATTTTAGCTAATTTGTATAGTGTAAAAACTCTTGTCTCGACAAAACTTGGTAGGCCCAAATTTGACTTGGACTTGGCAAAGCTCAGCAAAATTTTCAATGTAAAAAGATTAATATATTTACTAAATAATCTTAAAAAATGTGCATAATGATATGACTGGCTTTAGAGAATTGATAATTACTAGTAGTTGTTCATTCATTCATACTCAAATAAAAAGAGAAGTTAAATACTCATAATTGACCATACTTCATAGTTAATAGCATAATTTGCAAACTTGGATTTGGCAGACCCCAAGTCTTTTGAATTAGCGAAAACTTGACAACTTCAAAGATACTTAAATTCCTTAAAAACATAAATTTTATCCAAAATGTATCAAATGAGTCTATAAAATGTTGGGAAAGTGCTTTTTATCAAATTTGAATACAAAAGGAGTGTAGGAACCCCAACTGGTTCAATCACTGAACTCACTATCAGCTGCAACTGTGCTTGATTGTTTGTAATTTGTTTTTTTGTATTTTCTGATTTTTTTGTGCTTTGAGGGTTTTGACATAAAGAAAAAATAAACTACTTCTAATACACTGATTATAAGGAAGAGATATTGCAATGATAGACAACTATATTGAATGCAAACAAATACTCATTCTTACAATGGAAAACTAAAACTTTTTATTGAATGCTTATATAAAAACAACTATAACTAATAGGAAACCTGATATAAATGCCCAAACTGTTGATCCGAGTACTGTAGCTGTTCATGGGTATTGTTCACACACTATTCACGAGTACTGTAGCAACAAATAAACCTCTAAAAATAATCCCTTGCAATCTGAAAAGAGTTTGCAACTCCAGTCTCTTAAATCTGATCCAAACTTCACCAAATTCATCCAATTGAAATCCAAATAGAGCCTCTGATTGAGACCCTCCAAAATCACCAAGTTCACTGGGTATTTCACTAGCTCAGATGGTTGCTCACAGAAGAACTATGTTCTCCAATGGCTAAATGAAATGAAACCCTTGGTTTCTTACACAGTAGAAAAATCATGAAGTCAAAAATCAATAGCATAATGCTCAAGTCGACTTCCTTAACAGATAATAAGGCCAATCCCTAATTAGGGTTCGAGTTTCTCCAAAAGGGTGTGAATCCCAATGAATTACATTTAATTACCAATTTGTAATTAAATGTCTATAGTTTGGCATTAATAATCTCCTTCTAATTAATCATTCAAATGGCCCTGTCGGACGATGAGATAACCCTTCACTGAAATCACTTAAGTTATAATATAAAAGTATATTATAACTTATAATATAAGCTCACTCATTTAATATTTATTAACGATCAATAAATATTAATATCTCCATAATTACTTATCAGAAATGCATGCCGTCTAAACTGGAGGCTGGCAAGTGGATCTTGCATACGACCATACCCACTTACTAAAAATAGCAGGGGTCCATCTCTATCCTCAAATGACTTACTAAAAATAGTAAGTTTCTGCTACAGACTCTGAAAAGTATCAACGAAAGCCAAAGCTGAATAATATCTCCCACTAAAGATCATCCATACCCCAAATAACCCTCTATCCAAGCACACTAGCCTACGAGGGTTCGTAATAGGCTAATCTCTCTCATAAAAAAGGATGTCAACCGGAAGGGGACATTACAAGGAGTACAATATTACATCATTGTGCAAATACAATGGCCACCTGATAGCTATGATAAATATTATGAATTTATGATGATTGTTATTGAAAATCATCATTATAAATTGCATATCCATGCAAGTTACAACAATTTATAATTTCCTTTTTCTGTGTGAAAAATTGTGTTGAGGGCCTACTCCTTATAATCGATTGTAACTCTTTATTTGTACTAAAACAATGCGGGTCTACCTTAGATATAGATGGTAATGACTCTTTTGCCTCATGTTTGACATCATTTGCATTGATGTCATTCAATTCAATGTTTGATACCTTTGTTGTAGCTGCACCTACCATATTGAAATCAACAACTTTGTCTTATGTAAACAATGGGCTGTCCTCACTTTGTAGAGGCCACTCTTTGTATGGATCAATCTCATCCAAGTCTATAGGCTCTTGAATAGTTGTGCCCACCTTTCTTGTGCAAAGTTGAAGGTTGTATTGCACACAAAAACTAGGCCATTGGGGTGTGGTTGACTTGTTACATTTCTTTGTCTGAATGGCCTCAAACAAAATCTTGTTGCATTCACATTTAGAAGTGCTACAAGGTTGAGAGTAAATATGAGGGGCTAGCTTTGGAATATTTGGGACATTTCCACCCCAAACTAAGAATTTGCAAATAAGATATTCAAAATTTTGTAAGTGATGATTGTAACTTGTAAGCAATAATTGCAAGATAAAAGTGAAGACTCCAATTTTTTGTTGGTTGGTGTTTGGGTAGATCTCCCTTGGATAACTAGGACCGAAGAAAAGAGCCTCCCTCTAGCTTTTTGGAACTTTGAAATAATTAAGTCCCTCACTTCAACCTTAGATGGCATCCTATTAATGCATGTTGAGAGGCCCTCGATTATCTCCTCTTTAATATTTGTGAAGTCATGGGCAAAGAAAAACTTGGAGTCAAGTTAGTACGCCATTGCATATGGATTGGTGGAGTTGATTTTTCACATCCTAGCAATGGTCTTTCAAACAAAATTAAATTTGTTTATTTTATCTATAGTAGTTTGGATGGCATTTGGGGCTTTGTCCATGGCTATCCCATTGCATTTTGCTCCCCATCCACCAAGCACAAAACCCTCTTCAAAGGTGCTGATAGTTACATGTACAAACAAATTAAAGTTACAATTAAAATAAATACTTTAAAAAATTGAAGTTAAAGGATTCAATTTGAAATTTAAATTGAATTTGAAGTTATCTTGATTACCTCTGTAACTATCTTTGCAAAGATATAATCAAAAACTGTTTTTGCAAGACTCATTTCTACGAGTGTTTTTTGAATAGGATGTATCGAGCTATGCCTAACTCACAAACATCTACTTCAAAGGTGTCAACAAACTTTGTTACATTTGCTTGCACAAGCTCTTTCCCCTTCGTGTGATCTCTTATTAAGTTGAGAACCCAAGGGTGATTAAAAATATTTTTTGTGATGTCCTTGGCTTCTTCCACAATTGGTCTCACCCAATCAATTTGTTTGTCTTCCAAAAGAAGTTCAAGGCGACTTGTAGTACAAGGGGTCCAAAAAAGTAATGGATGCCTCTTCTAAAGCAGTCTCTCTACCACCATGTATACTGCTATGCCATTAGTTACAATTTCCACCACATTTTTGATGCCCACCATCAACACAATTTCGATTATATTCAAACTCCAATTTTCTAAATTTTACTCAATTAGGGGCATCAATGGACTTACAAAATACTATCTTACCATTTGAAGCTACTAAGTTGATGAGGCTGCGGTTTCTTCCATCTGTTCACCCATCTAAAAATATGGCGCATCCAAAATTTTCAGCATTGCTTCTTTTGTTCTTCCAAGATTATTTTTGCATCTATAATTGTCAATGTTGTGACCAACTCTTTGCTATGTTGAAAGGAAGGTGGTTGTAAAATAAAAATTTTGCACAAGAGTTATGTTCTTCCTTGTGCATCTCCATTTTCTATGCTATATGTTGAAGTGAAAGATATAATCTAAGTGTGTTTCAAGGTACAAAAAATCCTAGTGGCTGGCTCTACTTGAACTAAATGAGGGGGGTGTGTCATGCAAGCGTGGACCATGACTAGAGCTCACAATCTTTGACATATCCACCTTTGTGTCCATTGGCAAGTTGGGTTTAATGGTTGTTGCTATGGTTATATTTCCCCTTGCCCTTTCTATTTTTTTGATCCAACAATGTAATGGTTGCATAATTTCTCATTGTGTGTCTTCAATGGCACTGTGACATGTTTGACGTTACACAAAGGAATGTGTGTGATATGGTACTTGAGATGGTTGACATCTTCTTGAATCTTCTTCCCACATTGTTGAGTTGTGCCATCTTTCCTAGCATCATCTACGAATTTGCTTCTAGTTCTTGATGTTGATGTCGCTATATGCTAATCTTTTATTCATAAAATTAGGAAAATGTTTTTTGTTGCAACATGTTTAAATACAAAAACATTGTTTGAAAATTGAAAGTAGTGATTTGAACCCAAAACATAATATCAATTTCACATAAAATGCATTTCAAACATGATTGAATAGTAAGAGCATTGTATAATTTAAGTAAAATAATATCTTTTTATCCCTAAACCGTAAACCCTAGATTGAAAAAAATCAGCAATTTCATTCATAAATAATAACTTAAATCAATGTTAAAATTTATGCAAATTGCATAGTTCCATTATTTGACCTTTTTCCAACCTAAACTAAACTTGTAAGATAGTTGTTTGGCAATGTGTCTAGCATGGCTAGGGCTATGTGGAATTTTTGTTTAGTTGCATGTGAGTCCCTACATGACAACCTCTACTATATGTCATTCCTCCAACTTCTATTCCATAAAAACAAATTTTAGGCTATGGAAACATTCCTTGCCTCATGCTTGATTTATTTTTTAATTGGCAACCAATATTTTGTTTATTGTGAATAGATTGAAGCAACATCTATAGGGAAATTGATTTTGGTTCATAACTGAAACTTCTATTGCAACAAAGAAAATCAACATCATCTTCAACAAGAAGTTCGTCACAAATCAAATTCTCATTAGAGGCTTCAGTTTTGGTGGCTCTCTTTGTCAATTTAATTGCTAGTTTACAAAACATCAAACAAGATTAACATTCACTTGAGTTGTAATTTGGTTGGTTTAAAACCACTAATATAATCTAGGTAGTCACTATAATTTGTCAAACAAACACATATACTTAAATTTTTTCTTGATGGATACAAGATCAATCTATGCATTCAAATTGGAATTTTGTGCCTGTAATTTTTTTAGTTCCCTCTAATGTTCCTAATTTTTTTCTCTTTGAGAATATTTTCATCTCATGTTAATCTAGGCCCCAAGGTCCCTATTGCACCTTACATTGTCATTTTCTCCTCAAAATTATTTTCTAGGCTTTAAGCCACTCAAAAGCATTCCCTTCTTTAAACCTACATAATCATCATCACCATGTCTTCAACATCTTATTTGAGGTTCACCAAACACTTGGCATGGATTTTATCTCCCTCTGAAACTTTGGCATGGTTATAATACCCTTAGGAATGTGGGTTTAATCTCCTCAAATACAATGATTTGGTCAACTATGGGCACTTATGATTGTTGGAAGTGACCAAGCCACTGGAATATCTCCCTGTAGGCTTATTGCAAAGCACAGTGGCCATCTTGAGGGTTGGAAGTCATGATGCGGAGCAACCACTTGTCCAACATCTAATATGGATTGGAAGGACCTAAATGGTCTAAATGGCCAATATGGATCATAAAACCAAGGTTTGGTTAGTCCTAGGGTATCTAAAAACAACCCTCCTATCAATGCCTCAAAATTTTAAAGAGGCACAAAAAAGTAATTCTAAAGCCCCAATGGCCATTTTGAGGGGTTGGAAGTGGTGATGTGGAGCAACCACCTGTCCAACATCTAGTATGGATTAGAAGGACCTAAATGGTCTAAATGGCCAATATGGGTTGCAAAATCAAGCTCTAGTTAGGTCCTAGGGTATCTAAAAACAAACCTCCTACCAATGCCCTAAAAGCAATTCTAAAACCCCAAAGTAACATTTTTAACATGAATCTATGCCTCAAGAGCAAGAAAATGCTTCAAACTAAACATATCTATTTTTCTTTTTTAATGAAACCTAAACACCTTGTTCAAAAGCATTTATAAAAACCATAACGACTTATTTAGGCTTTGAAAAAACCATTCCATGGAGCCATCAAAAATTTGGCTTTGACACCAAATGTTATTCTCTCTCGTGCAATAGAATAATATGGACACATGAATGTCAAATATGTATGATTTTTTTTTTTATGTGAAACATTGAAAGGAAGTATAAACGGGACTTGAACTCCACATGATTTCTGAATAACAATAATAACAACCTATCAATGAAATTGAAAGAATTCAAATCCTATAAATAATCCTACATTTTAAAATTCATCTGTCATAATTTGAGTTCATTATTATAGCATGTTTGCATCAATAAATCATTCCTATATATAAGAACACTATTTCATATGATTAAAGGATGTCTTAGAGCAAATGCTTAGAGATAGGAGAAGCCAAATTCCTTGAGGTCTAATGGTTCTCTCTGCATGCAAGTCCTCAGGCCCTAAATAGAAGGTAAAGAAAGCGTAGCCAAGACAAACAATATTTCTAAATGCAAAAAAGAAGTTGAAGTCCATAACGAAAACAATGGGTTATCTAAGATCTTTAAGGATATTTAAGGTTCTCGGAGAAGCAAATAAGACCACAGTGAGAATGAATACTTTTGTGAAAGGAGGTGGATTGATTTTATGCTAAATAAACTATATTACATATGAAAGCTTGAAGTTCGTTTTATCAGTATTATACATTACTAAAACATACATTTTTATGCTTTGTCTTTTGGAACTATAGATTGAAATGATTTGAAGCCACCTGGACTGCAAGCAGCAGGCCTTCAATCAACAAACATGATGGACAGAAGCCTTTCAAGAGTAGAAGCTACACAATTATTTGTCTTTGTTTACGGTTATGTCAAAAGAGAGTTATAGTTTCACAAGGTCACCCAAGGCGCAGGTTTCCACTTCTAGAGTTAATGTCATCTGCTATTCTACTGAGTTGGCTTGTGTTCTAAAAAATTCTCTATTGATAAGTAGGAGGTATTTTCCACGTGTCAAATTGTGATATTGCTATCAGGATTCAACCGTGTAGTTTTCAAGTCAAACTCATTGACCCATGTGTCAATGAGTTTGACTCGAAAACTACACGATTGAGAATCCTGATAGCAATATCACAAATTCTCTATTTCCAAACATGTGTATGATTACTTTTGTGGATTTAGTGTTTTTAGTTACTTTGCAGTTGGATTTGCAGACAGTTGTCTCTGCATGCTAACAAAATGTGCGATGTGTGGACAAATGCCGCTAGAATGTGAGACAGTCGAGGGAAGTAGTAATGGTTAGTATAATAAAAGGAGGGCATTAAAAAACAGAGGTAGAGACACATTTTGGTTGGAAGCGACGAAACTGGTTTGGCATGTATGTTTTCTTTTGGCTTTTTTGTAATGATTTCTATTGTTAATGGAAATTGTTCTTTCTGAACTGTTTGAAATGGTAAAAACTGCTAGAGTAGAGATTTTGGGCATAGTTCTTAGCAAAATGGTAAATGGGTTGCATTCATATTATTTTTGAAACAGATTTTGTGTATAACATTTGCAAATCTCATTAGTGAGTTCCATGGTTGTCTTTGACTAGACTATGAAAATCTAGTATGAAACAATTTGCTCTTCCCCTGTTTGTGTATCAACAAACTCATCAGAGCTAAGTGACATATTCGGCTAGAGTATATACATTCATTATTTTGCAAATGGCATCTCATGCTTCTTTTGCATTGCCCTCCAATACTAAATAAACATCTCGAACATCACCATGCCAGAAGTTATCTTAAAAAATTCAGGGGGTCATGTGAGCCCTAAGCTGGAGCCAGTATTCCAGCAACAAGAGAAACGCCTTTGAACATGGAAGTCCTGTATTACGAATAGAATGATAGCCTGGTTTTGACGAGGATTCTTGCAACTACAATAGAATGCATTTGCTACAACTCTTTTCTAGATTTCTTTACAATATTCTTCTATTTATAGACATATTGTGCAGTGGTCAACAATGAATGCAATTGTCAGCTGCACATAATGACAAGTCAATCAACTGAAAATCAAATCAAATCTCTCAAATGAAAAAAATTTATCTCAAAGATTATTAGATTTGTTTATGGGTGATAAAAATTTGTTTATCTAAAAGATAAAACTTGTTTAGCAAAATGAGACTTGTTTTTGATTGAAAGCTCACACTACATATAGTCTATCGACTAATAAAAGATTCATGTTTACTTTGCTTCTTTGTTTATCCTATTTTTGTTGAAAACTTAAAAAGAAGAAATTAATTTACTACTTCTATCACTTCACTACTTCAATATTAAAAATATAAAAAGATAAACTTTCATTTATAGATTAGATAAACCACATTTTTAATTAAATATTCAATTAATCAATTATATTAAAATAATTAGAGTAATCAATTAATTTAGTGTAATTATTATTTATTTATTAATTAATTGTTTAGTTAGTTCATTCATTTAAAATAAATTTAATTCATAAAGTAATTTATTTTATTTTATTAGATTAACTCATTTCATATAAATATAAAACTTAAAAAATAAAAACAAGAGCAGCATTGCATCGAGTTCCTATCAATGTTGTGAATCTTAATGAATTTTGTTATGAATAATTAATGTAAATATTGTAGTTAATTCGATGCTCTAATTAGTTAAAGAATAAATTATATGGTCGTTGTGTAGATATTCAATTATAGAACTATCTCTTTTTAAATGTTTTGGAACAAATATTTTGTAGATATTTTGAGTGTTTCTTAGTACCTATATTTAGAAATTTGACTATTGTCCACATACAAGTGGCTAATAAAAAACTTGCATAGGTAGATTTAGAGACTCGTTAGAACAAAAAAACATCTTAAATGATTTTTAACCACAAAGTTAAAAATAGAGAGAAAAATATTTAAAGTTCTACATGGAAATGTGTATTATCGTTTATCAACATGTGGTATATGAGAACCATGATATGATTTTTGTGATATTACATGTTATGTCAATTCCCAAATTGTCAATGTATGAAAAATATGAATATAAATAGTAAGAATAGAGAATAAATAACAAATTGTCAACTTAACACTAAAAGTTTTTGAAATGACACGCTCCTTCCCTATCGTTGAAATGCTAGGCGGGAGTCTGGAGCCGCTTCCTTCTATTGCGCAGGGCAGATGCCTAGGGAGTGACCATCTGCTAGGCTCGGGGCTACTAAGTGTGGATGTTGTGCACCTGGAGAACAGGGCTTCGTTGGGAGCAGGGGCTCCCCCTGTTCCTTCAGACATGCTGCAATTTTTAGGACATAATTCGAGGCCTGTGCACTTGTTGTCCGCGGCGGTCCCTCCTTTGGATTCGGCAATTTTGTTTGGGAGTGAGGGAGGGGTGCCTTCCTCTCTTCCGGTTGGTGTCCATGGTGCTAAGCGAGGAGTTCCTCCTATGGCTTTTGGGGGTTCTTCAAAATGGTTAATGGCTTTTCCTGAGGCTATGAAAGGAGGTGTTAGGCCTCCTGCTCTGTCTCGTGCACGTCCTATGCCCTGTGCTCGGGATTCTCCTGTTGTGGTCTGTGGACCCAAGGTTGTTGAGAATGAAGAGTATTATTTAAAGCAGGGTGTGGTCTGAAGGTTTAATGGCCTGTGGCCCTCTCTCCCTAACCTCCATAACTGGGTTTTCACCTCTTGGAAGTCATTGGTTGTTGGTGAGATAGAGCTTTATCCTAGCGCAAGGGGTTTCTTTTTAGCAGCCTTTGCCTCCTCCACGGATCGGGACCGTGTTCTTGATAGGGGGTGGATGTGGGGTATTCACTTTCTATCCATCCGACCTTGGTCTCGTTCTTTCAATCCCCTTACAAAGCAGCAAAATACCTGACCAGTTTGGGTCCGTCTACCAAATCTCCCTCTCTAATTTTGGGAGGATTCGTGTTATGGAGCTATTGGCAACACCATTGGACGTTTTTTAATGGTGGATTCTACGACTCAGAAGCTTGGGCATACTACAATAGCCCATATTTTAGTTGATTTTGACATCTCCAAATCTCTCCATGGTGATGTGGTTTTGTTAGTGGAGGATAGACCTTGGAAGCAACTCTTGGACTATGAGGATCTCCCCTTTCGGTGTAGGATTTGTTTCTCTGTGGGCCATTTAGCCTCTGGTTGCCCACTTGCCCGCAAAAAGGACGCTACTACTTGGTGGAAAGATGCTCTATTGGAGCATCTTATAGTGAGTTCTACTCATGTTGCTACAGTAAACACCTCTCCTTTGGCTCCTCATGAGCTTGATTCCTGCTTGACTCCTATTCCAACTATCCCTTCTGAGGAGCCTTTGTTGGCTCGTTCTGTTGATGTTGATGCTGACGCTATCCCGTTTGAGCCTATTCAAACCATGTCGGTTGCCTCTGTTGGTCCTTCGTTCAATCTTGTTGTCGCTCCTGCACAATCGTCTCCCTTGCCCTTGATGGTGACTGTGGATCCGCTTCTCTCTCCTCGCTCGGCGGACGAGTCTTCCTGGTCCATTGTGTTGAGAAGGAAGAAGGGTCTCCCTTGTTCTGTTTCAAGGCCTCGGGTCTTGAGTTCTGCCCCCTCTATTCCTGGGGTTTCTAATGTTGTTTGACAATTGTCTGTTAGTTGTCTTTCTATAGCTACCAATCAACTATTTTTGTTGGTTCTTCTAGTTCAAGTTTTGTTTGAACTATGCTTTCTTTTGGCCCTTTGGGCTCTCTGTGTTAAGGGTACAACACCCTGTAAATGCTGCTTATCTTTTCAAAAACAAACTGATGTCATTTTAAGACAACACAACACAGATTTAATGTTTATCACAAAAATATCAACTTTTATAAAAATGTAAGGTATGCACAAGAAAATCAGTTGCAAGGCATGTGTAAGAAATTGGGGCTGAAATAATGCAACCACTAGCAATGGCTAATATGCAACAATGAAAGATAATTGTAATGCGTACTAAATTTTCATTGTTATTTAGACTTTCTTCTTGCGCTAATGAATAATGATCAAACAATTTAAAAATAACTTGAACTCTTATCAGATTGTAAATTCCCATAAATAACAATGGATACCAATCTAGATGGGCACTTCTATAGAAGAAACCCCAATTCACAACTCAATGAAAATCTTAATCAAGAATGGTGTGGAATGAATTTTAACATTATTCCTCATTTGTGTAGATAAAGCCAAACATAATGTTCACCTAGTCCAACGTAACTTCAAGTTAATGATGCAACTGTGTGAATAGGAAATCAAAATTTCAGAAACATGCCTTGTGTTTCTTTTGGAGCCAAAATATCTCACACCCATTAACTACAAAGAAATTATATGCAAGCAACATCAAAATTTGTGCTTTTTTCTGATTTACGAGAGAAAGTGAGCAATTTGATGTTTTCAAATTAGATTGTTTCCTATATACTCTTTAAAAAATAATTTGCAAAAAACTGCCAAAAATTGAAGTATAAAATTTTCTATGTTCCACAAGGACGCGTCCCTTGGGTTTTTACCCCCCGTACCCGTCTTGGAAACGTTTTGGGGACTGGGGACGCCTGGGGGACAACTGACAACCGTCCCCCAAAAGACCCTGAAAATCGGGTACGTCCCCGATTGGAGGAAACGGTCCCAACTCAAAGGGGGTCGGCCAGTCGTCCAGGGGACGGATAGGGGACGCCTAGCTGTCCCTCGACCGTCCCGAGGATGGCCGGTCGTCCCCCTTTGGCCAGTAGCGAATTTAACCAAAAAAAAAGAAACAATTTCTAATTTTTTTTTTTTTATTCTTTTCTTTGTGGACCCCACGCCCTCCCAACCCTAATATGGCCACTTAAACATCTTCTTACCTTCATTTGACCTCATTTTAACTTGCCAAAAACAAATTGCAGCCAAGAGCAAAAGTGAAAAGAGAAAGAGGAGGGTTTGAAGGAGCCGTTGGAGAAGAAAAACCAACATTTAGGAGGAAAAAAGGAGAGCATTAAGACAACAACCAACAAGAGAAGTGAAAGAGGTAAGTTATTCTTCCATTATTTTTCAAATTTTTCCAAGTTAAAATGATAAAATGCATGTTTTTTTGTATTTTTTTATATTTTCAATTTGCAAAAATCAAAACAAAACAAAATGAGCAGCAATAGTGAAGATAGTGGGCATGTTGAGAGGGTGGAAGAAACCCAATCAGTTCATAGAGGGCAGCCTCAAACAAACATATTTGATATCCCTTTTGGAGATTTGAAAAAATATGCAAAAGGCCCTTTTAATCCTAAAAAACCTCTTCTTCAACTAGCATCACGTATAGACCAAGGCAAAGGGAAAAACACTGGGGTAGTAGATTGTGGCAATGTCACATTTGCAAAGATAAATATTATGGGAGCTATACTAGAGTCTATTCTCATCTATTGGGTTTTGGAGGCCATGGGGTCAAGGGTTGTATAGATATAAAAGATTTTGAGAGGATAGAGTGTTATAGATTGCACATGGAGGTCGGAGGAAGGCCTATAGATCAACAAATGCAAACTCAATCAGCACATTCAACCTCACCTATGCCCTATATGCTTGGTAGTCCTAGTGTTGGTAGTGGTAGTAGTGGTGCGGGTGATGTTCATATTTCCACAAGAGGGAAGAGGAAGGCTGCTACTTCTAGTGAGCAACAAAATACAGTTGCAAGTATGTTCAATGTGTAAGCACGAGATGTGGCAAAGTCTTCCATTGCCAAATTTTTCTATGCCTATGCCATCCCATTCCATGTAGCACGTTCTCCCTACTTCAAACAAATGTTTAGAGATGTGGCAACTGTTGGTACCTCATTCGTTCCCCCTGGAGAAAATAAATTATGCTCTACACTCCTAGACAAAGAATATTCTAAGGTGAGTGTGGTGATGGAGGACATGAGACAGTGTTGGATTAGAACAGGCTGCTCTATAATCATGGATGGGTGGACCGATATTAGACAACAGCCACTTATAAACATCATAGTCACATGTTCAGCTGGTCCATATTTCCTTAGAGCCATTGATTGTTCTGGAAAGTGCAAGGATGCAGAATTCCAATTTAATCTTTTGAAAGATGCTATAGAGGAGATTGGGGCAGCCAATGTTGTGTAGGCGATTACTAATTCAGCACATGTGTGCAGATTCATAGGTTTGATTGTTGAGAGTGCTTACAAGCACATCTTTTGGACCCCTTTTTGTGTTCATGCATTGAACAACGCATTGAAAGACATAGGGAAGATAGATTGGCTGCAACAACTGGTTGTAGAGGCTAGAGACATTCAAATGTTTATTTGCAACCATCACACCTCACTTGCCCTCTTTAGGACATTTTCAAGGAAAGAATTTCTCAAGCCTGTAGCAACAAGGTATGCCAGCTACTTTATTTTGTTAGAGAGGATGCTTGAGGTACAGGAGGCTCTACAGTCGATGGTGGTTAATTCAGAGTGGAGTAGATGGTCTATGGCAAGCACTGCAGAAGGGAGAAGCATCAAACTAAAAAAAATTGATGATAATTGGTGGTCCAATGTGAAGTAAAAAATTGTTATTGATTGCTGATTTTATTATTTTTTGATTTTCTAAGTTCTAACTTGTCTTTTTTGATTTTTCAAATTTTTGTTTGTAGATATATTTGTTCCATCATTTCACCAGTTGTGGATGTCATTAGATATGCTAATACAGACTCTCCAAGTCTTGGAGAGATTTATGAAACTTTTGACTCCATGCTTGCAAAAATGAAGAAAGCAATTTCTGATATGGATCATAATTCGGGATTATATGAGCAAAAAATTAGGCCCATTGTGACGCGACGGTGGAACACTATGAACACCCCGCTTCATATGGCAGCCTTTGCTCTTAATCCCAAATGGTATGTACCTAGACCTGGTAGGATGCCTCCTTGTGATGATGATGAGGTGAAAGAAGGGTTTACGAGGGCCCTTGCAAAAATATATTCAATTGAGGAGGCCAGTCTAGTTCGTACACAATTCACTGACTTTGTTAATCTTCGAGGTCCAACATTCGGCAAACCAAAGGCCAGGGTAGATAGAACTACAGTAGCTCAAAGGGATCCTATTGGATGGTGGTCATGGCATGGGAAGGATGCACCACAATTGAGGACGCTTGCTATTCGCCTCCTTTCACAGGTAATACATTAGATTAATTGTTTAAGTTTTAAGTTTTTAACATAATTTGATTTAGATTAGTGTTGAAGTTTGAACATTTATATAATCATAATTTAAATTGAATGTCATAATTAGTAAATTTAAAATTACTAATTTAGTTTTTGTCTCGTCTCACAGGTTGCTAGTTCCTTTGTTGCAAAGAGGAATTGGTCAACATACGGCTTTATTCACTCTATCAAGAGGAATAGGCTGACCTCTAGACGGGCAGAAAAATTAGTGGTTGTGCATAGTGCTTTGCGACTCCAAGATCATCAAACTCCTGTGTATAGACAGACTCCAGCATTACGGTGGGATATTGATCTAGAGGATGTCGCACAAATTGATGAAGAGGAGGAGAGACAGGAGGGATTGGTTGGAGTTGCATTAGATGAGCCAACCCCTCACAGTGACAGTGACTCAGACTCTGAGTCTGATTTCGATGCAATGTTGGCAGATGCTGAGTAGCAATGGCCATCATACTTTCTATTACTATGTTTTGGACACTTGTGACTTTGTCATTTTGGCATTTGTACTACAAACTTGTAGCCTTTTGGGCATTTTATTATTTTATATCATATGCACATTGACTATTTGACATGAATTATGGTCCATGGAAGCAATTAGGTAGCTGTAGTATTAATTTGTTTGATAATCCGATTCTATGATGTGTATGTCAATATGATTGGTGATTACATTCATTGTTTGTAACTTTATGAATGTTCATTGTTATGATTATCATTACTCATATGAATATCTGAAATTTCCCTATATTAATTTATCTCTCTCTCTTTATATATATTATAATATGTATATATATATATATATACTATATAGCCGTCCCCCCATCCCCTAAAATCCCCTCAAAAAATTGTCATCCCCGAAACTCGTCCTGCCGTCCCAGAGACTCGGTGGAACATAGAAAATTTTAGATTCCGCCATTGAACTCCTCATCCAAAAATAAGTTTTAAGTAAAGAAGATAAATTTAAAATAACAAGATCTGAAATTCTTACACATCAAAATATCAAATCCCAAGACAATAACTGGATGTTTATAGTAAAAAGGAGAAATGTTTGCATCCTTCGCAACAATCTACAAAAATACAAGGGAAAGAAAAGAGATCAACCTCTGCCACATGTTGCATTCTTTTAGCAGTACATACCTATAGTCCATCCCCTCATTACTTAGCATGCAACTACATAGGAACCAAACAATTAAAGATTAACATTTTAATTACAAAGTTACAACATCTATAACTATACAGTTATTGATGGTACAGTTATTGTTATACCATCAAGCACTGTTTTAAAATCCATGAAAACTCATTCTAGACAAAAAAAAAACAATGCCAACTGCCCTTCCCGAAAAATAAAATCCCATGTACAGGAATATTCTCTAGTGATTATTTAACACTAGCGAAAGCCTTATTTCATTTGATGTACAAAATTGAGTTTCCTTCGACACAAAGTCCCCTCCAAACTATAGAAAAGTATAATTTGATGTAAATATGAGGATAACCACTACATTTGAACACCAACACTTATGAAAACAAAAACTAAAAAGCTTTCCACAATCCTCAAAGGGAAGTGGAGGACCATGCAAGAGCAAGGATAACGTAGTTTTTTTCTAAGCTTGAATAAGTAAATCCTTCCACCCAGATAGAGGGATTTGTCCCACATGCTACACCACAAGAAGATTTCTATGTCAAGCTGGCATTGGGTAATGGTAAATCCTTCCAAATAAACTTTAATCATGAACCAGTGGATTGTAAGAACGAACAGGAGGTGAGCCAGGGAAATATGGAAGACATCCATTTGAATCAACATATCCAGTCTGTAACATAGAATAAAAAATAGCTTGAAACCATGAAAGAATGGGAGTGACTCTCCTCAATATTTTGCACAAATTGTGTCATGTTGTAAATGATGCCAATGAGGAAAACCGAAAAATAGGTAAAATAAAATGATATTATATCACAAAATCAAAACAAAACAAAACATTAAACAATTATATTAAATAAGAATAAAACAACTATAAACCCAAGATAAAATGAGGGTGGAATGAATCACCCCCACGTGAGATAGCTAAGGTCAAAATAAAGATAGACATTTACATAATTACCATTAACATTTCACACAAGTACATCATTATTCAGAACTTGTAAGACAATTGCAGCGGAGTACATCATGAAGTTCACCCAATACATAAACTAAACTAAGCATAAACAAAGTTACACCTTTATTCTTAGATAATTAGGTCATTCAGATATGAGAAGCAATTTTGAGAGGCTCTCTGCATAGACCATGCCAGTGTAGGCAAAGACATACGTTTATAGAACCACACAACCTGTCCACAAGCAAGAAAACACAATAACCATGCTATTCCATTGCAATCATAAAGCCAAAGAAAGATTGCTAATTGTTGTCCACACATCTGAAGGAAAAAATAGTGCTAAATAGATCATTTACGCCCACATTTCTTTCATATGGACCTGTTCTTTATATTGCCACGCTTTGGAATGGTAATGGAAATACCCAAATTTATTCTTGCCTGCTTAGCCAATGAAGACAGAAAGACCGCACACACTCTTCATTTATTTGAGGGCTACCAATTGCCAAGTCCCTTTGTCAATATAGATAATTTATTCTCCACACAAGCAACATCAAGAGGATCTAGAAGATAGACCCTAAGTGTCATTTGAAGAAAGAAGGAAATGATTGTGATTCCAGAAAATTATAAAACTATGCATTAAAAAAATGGAAAACAAGATCTGGCCAGCTAGCTTAGTGGCAAAGATAGATCCAAATCACAAAGACTGTCTAAGGTTCAAGCACCGCCCAGGTCAGCTCTGCATTCAGGAATTGAGATCATAATTGGCCTCCATCCATGGAACTATATGTCAAACGAGGAGCTGAGCTCGATGGTACTCTGGTTGACTCTCTCTTATTAAATATTGAGTCGCCCATAATTGTCTTTAATTTGCAAAGAATTCCCAAGGGAGAGATTGCTAGATTGCTCGCCTATTCAAAAGAAAGTCTGTAAAAATAAGGACTACAACTATGATCTCATAGGATTGTCTTTAACTAGAAAACAATTCTCAAGGGATAGATTGATAAATTGTCTATCTATTTAAAATAAAGTCTGTTAAAAGAAGGAATACAACTATAAACTGATGCTTATAATATTTTTTAAAAAGTCTACAAAAAGAAGAAATTCAACTAGGAACATGGTATTTAGTAAATTATACAATCCCTTTGCTTATAGCAGACCCTGGTTTCACTGGGTGCAGGAGATAATGCATGATATTTTTGTAGAATCTTTTGGCTCAAACTGCATAAATTTTTCAGAGAAAATTTCAATAAGAATGTGACATTGAAAGACGAACCTCAAAACTCAAATGCACATCAGCTATTCTGATGAGGAAGCAGGGCAGATCCGACTCAACAATAATGTGTGTAATGTTGTACATGTGATTGCAGTAAAACAAAAAGATCAACCATAATTCGGAAAAAATAATGCAAGGAAGAAATTAGACTAACCTGTCCTTGATGATTACTAGAACTACACTTGTACATTTCTACATACTTGCCCTTGATCAGCAAATAGGAAAGATGGCAGAACTGATGCCCATAACTATTTGTACCCAGATGATAAATCTACCCACCATATGTGGGCTCTCTCAAGCTCCCCTGAGAAGTTTTCTGAATTTTCATTGTCCAATATCTCTCATCCATTCATTTTTATTACATGAAGTAATTGGTAAAAACTAGATTGATTTATTTACAAGAAGAAAATACGCTTATAAAGAATTACAAAGCTTACAAGAATAGCAAGTTTCTAAAAGAGAAACTAAAGAAGATCGTGGAAACGATCTTTCCTAACTAATTACAATAAATTACAATAGTTTGGGCATTAAATAAATAAACAATATTATTATAATACCCTCCCTTAATGCTCAAACTATCAACTACTCCAAGATGCCCCTTGAATTTTGCAAACTTATCTAGACTAAGTAGCTTGGTGAGAATATTTGTTGTTTGCTCCTCTGTTGGAACATGCAACAACTGAACTGATCCGTCTTCAACAAACTTCTGAATGAAATGACAATGAGTTTCCACATGCTTGGTTCTCTCATGGAAGACTGGATTCTTGGCAAGTTTGAAAACTCCCTGATTGTCACAGAACAAGGGAGTCGAACTTGCTTGAGGTATTTGCATATCCGCAAGCATCAAGCGAAGCCAAACTGCCTCACAAGCTGCCTTAACAGCTCCACGATACTCTGCTTCTGTCGAGGAGAGAGCCACTACCTACTGCTTCTTACTAGTCCATGTGACTGTACCGGATCCCAAACTGAACACATACCCAAATGTTGATTTCTTGTCATCAACTGAACTTGCCCAATCTAAGTCTAGAATCTTGACTCCAAGTGTACAAGAGTCTATAATTAGAAGTGCCCTTCACATAACGCAACACATGCTTCGTTGCTACCCAATGATCATCCTTGGGGGTTGTCATGAAGCGTGAAATGTAACTCACTGCAAAACTAAGGTCAAGTCTAGTGGCAGTGAGATAGATGAGATTGCCCACTAGTTGACTAAACAATGATTCATCAACTACCAGTGAGTCTGACTTAGCTGACATCTTAAGCCCTTTTTCCATGGGTGTGGAGGCAGGTTTGCAATCCTGAATTCAAAACTTATCCAGTAGACTTTGAGCATATTTGGACTGGGCGATGAAGATACTGCTCTCAGCCTACCAAACCTCAACACCTAAACAATAATGCAAAAGTCCCAGATTTGTCATGTCAAATGTGTTGCACAAATCCTGTTTGATCTCAACGATCAAAAGTGTTGAACTACTAGTAATGATCAAGTCATCCACATAGACAACAAGAATAAGGATATCACTACCAGTATGTTTGACATACAGATTAGAGTCAGATGGACTCCTTTGAAAGCCATGATCTGTAAGGTACTTGTCAATCTTGATGTACCAAGCCCAAGGAGCCTGTTTCAAGCCATAGAGTGCTTTGACCAATCGGCACACCTTGTGTTCTTTACCAGCAACCTTGAACCTTGGAGGTTGCGTCATGTAGACTTCTTCCTTAAACTCACGGTTGAGGAAAGCACTCTTAACGTCCATTTGATGGAATTTCCAAGCAAATTGGGCTGCTAAGGCAAGGACGAGCCAAATGGTACTCATCTTGGTTGTAGGAGCAAAAGTCTCCTCATAGTCAATGCCTTCTTTCTATGAGAACCCCTGTGCAACTAGAGAAACTTTGTACTTGTCAAGGGTTCTGTCAGCTGTGTATTTCACCTTATACACCCATTTACAGCTAATGGGCTTCTTCCCTGGAGGAAGATCAGAAAGGACCCAAGTGTTATTCTTTTAAAGACTCTAGTATTCAAACTCCATAGCCTTTTGCCACTCAGGAATTCCTTTAGCCTCTGAATATGTCTGAGGCTCATAGAAATTGTGAATGTTGGCCATGAGAGCAAAATTAACTGTATGTTTTTGTTTGCTCTTGTTTCTGGATGATCTCCCCTTAATGAGCTCATCATCATGAAGATCTCCAATAGTCTTAGACCACCATTTAGGCCTCTGAGAAGAAGTGCCAACATCAAATGCAACAAGAGGAGCTAGAATTGGTTGTGGATCTGGAACTAGTTTAGCAAGTAGAAAATCAAGATCATCCAAAGGAAAATCAGGTTGTGCATCATCAAAGATAGAATTTGCATCATCCCTCCCATCAGGTAGACCTAATGGAAGACGTACACCCAAATCAGAAGCCTTCAAGGGCTGATCCTCTGAATGTTGAACAGGTGAGGAAAGGTGAAATAGTCCTCGTTCTTCATCAAAGACAACATCCCAACTGAAGACAAGACGATCGGTGTCTACATCAATTAGCCGCTAAGCCTTATGGTTGTCACTATACCCTGTGAACATAAGCTTTTGACTCTTGGAATCCAACTTAGAGCATTTGGCATCTAGAATCCATACATATGCCAAAAAACCAAAAAAATTCAAATGACTGATCCTGGGTTTTCGACCAATCCAAGCTTCCTCAAGAGTCTTCCCCTTAATGGCATGAGTAGGTGACCGATTAAGGAGATAGATTGTAGTGAAAACTGCTTCTGCCCAAAATTTGTTAGGAACACTCCTATGTTGCAACTTGGAGCGGGCCATCTCAACAATTGTATGATTGTGCCATTCTACTCCACAACAAACTAAAAATCGTGACTAGAATAGAGATAAATCCGCACCAAAATGCTGAAGAAAAACACGGACAAAAAAAAACGTCTTTCTTGGTGTGCCAGAAACAGAGAACGCAGGCTAAAGACAGTTGCAAATCCAAAGGTCGTGTCGTTATTTTTGTGTAGACGAAAATGCGTTTGGAAAGAGGGTCACACAAGCGTCTCAGGATGAAGGACGATCTTAGAAACGCGTCCACGAAGAGCAAAGAAGCACGGCCAGATATGTACGAAATCGTGTCCAAAAACTTCACAAATTTGCAACCAGAGACCCACGATTTTTTTAGCACAAGAGAGTCACGATTTTCTAGTGAAAAAATTCATGAAAATCTTAACACAAAAAACCCTCGTATTTCATACAAGAGAACCCATGAAAATCAGAAAACAAAAATTGATCTTCAAAACAATTTGAAAATTTCTTTCGAAATTTTAGAAGACTAGTATTTTAATTACCTGGGCTTTGATACCATATTACACGAAGTAATTGGTAAAAACTAGATTGATTTATTTACAGGAAGCGAATACGCTTATAAAGAATTACAAAGATTACAAGAATAACAAGTTTCTAAAAGAGAAACTGAAGAAGATCGTGGAAATGATCTTTCCTAACTAATTACAATAAATTACAATAGTTTTAGCATTATATACATAAACAATATTATTTTAATAATTTTAACACAATTACTCCTGTCTTCACAAAATCTCTATATAAATAGCTCACATTCAACGGAACAGCAAAAGTAAATCGACTTAAACTGTAGATAAATTAAAGGATGACGAACTTTTAAAACCCTATTTTTCTTGTATCCCTCTTCCATTCATTTTTAATACAAATACTCCTCTTCTTCAAATAATTCCTATATGAAATAGATAAAATTCAGCAGAAGAACAAGATCAAATCATATTATAGCAAAGTTAAAGGATAATGAATTCATTTTTTCCAATATCAGAATTTAGCAAAACAAGAAAATTAAATTTGCTAAACTATCCCCACCATAAAAAATCGAAGAACGTAAAATTAAATAAACACCCATTTGGTTACTTGGGCATAGCTGGTGGGTGCCACTTTTGCCTTTGCATTATTGGCTTCTCTAATGCACAGGCTCAAGCTTTGGGCCACAACATTCGTTGGTGTTTTTCCATATTTACCTGGGTTTGCAAGAAAAATATTACGAAACCCTACCAAAGCCAAAAAAAATCTAAAAGTGAGATGAGCGAAAGCCAATATCTCTAAATCCGCTGCTTCAATCTATTCACAACAATCAAACAGTAGATCCAAAAATTATTGGGGTTCTGGCATTGCCAGACTTTTGAGCTCGAGGACTTTTGCATCTTTTTAAATCTAAGTTACCAGTTCCGGTTTAGGGTTCAAGGATTCAGTTCCGGGGTTTGGTAAAAAAAAATTGGGATTGGGTTTGTTTTGGGTTCGTCCATACAAAAACATATAAAAATCAGAAATATATACATATTTACAACAGTAATTAAGTTCCAAATACCACACATAGCTTGATATATTGTATATTAAAGAAAACTACCATAAAAATAAAAAAAATATTAGAATGTCAATTAGTCAAACTCAAATGTCATGATATATATTATATATTAAAATTAACTACATTGTTGCATTTCTCCTTGTAGGTAAGCATCAAGTAACATCAAGGGGAAGATTGTCCAATTGGATGACAATACTATAGGTGAAGCTTTGTAGGAAAACTTGAAAACTTGGAGAGTACTTGGCAAATCAAATGAATCCAATGGGGGTTTGGGGGCAGTGCCCCTTGTGAGGGTTTGGGGGCAACGCTCCCAGTGGGGTCGAGGGGTGACGCCCCCCGCGGCCATCTGAGGGCAACGCCCTCAGCTAGGTCGAAGGGCACACAAACCTTCATGGTGTACATCATTTTGCATTCACAATAAGACCCAAATTACAACCTTCAAAACCACACAAACTTTCATGGCGCACATCATCTTAGGGTTTTGGAGGCAAATTGCACTGTTTAGAGTGTAAAAAAAATGTAAATATTTTTAAAATTTTTGAAAAAGGCAAAATTTGCCTATTTTCTGTGAAATCCAACCAAAGTTCGCTCGAGTTAGTCCAAGACGAACCCACCGACTATGGGCAAGACCTTACCCAAACCCACCAAGAACCGGATCCGAACCCTGAACCCAGGTTAGATCAGACCACGACCCAAGCTATCTAGAGGTCGGATTGGTAATATGGTTTTAAATGAAAATATTGGTTGCTAGTCAAAATTTATTTTCAAGTGTGATGTGATGAATGTTTCAACTACTTGAAAGTCATTGATTGGGACATGAGACAAGTTTTCAATCTAAAGCTGCTATAAAAGTAATATAAAATTTTATTTTTCATATCTAATGTACAGATTTGAGTGATGTCAGAAATATCTTTCAAGGAGACAAAATCATTTTAAAGTCAACAATCAATTATATCATGAGGTATATAATAGTGCTCGTGTCATTCAAGTAATCAATAGAGTAGAAATTTGATTTAAAAAATCAAATGCATTGGACATGTAATATATAAAAAATAAATAATAATTTGATTTTTGCACTAATTGTTTCCAACATTAACCAACGAAAAGAAAGACAAATAATATTTTTTTAAACTAGCAATCGCACATTGGTGTGCAATGGATATGCTGAAAAGGTGTGGAAGTTCAATTAGGAAAAATTTTGGTCTATTTTTTGCAAACATTTTGCAATACATGAGATCAATTGGTAGGCCATTTAGCAAATGATATTTGTTTGTGCAACAAAGGTCTCAATGGAGAAGTGATAGCTTCAAATCAACTATGCATCCTTTTACAGGGATCCAAACATAACTGAAACAAAACCTCTGAATGAGGAAGATAATTAGGCTCCATTACCAACTGCTCATGTTATGTTTGTAATAGAGAGAGAGAGAGGGATAAAAAGAGGGAGAGAGAGAGGGCGAGGGGTGGGGGGGGATAAGGAGATAGAGGAAAATATAGAGTTAGACTTAAAGAACAAAGAGAGAGGACTTGAGAAAGAGAGGGATATGCAAAGTGGGAAGAGGGAGATAGAGAGACAAAGAGGTAGAGGGAGAGAGAGATAAGAGAGATAAAAGGAAATAGATATCAAGAGGAGAGATTAATAGTTGAAATTGCATATATAACACCTAAAAAAATCTCTTTCCATTATGTTGTGATAGATGCCATACCTTATTATAGAGCTCCTATTTCTATGCCAACATTTGTAACTACAACATTTGACGTGTCAATTCACAATTGTACTAAATGGGAAGGTGGAATTTCTATAGGCGAGAGGGCCAAGGGAGGAAGCCACTTGGAAATTCCATAGGATGTCATTTTTCATTGAATATGCACTAAGTTATAAAATGGTCGTTGGTTTGAATCCCTTGAGATTGACCCACTATATCTTTTTTCTCACTTCTTTTGTTTACACTTTTATTTTCACTTTTGGGAGTCTTTAATTACGTTATGCCATTATTTTCTTTATACTCATTCTCATCCATGCAGTGCTGGAGAAGGGACACAAGATGATGAGAGCAATCTCATCCATTCATAAAAAAATTGCACAAAGGAGACATCAGATCCGGTGAAGCGTAGCTGGTAAGCACAACGGGGAGATCAAGTTTAAAGTCCAACGTGAACCAAGCCTTTTACTTTCGTACAGGCCCGAAAGGCTATATCAGTTGTGATGATTCTGGTATCTCAAACTGCTGTGATAGAGGAAACAGGGGGGAAAGTGCATGTTAAGGCTGTGGAAATTAACACCATTTTGGCTATGAAAGCTGGCGAAAGCATTCTTCTAGATGGCCTTGCGATATTTGGTACAAATTCTGTACATGAGAGTAGCTTGATAGACGAATCCCTGCCTGTGGAAAAAGAAGTGTGTAAGGCGGTGTGGGGTGGTACTACAATTATTTTCCTGATTCAAAGCTTTTGTTTCAATCGTGTTTGGATCCTTGTAAATGGATGCATATCACTTCTCCATTGAGACCTTTATTGCACAAATGTACCCAAAAAATAGACCCTTTTTTTTTCAAATTGACCTTCCACACCTCTTTGGCATACCCATTTTACACCAAGGTGCGATTGCTAGTATAATATTATTGTACAAAGAAAATTGTTAGTATAGAAAACTGTGGGGTGAAAATAATTAAATTGATATGTTAACATCCTCTCTTTCTTATATTATTAAGATAAGCAAGCTGTGTACTCTGTTCTTAGGGTCAGATTTGTACGCATGCTCTAGAAGTGCACATGTACAGGTTTATATGGATATCAATCAAAGAAGAATTCAGGACCAATTTTGCACAAAATCCTTTCAAGCTCTGAAGTAAAGATAAGTACATTATAACTTCAATGTGTACGTGTTGTATCAATGAGAATATATACATGTATATGTTCATAAAGGCCTGTGTTATATGCCTATCAATGAAATGTGTATTTAGAAACCAAACTTACAATTATTTCTACCAAACAAACTAGTCTGAACTAACCATAGGACCCAATGTGTGTGCACATGCATGTAGATGCAGATTTAAATTTTACATCAAATGGGTATTCAGAAAGTAGACACAATGTCCTATCAAGCCTGCTAAACTATGCGTTCTCTCCCTAGCCAAGTGAGATCCACAATGTACACAAGGGCATTGTTTTCCACTTACATTACATATTGTTCAACAAGGTGTATTACCCCCTCCGCATTCAAACAAGTGCCTCTTTTGTGAAATATCAAGGAAATCTGTAATAACTAATAAGGAATCATGCTTGCAGATAATCCTATCATGCCCTGAAACAAACTACAAGTTTATACACAGAATCTTATGTGTATACAGATTGCATATGTAGAAATATGCATGATGTGTTTATATATATCAATCTTCAGAAACCAGACTACAAGAATTCTATCAAAGATGCTATGCGTACTCTAATTAGAAGTCCAAATGTGCATACACATTATTCACACACACAAATCTAGACATATCAATGAAATGGGTATTTAGGAATAAGACTTTGAAAGAAATTCTATCCAGTATTGAATAATACTTACAAGGACTCCAATAAAGCCTTGAATCATACCATATATACTCTAATCATAGGGCCCAATTTTATACATATTATGTTGATGTTAATGCAGCGTCGGTCTTCACTAGTACATGGGCCGACCTTATCTTTAAGTTATACAATGTACTTATTCTGGCCGACTTTACTTGTTATTAAAATATTTATCAAAAGGCCGACCTATATGAAGAGGCGCCAAGAAGGTATATATACAAGGTTACCTTTTGATGTTAAGACACATTCGAATACACAAAGAAGTTCGCTATTTTGGCAGAGCAGAATTCGCAGTCTTAGAAGAAGCTCATACTTGGATTCGCATACCTAGAAGAAGTTCATACTTGAACAGCAGATCACCATTTTGTAGCAGCAGACCGATTTCAAGGAGAAATATATTCATTTGTATCTTTGCATCTAGGAGAGATGCTATTATTCATTGTATCAAATTCGGCATTGTGTTGGGCCTGAGTTCAAGCAGATTTCTGCTCTTATTCCTTCAATATATAAGAGATATATTTGCTGGGTTTTTCTCCCTCAAGAGGAGGGTTTTCCCAGGGTATCTTGTTGTGTTCATTGTCTTATGTGTTGCATTTCTTTTGTTCAATTGATTAAATAATCTGATCTAAGAAACACTAACATATTATACATATAAAAATAAATAGGCAGAGGCATACACAAACATGCTTATATGGATATACAATGAAATGGATATTCAACAATAAGACTTGCTGAAAATTCTATCCAGCACTGAAGAAAACAATAAAATAGACTTACAAGGATTCCATCAAAGCCTTGGATGTACTGTGTATGCTAACCACAAGGTCCAATATACATACATATTATAAACATACATACGCACAAACATAGACTCAAGACCTGTGCCCATATGTATATCAATGAAATGAGTATTGAACAGTAAGACTTGCAGGAAATTCTATTGAGTCTTGAAGAAAATTGAATATATTTACAGGATCTATAGCTTTCTTCAGTGCTGAAAAGTTTCCTAGAAGTTTGGACTGCTGAACACCCACTTATATATATATATATATATATAAAAGAAGGATATGTATATTCACAGGATTTTTAGTTTTCTTATATACATATGTATGGTATGCATATAATATAAAAAGGAATATATATTCACTGTTAGTTTTCTTAAGTGTTTGATAGCTTTTTCAACAAGACTGAATTGCTAAATACCCATTTCATTGATATGAGAACATGTATAAATATGAAATGAGAGTTTAAAAATTAGACAGATTTACAGAGAATCCTATCTATCTCCTGAAAAATTATGTATATTCACTGGATTCAAAGTATATGTATATACTTATTTTCTGTATGTGCATCAATGAAATGGGTATCCAGGAACCAAACTTTTAAGGGAGGTTGTTGAACCCTGAATCTATGTATATTTTTACTAAATCCAATGTCTATTTGTATACACATACTGTTTATATGCATATTAATGCTATGGGTACTCAGCAATCAGTCTCACGGTGAATCTTATCGAGCTATGAAGGAAACTAGGAATATTCTGTTTCAAAACCTGATGTGAGTGTGTTTCAAGATGGTCTAGAAATGCCAGAAGACAGTAATTAAATAACAGAGAGAACATACTTGCAGTTCGGGAAAGGTTTACATGCCAAATATCCAAAATGTAATGGGGATGATCATACAGGCCCAGCACTCCTCCCTGCTCTCATGTTGAGGAAAAGAGTAAGTGTAATAGTAAAATCCAGTGACTCCTCCATAAGCACCCCTGGGCATGGTGGATGCTTGCTACACCCACAAAATTAATCAACTCCACACTAGTCTCTGAAAAAATCAGAAAACTTTGTAGCAAGTAACAATTCTGAGCACCCACTTCATAAATACTCTGCTGTACGTGGGCTTTGAAGATAGCTCAATTGTGTTAATTTTCACTGAGCAGTTGAATCATTTCCCAAGCAGTGTCAGATTCAGCAACACTACACTCTGGATCAATATAAACAAATATTAGATTCTTTGGATTAAATCCTAAATTCTACTTCAGAAAATCTTTATATCCAACTACTACAGAGGCTGCTACCCAACAGTCTAAACACAATGCGATTAATCATATGGGTATTCTTGTTCTATGTAAGTTAATGTAGGTGGCATTGATTGGCAGGTTAGAATGGTAGATGAGTGGATGGGCCATTGTCTGATACTTTAATATTTAAATTTTAATGAGCCCACATGGAGGAACGGGCTGAAGCTTAGGCTCGGGATTTTAATATATGATAGAGACATGTTTGAACAGGACAAAAAAAAATGGAAGTTAAGCGGCACAATAAATTGCAGTCCCACCATGGCTTCTGTAAAAGAAATTTGTATATGATTTTGTATGTTGTGCTACCAATGGTTCTTTAGTGAAAGCAAGGAAAGTTAGAAAGTGAGAGCAAACAAGGGTAGAACCAAATGCCTGTCAGTTTGTTTGATACTTTTGTCAACAGGGAGAATGGAACATTTGTGTATATTGCCTTCACCAATCTCCGCCCTATTTTCACTGCACCAGCAATCTTTCTTATGTAATTAGACATTAGAGCTATGTCTGCAAAATCCATGGGTACCACAAAGCCTAACACACTCATAGCTATCCCCACATCTGCTGCTGCTAAGGCCAGTGCACCATTAATTCCATTGCCCACCATGGCAGTCTGTCCTCATGCTTTAGCTCTCCAATAAATCTCACCTTGTCTTCTGGGAGTAATTGGGCATAGACTTCAATTTCTCCTACCTGCACACGATTACTAGGGCTCCTCTATCAGTTAAAAATTCTGTGACAGGATTGCCAACTCAAATTAACCATTTAAGGCATGTAATTTTTCAACTTTTGCAGCAGAAACAGCAATATCACCTGTGAGCATGACTGCTCTGATTCCAAATATCTGAAATTAGTAAGAAACCAAAAAAAAAACTTAATCAATGAAAACAAAACAAAAATAATGACAAAATATCACCAAAACAAAAAATGAAAAACGAACTTCAAAAACTGAATGCATCCCTAAAGCAAAATAATTATTAACAGCTAACCTTAAGTTTGTTAACTGCTTCTGCTGCTTGTGGCCGGATGCGGCCTGCCACACTAAATACTCCAACAAATTTTGTATCTACTCCTACATATGCTACTGTGGAGCCTTCCATATTCCACATGTCTGGTACATGTATAATCTGCCATTGGCAAAATGTTAGCAGTCTGAAAGCTGTAATAGGAAGAATAATTACTATTGCAAGCATCAATTTTACCTTGGCCCCAAAAAACTGAGTTTTCAAACGGTTGTTGCCAATGTAAATTTTATGGCCAGCAATTAGCCTGCAGATGCCCTCTCCTTGCAATATATTAGAATCTTTCACCTCAGCAGAGGGCTTAATGCCCCGTTGCCTACAGTATGCTACCACTGACATGGCCATAGGATGTGCTAATTTACTCTCCAGGCTTGATATCCTGTATATATGTATGCATTTCCCTTATTACCTTATCCATGGATATATATGAATAGATCCAAATAGAATGTTTCGGAAAACATATGTTAGAAATTTTTACATACCAATGCAACAAATTTTCTCTATTTCTGACCTCTGAATCCACAAACTTCATGTCCACCATTTGAAATAATAAAATTAACAAAGCATTCATCATCCAACATACCATTTAAACAAACTGAATTAAGATTTTCACGCAGTTCAATAGAAACATCAACATCAAACACATTTAAATACTTAATGAATCATATTAATCAAATTTCACATTTGTGCTAGGTTACAAATTCATCTTGTGAGAGATACTAGGAGAGATCCTGGGTTACAAATTTATCCATGTGTGTCAATGCTTTGGTCAATCCTTTGTCCTGCTTAGTTTCTTGATTTTCTGACAAAATAGTTGTTTACAGTCCAATTGGGACTCATGCTTCATTTGCTTCCATAGCTGATCAAAAAGATGATGGAATTTACCTTGTATCCATGCTAACATTTCAAGATACAAGAACTTTTGATCTGCATCCCAAGCAGATTTAAGTTTGATACGACTATCAACAACTGGCCCCACACTCAATCTGTGAAGGAGATCACTAACACGTTTGTGTGCTGCAGCCTCAGGTTTCAATACCATAGAGGGATCAGCTGCCAGAAATTGCTGCATTTCTTTCAAACATGGCAGAACTTTGCCTTGAAGAAGTGCACATGCAAACACTGCTGTCCGATGAGTTATGTTCTTCATAATGGATCTGTCAAGAGGAAGCTCCCATAAATGTGGACCAAATGTAGGAGAAACCCAGCAAAAGAGCTGATCTGACAAACAGTCATAATATGGTTGAGGATCTGCAAGTGGTTTAGAAAATGTGCAGAGAGCTCTTGCATGCAAGGCAAGCCAAGTTGGCTTAATACATGTCACACCACGCATGTAAGGCCTTGTGGTATGAATGAGTTCATTATACACAACAAACTCAGGCGCCACTCTAGCAACAGATGATATGCGATGCAGAAAAACAATTTCTTCCACAAAACAGGCTTGGTATTTAACTGCCCTTGTCCTTTGGCCTTCTGATGATGCTTTTATTGTTTTATGTGGTCTTAGACGACGTGCAACTCTGTCCGCCCAACCTGCACAGATTGCCTGTCCCAATATATCTTCTTGAGTTGACGTAAGAGATTTATTAATTGATTCCCTCCATGCAAGTTCTACATCTGCCGAATTCCCAAAAGTCCAAGTAAAGTCCACTTTCAGTTTTTTCTCCATTTTTTGGTTGAAGACAAGCTGAAGCAGTTGCTTGCGAAGCTTAGACATTTCATCCATGGTTTTCAGATGTAAAGAGTAAATTCTGCAGAACTGTTCTCGATTATCTGCAAGTTCAAATGAACGAAGTGCACTTGCAACTGTTAAAGCATCGCTGCTCATATTCTCAAACATTTTATGGGCTGCTTTAGCCATTGCACGTTGCTTCTTAACTTCTAGGTGCTCTTGCTCTTCAGTTTCTTTCTCAACAGCAGTATCAATTCCCCTCTGCTTTTCTTTCACATCTTCTCCAGCCTCTAAGCCAAAATGTATGAGAAAAGGATTATCTACACTTAGTGCCGCAGCAACAGCCAATACAAAAGCCAAAACCAAGTTTGCACCGGCACATTCATCCCTCTCTTTTAGTATCTGAATTACAGTTAAAAGCGTACGAGAATGGCGAGGACTAATAGGATATAATGACATTGCTTCTCCAACTGGCATCAGCCTTCCCGTAGTCTGATCTAGTGCTCCAATGGCTTTCAAGCACCGTTCAGAATCTACTAAGGCTGTCTTATCAGGAGGGGTAGGGAAAGGGAAGTTGGCAACCTGAAAAACAAATGATCAGTCAGTTTGTAAGATCTATTTACAGAAACACCAGAGCTATACAATCGCACTGAATATATTGAGTATGTAAGGCTCAATTACAAAATCTGAATATCTATGAATTATTTCCCAAATCAAAAAAACTAGAACTCATTTGGATCACCTTATTAATACCCATGTACTTCAAAATAAGAACAACGCCCTCAATAGGAGCCTTGCTTATTTCAGGTAGTGGAAAATCTGGTAAAGTGTTGTTGAAAACAGCAGATGAATAAAGACGATAACAATGTCCTGATCCTGTTCTGCCTGCTCTTCCTACACGCTGAGCGGCTGAAGCCTTACTAATCCATTGAATCTCATATTTTGCTATTCCACTTGAACACAAATATTCCTTCACTTTTGCTCTACCTGTATCAACAACATATCTGATTCCAGGAATTGTTAAGGAAGTTTCGGCAACATTAGTGGCCACCACAACAAGTCTTTCCCCTTCTGGTACTCCAGCAAATACGCGTAACTGTGCCTCTGCAGATAACATTGCATACAGTGGTAAAACATAGAGAGGACCTGGCTCTTTCAAATTTCCTGCACTGTTTTGGTCTCTATGTTCTTTGTTTTGAGCATCTGCAAGATTTTGCTGGTTTGACTTTTCATTGGTTTTTCTACTATTGTCACCACCATTTAGTGCTTCAAAAGCAGCTTTAAGTGATTCCACACATCCCGGTTCTCTAAGTAAACTGGTCTTTTGCAATGTTTTATCGTGAAGGTCATTTTCATTATTAAGAAACTCTTCTTCACTATCTGAATCTGAATCAAATTCAGTATCAGAGGATTCTGATTTTTCCTGTAACTTATCATCAAAGCCATCATCATCATATGTATCAAACCTATTAAAACCTCCTTTGCAAATTTCATTTTCATCAGTAGCATCCACAGCTTCAGCAATTTCCTCCATATCAGGTTGAATTGTGAAATTATCTACATCTGAAAATGACCTTGTCATCTGAGGAATGCCCACTGGTTTGGCATTGCTTTTATTCCTTTTCCCAAATGCTTTTCGCAGCTTCCTACACAAGAATTCTACCTCCCGTTGCCCTGTGACAAATACTAGTATACCACCTGGTGGCAACTTCTTGTGAATAGCTAAAACCTTTTTGTAAGCCTTTCCCAGATAATCTACCAGTTCTGTCTTGGCAGAGAAATGAATGGTCACAGGAAACTGTCTTGTAGGCACTTCTATTACAGGTGGTATTACAGGAAATAACTTGTTATTTCAAACAAAATCTTCAATTCTCAGCGTTGCACTCATTAAAACAAGTTTCAATGGGTTAACCAAGTTTTCAGGACTCACTGTTTCTCCATTAGATATTTTTTTCTGTTGTTCCTTGTATAGATTCTGCAATAAAAATGGACCAAATAAGAGTTTGATTTCATATTGATTTCTTCTTTTCACTATTTAGGTGATAATTCATTATTTTATATAAAACAGTAAATATCAAATATCAAATCACAAAATCTGCCGCAGAGGTACAATTCGCGAAAGCATTCCAATAAGGATGTCAGTATTCAAACTCCTCTCGTGAGCCTCATCCAACACAATGATTGAGTAGTTCCTCAATAGAAAATCAGACTGTAGGCAACAAGGCAAAGCATTAGGCTTCCATAATATGCACAGAATAGCAAATTAGATTCAATAATTAGCAAGGTAGAGCATTAGGCTTTACTATTAGACACATTATAAATAAAAGGTTTTTGTTTTGAAAAAATCAACTTTATTTACACAACAAAATAATCATATCATAACTATTGTAATGTAGTCTTTTGTACAGAATGGAAGCCACAAGTATCTCAAGTCATCTTAAGATATGACAAATATAAACTCTCTACCTGCACTTCACGAAGCAGAATTCCATCAGTCATAAACTTGATGGAACTATTCCCTCCTATTCTCCGATCATGCCGCACTTGAAATCCGACTTCCTTTCCCAGCTGAAATGACAATTCATAAGCCACTCTCTTGGAAGTAGCAAGAACTGCTACACGTTGGGGCTGAGTGACACCTATAATTCCTGTCCTTTCTTTGCGCTTGCTCGAACCAAATCCGGCTTCAAACAGAAACTTCAATAAAATAAAAAAATCTATGTTAAATTGTATGGCATGGTAGAACATTCAATTCCACTTGGAAAACACAAATAAGGCATTCTTGTAACTCATTAAAAATGAGAAGCTGGGAAATAATATAAGGAATCATACCTGTGGAACTTGAGTAGTTTTACCACATCCAGTCTCCCCGCATATAATCACAACAGGATGCTGATTGACAGCTTCCATAATTTCCTGCTCCATCATAACTATTGGAAGACTTTTCCCTTTTCTTCAACTTCATCTGGTCTTGTAACATGAACTACAAAGCTATTACTTATAGCATTCCAACTCCTGTCTTTAGAAGCCCTGCCACTGTCTTGTGCATCTAGCATCATGCTCTCCCCTTTTGAAACCTGATAAATAAGACCATGCAATATGTAAATACTAAGTGTGCTGGCTATTTTGAATCCCAAAAAATGCAATATGTAAATTCATTCATGTAAACCACTAAGTACCGTCCTTGCAACTAGGAAAAATGCAGTTGCTTTGAAGCAGAGAAGGCAATCTAATTTGAAATTTTTGAATATTTTTTATATATATTTATGACCGTACCCAGCAATACTGAACCTTGGGGGAAAGAAAAAGACATGCTGGCAAACCCGTATCCAATCCAGCAATTCAGAGATTTTGTTGAAGCCATAAACATGAAGGTATAGCACATAATCTATATTGGCAACAACCATTTTGGGTCCTAACCTTCCAAATCTGAAGTTACAACTTGTTTTTGAGTGTTTCAACTTAAATACTCTAATTTTGCAGGTAGAGGTCCCAATGAATAGAACATGATTTCCACCATGTTTGAGCTACATTTAAATTAAAAAAATGATAGTGCTACTATTAATAACAAGGCACCAAAATCTGATCACAGAATGGACACTTATATTCTATTGAAATAAGGGAGATACTAATTTTGCAGGTAGAGGCCCCATTGAATAGAATCCGTGCTTTTGCTATAAGGAAAAAATGCTGCTGGTCAAAAAATTAGGGACAGCTGTTAAAATTAAAACCTGATTTTCACCATGTTTGAGCTACATTGAAATTGAAAAATGATAGTGCTACTACTAGTAATAAAACACCAAATCTGATCACAGAATGGACAATTGTATTAGTATATTCTATTGAAATAACGGATATAGCCTAATAGATTTAACTGGACCCTCTGCAAGAATAGCTCAAGTTAATGAAATATCATTCTTATTGACATTTCTTCTGAGTGCACTTTGGTACAGATATAAGAATACATATTTTTCTTTTCAAATGGAACAATGACAATAAGAAAGACAATAGTTGCAGTTGGCATTTACAAAAAATAGTCGACAGAAAAAAATTTAGACATTGAATTGTACATCCATGACTCAAAAGCATATGGTTTTCCTAATGTGGTTGGGTAACATTGGTCTTTCAGGTAGCAGATGGTAACCATGGATCTAGGGTTAACAAATAACAACCAATGACCAACACATTAGGAATGCAAATTAATAGCACCAAAAAAATTTCCTTCCATCGCATCAGGGAGCTCAAGCTTATACAATTTCCTTTGTCATAGCATTTTATTAAATCAATAACGAAAAGCCTCCTGATAGGTTTTTTTAACTACAAAAACAGAGCAAGCAATTAACAAATGCAAAGGTATGTTAAGAATTATTGATAAGTTTTCTTTCAAGTTGAGATTATGAGAAACAAACCTGGTATTTTATTTCTTTAGTAGGTTCAAATGACTTGTTTACCCCAACCTTCTGTCCTGAGCAACCATCTTGACACTTTATTCTAGGAGAACCTCCTTGTACAATAGGGTCAACTGAATCCAAGCATGTCAAAGATTTGCTACCATTACTCGGTTGAGTAGTTTCAGCAGCAGCAGGCAAACCCTGTTTATTAGAGGATTGGGAATTTTCTAGTTTAGCTCCACTTGAATAACAATTCCTAGAATCAGATAGAGCAGGTTCTGAACATGAGATTATATTTATGTCACTCTGCCCTATATTGTGCCCATGTATTGTTACCATATCCTTTACTTTGGCATCAACAGAGGCAGTCATTCTTGCATCCTCAAATGTGTCATTTTGATCTACTTCATTAACTGTGTGCAAAGCAATTCGTTTTCTTTTCTTTGGTTGAATTTTGCCAGTTTCCTGAATATTCTTCTTTTGATTGCATTTAACAGGCAAAATATTATTAGTAAAATTCTTAGTTTCTGTCAAATTTGAATCAATTTCTCTTTCACGAAAAAGTGGAACATCTGAAGGAACTGACAATCCTGCTCTATGTAAGCGCATAGCCCTAGAGAGTTTCTCCCGCATAGTTTCAACCTAAACAATGAAAAATTACAATATATGAACTTTGCCATTGCCAAAAAAGGACAATTGTTTTGGAAAGATTAAAATACCTTTAGAACAGATTATAAATATTAAAACACTATATCCATCTTGTGAGATACCTGTCCAAGATTACCAGAAGAGGCTAACAAAACATGAGCATCGTCTTGAATCTTGTGCTTCCTGAGGATATCAATCCAGCTCAAGGTAAGGAAAATATGACAACATTTTTTTAGGAATTCTTTGAATACTATTTATTTCTTTTATCCATATTTTATATTTCTGAATTTGTAGCATTTTGTATATAATGGTTACTACTTAATAAGTTAATTATCAGCCATAAGTACCATTTGTTAAGTACAGATTACAAAGAATGTAAGCAAGACCATTGTACGTACTCCAAGATCTCAAGATCAGTAGCTCGCCTTTCCCTTTTATCCTTCTCCTCCTATAAAGAAAAAGAAGCATATCCAACAAGAACCTCAACTGTACAAAAAACCAATTATCTAACTTCCAAATAATCCCAACAACTTCAATCTTCATCATGGATTACGGACCGGATCATACTCTTTTCTAATTCCAATCAATGCAATACTTGGTAGGTGTCATGATACTAAGTAAAACTATTCTACAAATCCCAAAAACAAAATACCTGCAGCCTTCTCAATTTTCTTTGTTGTTTCTTACTCAACGAGAGAGTTTTCTTCCTGTCTTTAGCAACCTTTAAAAGCAACAGAATAAAATAAAAACTCATGATGAGGATAATATCAATGATAATACATTTTAATTAATCCTATATATGAAGGCAGATTGATGCATAAATACCTTTATTTTATCTTTATGCTTAGATTTATGATTGCTAGGAAGAATAATAGCATTGCATGGATCACCATCTTCAGATCTACAACCATGTGATCACAAGTAAATAAAAAGAAAAGCCTTCTTGAATAATAAGTTAAAACACATTCCAGAAATCTTACACATAATCTTTTATATATTAACCAAAAACCTTGTAAAACTCATGCTAAAATCTTAGAAAACCCTATATAAACTATTTTTCTTTCATTTAGAATATATAATCTGAATAAAAAGGCCTGTATCACCAAAAAATAATGTAGCCATACCTGCTGGCAACTTCCATGCTGTAAAATTTGTCACCTGATTTGGTTCCAAACTGTGGTTGATTGGCACGCAAAGTTTTTCAGAATATGCTGACCACTCAATAAAAAAATTAAATTAAGAAAGGAAGACAATATTAGATCTGGACATAGAAACAAACGCAATTAAAAACAGGTCCTATAGGGCTAAGTTGAATGTTACTTGAAATGTAAATATAATATAAAAGACCTCAATAGGTCATTTATCAGGTATAAATAGCTATAAATAAGCTCAAAAGAGGCATTGCTTAACCTTAAAAGTTAAAACCAGAGAAATGTACCATATAAAGCTTAATAATACCAGAGCTGTAATTAATCAGCATTGATGCAGATTTAATATCACCTTATTTAAGAACTAGTTAAGCCCTAATGAAAAAGAAATTCTCACTTGAGCACAAATGCCCACCCCTATTGACATCAATTTACCACAAGAATGACTATCCAGTTATAGTGGATTTGAAGCCCAGAGGCTAAAAAGATAACAAAGTATCACATTTATCACCAACCATTTGCACTTGTAAGGGTTGTAGGCTTGTAGCCTTGTAGGGTTTCCCAATTCTGATATTCATGTGATCACCTTCTCATTTTATAAATTATCAAATGGTTAAATTATTGAGAATGGGAATACAATAATATATAAATATTTGTGACAGCGTCGAGGATCCATTCCATCTGAACAACCTCCCAAACCCTGTTTCT
Organism: Sequoiadendron giganteum; assembly: GCA_007115665.2. Lineage (NCBI taxonomy): Eukaryota > Viridiplantae > Streptophyta > Pinopsida > Cupressales > Cupressaceae > Sequoiadendron > Sequoiadendron giganteum. Next base: position 37,269,661 of record CM021106.1, on the reverse strand, counting down.
TGTCATGTTGCACAGTAGAGATTTACTAACTCAAGCTCCATGTAGCATAGATATTTAGCAGACAAATATCAGAGTCTTGTGGAAATTTCTACATGCTCCCAATTAAAACCAAATCTCTTAACGCCTAAGTACAGTTTTCAACATGTAAACAAATGCCTAACCACAGTTTTTAAGAGGCATGGCTACTAAGTGGATTCCTAGAGCTTTATAGAAGGCAAAGAGGGAACCAGAACATCGACGGAAGATTACAGACATGTGGCCAACCTCAGACCCTCTTACCCTAACTTGAACAAATTTCTAATAAAACATTCAAATTTAGGAAAAAGGAATGTAAGGTCAGCTTTTCTTTCACATAACACTTGAGTGAAATTTTCAAAATCTGTAAAGGACTCCATGGACCCAAACAGAACAGACAGGTCCATCTCATTCCCTGTTCATGTGGAAAACCATAATAAAAAAAAAGTAGCCAACCCATTCACAAGTATTGGGGGATGTTGTGAGGATCTATGCTACAACAGAGTCAGCAAATCACAGTTAACAACACAATAATATTCCATGTTGCACCACTTTTACATCAAATATTCTAAGGTCACTGCAAAGGAGGATCACAACTTTGTTGCTCGTCACTTATTTGGTGGGTGTCTATGATGGATCTCTCTGGATTATGATTGTTGGATTTAAGACCAGAACTATTGAGCCCAACTAGCTGAAGCTCTTCATTTTTCTGCAAAATGCTTTTTGTTTGATACTCAACGTGTTTATGTGCATTGGCATTGATGCAGTCTATACTTCTCCAAATCTTCTTCTTCCACTTTCTTCTCATCTTTTTTAATTGACTTGGATATTGGCCTTTTCCCTTGATGTTGTTCTGCAATCCTTTCTTCTTATAGTCTTCTTCACTGTCTCTACCACTATTTTTTCTTTATTCTCTTGAATTGCAATCTCTGGGTCTTTATCTTGCTTTTCCATCTCATCACAAATCAACTTGGATACGGGATTTTTGCCTGTAACTTCATGTTGCAGACATTTTCTTTTTAATTCTTCTTCACAATCTCTTCCACTTTTTCTCTATCCATTCTCTTGAATTGCAATGATTTGGTTGTCTTCCTCTTCCTTCTCATTTTTAGGACCGAACTTGGATGCAAACTCTATTCCCTCGACTCCATTCTACACTATTTTTCTACCATATTCTTCTCCACCATCTCTGCCAATGTTTCTCTTTGTTCTCTTGGGTTACAACTTTTGGCCCTCCTACCTATTCCCTCAAAAGTTTGTTAATGGGCTTGGATGTTGCCCATTTCCCCTTAACCCCATTTTGCAATCCTTTTATTTGATACTCTTCTTCACTATCTCCATCATTATTTTAATTTTCATTTTTGGTAGTTCAATTGCAGAATTTGGGTTTTCTTCTTCCTCTTTACTCTCACTTTTTCATATTGACTTTGCTATAGGCCTTTTGACATTGACTCTAGTCTTTAGTTCATCTCCCTTGGGTTCTTCTTTAGCCTCACTAGGATTCATTCTATTTTTTTGCATTACAATATTTTTCCTTTTTCCCTTTTGAGGCCTAATTGAGCTCAACTCACTTTAGATTGTTCTTCATGGCTTTTGAACAAATCTTGAGCTCTATTTGATCTTCTCCCTTTTATTTCTTTTTGGGTATTATAATTTTGAACTTCCTTATCCTTTTGAGAACTCTATTTAACATATCTCCTATCTATCCCATCAATGCCCACCCTTTCATCCTTCTTGTTACATTGACAGAACCATCCTTTACCTCAAATCTAGTCATGTTTCCTCCTAGGGCGCTCCCTTGAATAAGGCCTACTTCCCCATCGCCTAATCCTATCAGGTTGCTAGATCAAATTCTAGATCTAAAGTTAGACTTTGTGACAGACCCAATCCCTTTCTCGACCCTCGAAGAAGTTTCTGCAGCCCTAACAAAATTCTATCTCAAGATTCCAGCCTTAGGAGGCCTTGACCTCCTTAGTGAATCTCAAGAAATAGGGGAATTGGACAACTCCACTATAAGACAACATACAATGTAAAAGCTAACCAACATTTGCCCCATTTTGACATAGAGAATATATGACTCAATTACAACAGTTAGCCACTCATCCAATTGTAACCACTCACAATGATCATCCTGATGGAAGTGATATGACATAACTCAGTCATAGCCAATCAGTTCTCTCACCTTTAACACAATAATTTCGCACAACAAAGCAATATCCCCACAACCAAGCATTGTGGCTGAGATATGGCCCTACTCACAAGCCTATATGACTGAAATTGTAATTGCAATGTGCTTGATGAGTACGCAAGTAGGTTGAGTACGCAAGTAGGTTAACATTATGAGACCTCATCGGCTCAAGGTCCATCACCAATCCTACTGCTATTCAATGAAAAAAGCATAGAAAGGCCATCCAAAAGAAGTGCAATGAAGCAAAAGAAGATTTAAAAATTTCATGTGTAACAATATTAATTTGAGAGAAGCTTCCATAAGCCATGGAAAGCCTCTACAACTTTCTCCTCTTCTCCCACCACAACCATTCCTCTCTCCACTTCTACTTTGTGGGGATTGAAAGATGATCTAACTACTAACTTCTTTGTTGTGTGCCACATAGAACATTGGGTGAAGACAAATCAATAGCCGTTGACCCTCCACCTCAAGATTAGTTATTAGTATTACTCTATGATTATTGCTTATAAAAAAATTGATTTTGGATTAATTTAAATATTATATAATTTTTTCTCAAACTAAAATTCTCTTTTAGGCATTTAAGGAACGAATAAGTGTTACTGTTTTTATCTATAATTAAATCTCAAAAATAGTGCTAAGGAAAAAGTCCATGACACCTAATCTTTCAATGCATTTTAGAAAACAAATGCAGAAAAGGATATTGTTGGACATGTAGCATCTAGCTTCTATGTGTTCTTCTGTATGGGCAGCCATCTATGGTCATCTCCGACTGCATGTAAACTGATCACCCAATTTAAAATTGGGCAAGTCCCTAGACTCATTATAGTTATAAAATCGCTCACCCACACAGAATAAATTATAGCCTTGCAGATGTAAGGGAAGGTTCTCAATCACTACAATGCATTTACCCTGCATTATTGATTGCATGGTGGAATTGAATTTTGCTAAGCTTCATCCTCAACCCATTCATTAGAGAAGTATTGTGAGGAAATGAACTTGATAACCTTCATCCTCATCCCTTTCATAAGAGAAGTACTGTTAGGAGGAGTCCTAGTGTGATTAAATGCAAAGGACAAATTATCAGGAAAATTGGTCTTATGAATCCCCTTCATCCAGCCAAAGTAATGTGATAACAAATAGCAATAATGGGCATGACAAAATGATATATTGTTGATGGAACCTTTGAATTCAGTATTGTTGGGGGCTATCCCTATTGGTTATTTGCTTTAGTTCCTTAATGCTTGTAGCCCAAGACTTATGCTATTGGGTTGTGTAATGTTATCATGACAACATGCAAGGAGTTTGAGTTTTTCATAGAAGTCTTAATAATCTTAGTTTAAGATTATCAAGATTGTACAGTTAGTTCAAGAGAAGTTATGACGATGTCATTGGCTGCATGGCCTATGTTAGTGTTTTATAGCTTTGGGAGCTATTTTCTCTTAATTAAAGGCAGGTCGGCCTTTGCTTCATAAATAAATTATATTTATTTAAGGGCCAACCTAGAGAGGAGGCCGCCCAACTTTGTATATAAAGAGGATGAAGTCCTCTCATTTGATCACACAATCAATTCGCATCTTCAGCAGCAGCAGCAGTTCACCTCCTAGCAGCAGATTCGATTCTAAGAAGAAGTGTCATCTTTTGTATTTCGCTTCAAGGAGAAGTGTCTCCATTCATTGTATTAGTCTCGGCCTTGTGTAGGGCCTGATTTTGTATGCAGTTTCTGCACTTATTATTCTGATATATAAGAGAATATTCTTTGCTGGGTTTTGCTCCCTCGAGTAGGAGGGTTTTCCTAGGGTAATCACCGTGTTCATTGTTTCATGTGTTGAGTTTTCTGCTTATTGAATTTCTGGTCATAAAACTAACAGCCTAGGCCCTAGATGCCATGATTTGCTTTAATTTTTTGTAGGAATCAGATAAACCTAACTGATTGAAGGGGAAAACACAGTATTCAACTTGGTGTGTTATTTTTTGAATTTTTTGAATTATGGCTATTTATTATTTTTGAGTTACTTGTTGCATTATCCTTCATTCTAATGCATGTACAATTTTAGGTAACAAAGGAAATTAATTTGTTGGACGTTTGCAGTAAGTCTAAATCAATGTTCGAAATTGATAAAGCCGACATTAGGGCTGGTGCCCTTCATGTGAAATCTCCATTTATATTATTTAAGAAATCAAGAAAATCAAATTATGGACACACTCCCTAAGACAACTATTTTTTATTAGGAATCATGGTAATAGTTAACTGACATGTGGTGGGGCCTCTCCTACTAGCATTATCATCCGAACCAATAAAGATATTTCAGCTGCCTGCAAATTGCTTTTTCTGGTGTGAGACAACTTTTTGGGTGTAAATTGCTACTAGCACTTGCATCTGAAGGAGGTGCAACAGTTATGTCAATAGAAAATTATACGTAAGCTAATATGCTACACAATACAATTCAATTTGTGCATAGAAGAAAGGAGTGGACAAGAGGGCAAGAGGGCAAAAAATTAAGGTCAAATTTACACAAAATGTGGTCACTTATCAAAATATACATCTATCAAAACATTCCCTTAAAATAAAGAACAAAACTAAATAAAAATAACATACATAAATGATTTTCACCATTACAAATATATTAATGATATATATTTTTAAAAATTGTTACTTTTAAAATTTCCTTGACCTTCACCAATTCAGTACCCCTAACTCTTCAATCACCAATTAAGATTTGACAAACCCTAAACATATATTGCTTGTTTTTCTTGAACAATCATAATTACAAATATAATTTACTTTAAAAAATATGAAAATCACATTTTAATTGTACATTTAGATGGATTAACCACTAGAAACTATATAATATTTATACTTCAAAATTTAATGCATTTCTAAAAGTTGATAGACTATCTTTCAATAGAAATTAGAGGTTCTAGCAGCTAGATAGGGTCCCAACTAATTGTCAATTGATAGAAATTTTCAAAAGAGCATATATGTTTTTATTTTAATTGACAAAGTCATCAAAATATAAAATTTCAAAAGAGCATATAGCAAAGTGAGACACATTATTTATTTTTGTCCTTGATAAAAAATCTTTAAATAACAAAGGGTGAACTAATGCGGCATAAGATGAAGAAACTGAAGCAAATGCCTCATATTTTAAGAATGGTGAAATTTTTCATGGTTGGAGAAATTGCCATAGAAAGCTAGGAAAGTTGACAAAATTGAAATGAATGCCCCATATTTTTATAAATAGTAAAACCATAAGGAGATGTTACTATAGAAAGACAGAAAATTTGGTTTGAACTGTAGATAATTCATGACTTTTTAAATGCTAATATTATATTGCCTTCATTATGAAAAAATGGGCAGTGTTTGCAAGAAAAATATGGTTGGAGATATTGCCATAAAAATTGAAATGAATTCTGCTCAAGGTATTATATTGCCTTCATGAGTTCTCCAAGTGCAATGATTTAATGGTTCTCGTTAGGCTTAGCAAATTTCCACGCCTAGAGGACAGCAAGGCAAGCATGCTGAACTAGAATGGAAGCACTTGTTAAGAGTATGGTTATTTTCCAAGTTTCTGAGATAAAAAGAAAAATGCTTTCAAATTTGAGGACAGTCCATCATGTCCAAAGATATATTATTATATAGGAGTGGATATGCTGATTTACCTAGGGCTTGCAAGGTTACTCCTACAAAGTGTTTTTCTAAAATGCAAATAGAATTTTTGGGGCCTATTTGGAGAGATTAAAGATGGACTAATAGGAATGTTTTTTCTTTGATGCAACTAATGTTCTATACACAAGTGTAGACAAAAGTTTCATATTTCTATCAACTGACTAATGAGTGGGGGCCCAAGACCTACGATTAATGATTGCATAGGTGCCAAAGTATAGAAAACTTGAAAGTAAAAATGCTTTAAGCAGAGAAAGTATTGAGTTGATTACTTCTCCATTAGAGCTCATCAATCAAGATAAGACTGAAGAAGCTAAGGCTCGTGGACATTAACTATGTTAAATGACATCAAGAAGAAACAATGTTGTGCACCTTTCTGCAATGAAAAGCAACTAAAACCTTTTAAGGGTGCATAAAAAGCAGGTTATAGGAGACTCTTTGTGTGCCTTGTAATGGAAAACAACACTAGGAAAAGAAATCTAGATGATTGGAGAACAGAAGAGACAAATACCTATGTTCCACATCATTTCGGGCACGGGGAAGGGGGGACGACAGGGGACACGTTTCCGGAACATTTCCTAGGGGGTCATTTTTAGGGGACGGTAGGGGACAACGACATACAAAATACATATATATATATGATTTTTTCAAAATTTATAAATATATTATAGAGAGAGAGAGAGGGAAAGAGAGAGAATGTCAATAAATTAATAATTGATAACGACAATATCAATATGTAAATAAACCGCGAGAGCAGTAGTATAACATCATAATAAATGTCATTAAACTTATTATTGTGGCCAATGATTTGGGTATGTTTGTATTTCATTGGGAATCAATATAAATTAGATTTTGAAGAAAATGTCTGCTGCTGTAATCAAATCAGACTTATATCAGACCTGTAATGCAATGTATTCAGACTTGATATAATGCAAATAAAATCAGATTTGAGGTTGAACGTTTCATATTTGTTGGTGTTATAATAGTAGTTATCATTTCTATGTTTTATGCAAATGATTTGGCATTAAAATTCAATAAAAAAAAATGTCAAACAGCCCGAACTCAAAAATCACCTTAGAAAGGACGACGAAATATTTAAAAAATCAAAATTTAAAATGTTTTTTTAACCCAAGAAGCTCCCTGTCTTTGGGGGATGGCTAGCCGTCCCTGATACAATGGGGGGCATTTCCAACATCCCCTATCCATACCGGGGACAGGGAAACGTCCCCAAAGGGCAGGGGACGTTTCCTACTAGTTGGGCTGTTTCGGGGACGGCTGGGGGATGCCCCCTTTGCGTCCCCCCGTCTCGGGGACGGCAGGGGACGGCAGGGGACGGGGACAATGGATTTTGGGGCAGGGGACGCATCCCCATGTAACATAGACAAATACCAAACTGTGCAATTTTTTTGCATACAAAAGACTTGAATCAAATTGTCAAAGAGAGAATTCTTCTTTGCAAGTATAGTTATCTGAAACATTAAGAATAGACCTGCCAGACACAATCATGTCTAGAATTGCTTCTAAAAGGATGTTGAATCATTCCAAATTGATGCAAAAGCAGAGATGCTAGCTCTATTTGTTTGTGGGAAGATGGTCTCTCAAATTTAGCACCCCTATTTTTGCTGAAGTTCCATAGACATGTGGCTTCAGAAAAGAACGTAATAATATCGAAAGGATATTGGTACCTAAGCATACCACTGAGTCCTAACCAAATAACAAACCATGTTAGAGGATGTAACCATCTGAAAAACCAAGCTGTTTGTTTCAACACAATCTTTTAAAATTTTAGCTGTTTTGTGTCACACCAATCCCTTGCCTTGTGACATTTGATCTTTAAAGTACAAGAGTCGGTATAATAGCAAAAAAGTGTGAAGAAATATGCTGCACAATGTCTATGTTTTGTCACTTATTCAACACAATCTTTTAAAATTTTAGTAGTTTTGTGTCACTCCAATCCCTTGCCTTATGACATTTGGTCTTTAAAGTACAAGAGTCAATATAATAGCAAAAAAGTGTGAAGAAATATGTTGTACAATGTATATGGTTTGTGAAGAATAATGTGATAAGTTAAAAATATAAAGATGGTCCAATCTCTACTATTCACTTTGTAATGTCCCCTATCCTAATTTGTCCTCAAATTCACCTATGGGTCACAATTTCCACAAACTAGGGTTAGGGTTTTCACCTTGTCAAATGAATAGCTCCTTGATGATGTAATCCAAAATTAAAAACCTGCATTCAACCCATGAACAATATTCCCAAACATGCATATATACATTTGTTAGCATTAACCATTGGCAACACATTTATAGATTATCAATAATGCAACCTATTGTGGACTAGGAGTGACATGGTGGGTCCACCTGAAGCCATGTACCAACCTAAGAGGTCATATACCACAACTATCCATGTTGGCGACTTGTACCTACTTTCCCCAACCATGTCCCAACCTCGGAAAACACTTTGCCCACTCGTGGGAACGGGCGAAGCTCCCAAGCGGTCTTGGCACTTCCACCCCTCCATGGCCCATCCTTTTCTTCAGATTGGGCGGCTATAAGTGGAACCTCTAGGCACGCACCGCTCTCTCAGGCCCTTTCCCCCAAGCAGGTTTCAGACAATCAAGCACATCATATACAAGAAATCATGCATTAATTATTCTTACTATCATATAGGTAGTATGCATACATATGTAAGCAACGATTTGCAGTAAATACACTTGAATATAAGATATATGTGATAATAGTAATATGTGGTGATGAATTGGATAGATTCTCCTTTGTCTCCTGGTCTATATGTTTCTTCTCCTTAATCAATGATCTATTTTTAACACTCAAAGGTTATCGTTAGTGTGAATCAAACAAATAAGAATCTATTTTCCATACTTATATTAAAGCATCATAATTACTTATAAGGCTCAATAGTTGCTGCAAGCATCATTATTGCATAATCGAATATATTATATATCTATATATTTATTTTTTACATGTATATATTTCTAATTGATTTGAATTGATAATAATTACCTTTGCATGAATATATAAATGTATAGATATATTCTATTTATACATTCATAATTGTATTTAAACTTACAGTCCATATATGTATAGTCTTGCACAAATACCTAATCCAATCGATTTTCCCAGTTGGCGGCTTTATTTCCTCTATTGATGTTCCTTCTATATCTCTTCCAAATTTGCATCTACCTCCTTAAGAATATGATCACTGCTTATTTTGTCCTTTAGTGTACGAAGCGCTGCCTTATACCAGTCCTTCAGTTTGGGCGATAATAATCTGCCTTAATTAATATGTTAGTATATATATTGTTATATCATATAACATTAATATTTGTTTATTTATTTATTTTAGTCTTTATATATTATTTTATTTTATTTATTGGCTTGCAATTTTGGGGGCATGACACACTCTATGTGTAAAATAGCTCTGACAACCATTGCATTTACAGCATCAGCAAAAGTTGGTATCCATTCAATACTAACTTAATAATTTTGTTAGGAAAATTGTCAAAAAAACCTCATGAACAAGGAAAACAAAATAAACAAAATTTAAAAGTACCAAATAAACATAAATATCATATATGAAAACAGCCATAGATAAAACCATAAAACCAATGCTATTTAATAATTTATTTAACATAACTCTGGAGGATGGAAGCTAATGGTCGACTAGAGTTTCTTGCGGTGGCTAGGGTTTCACCCAAGCCGAATGCATCTAGAAGGGCCTCATAGGGAGAGTTCAGCGGTATTCAAAGCAATGGCCACTGTAACAAGGAGAAAGTGGACTTGGGTGCGGAGGGCAGATTGAAGAAATCTGGCCAAAACAATGGCAAGGACGGCGGTGACTCTATTGCACAGTGCGGCCAGGTTCCATCCAAGACATCCGTAGGAAAGGGTGAAGGAGGCTCTATTTTACCTCCTTCACTCAAATCAGTCACAATAGAATTAGAGACTGAGATTGAAGATGAAGTAGCATCCAATGAAAAAAAAAAAAATCAGCGGTAATGGTCGACTAGAGTTTCTTGTGGTGGCTAGGGTTTCACCCAAGCCGAATGCGTCTAGAAGGGCCTCATAGGGAGAGTTCAGCGGTATTCAAAACAATGACCACTGTAACAAGGAGAAAGTGGACTTGGGTGCGGAGGGCAGATTGAAGAAATCTGGCCAAAACGATGGCAAGGACGGCGGTGACTCTATTGCACAGTGCGGCCAGGTTTCATCCAAGACATCCGCAGGAAAGGGTGAAGGAGGCTCTGTTTTACCTCCTTCGCTCAAATTAGTCACAATAGAATTAGAGACTGAGATTGAAGATGAAGTAACATCCAATGAAAAAAAAAAAAAATTGGATTGGGTCTGATTGGGAGATTCAGAGGATTTTGGCCAAGCTTGAATGATCTCCATCAATGGATTTCTGACAATTGGAAGGGTATGTTCAAATATATCCCATGGCTAAAGGATTTTTCATTGTTGTTTTTGAACAAGAACAGGATAGAAACAAGATCCTTTGTGAATATCACTAGGATTGGGAAGGAAAATACACATTGATGTTAAAGCCATGGTACCCGGCATTTAACCCAGCAACTGAAGTATTTGAGAAGGTTCCTCTCTGGGTGAGACTTCCTAACCTACCCTTACAATATTGGTTTGATTCTTGCTTGGAAGCTATAGGGAACTCTTTAGGAATTTTTTTAATGGTGGATGAGGGATCCTCAAATCTACTGCATTCGATCTTTGCTCGGATTTTAGTGGAGCTGGATGTGTCCAAGGAGCTTCCGAAAGAGATCTAGATAAAAACTTCGAAAGGTTGCTAAGTACAACCCCTGGATTATAAGGAGGTACCCTTTAGGTGCAGGATTTGTTTTCAAACTGGACACTTGGTTGCTCAATGTACTAAGCATAGAACACATAAAACTGCTTCTTGGTGGAAAGATGTTGCCCCCAAGCACTATATAGTGGAGAAAAAGGAGGAGAAGCAAAGGAGCTCTCGAATTACAGGTAGGGAAGAAGAGGTTCGGGCACCTGGGGTTCTGGATCAGGTAGGGAAGGCTTTGGTGAAAGATGGGAGTAGGGAGGAACAGCTAGTACAAGAAGGGGGTCTGGCTGTAAACATTGGCAATGCTGTCCTCCACGGTTGTGAAAAGGATTTGAACCTTAAAAATGGGGCAGCAACACCAGAGTGTCAAGAGAAGAAAGGTGTGATAAGTCCGCAAGAGAAAGAAGCTGGGAAGAGGAAAGCTGACAACCAGAGTCAACAAACAAATTTGAATTTGGATGGAGAGATAAGGAACCCCCAAAATGAACCATTGGAATGGCAGAAGGAGGCTGCAAGGGTGGAGGATGGTTGGCAAGTTGTTAAGGGGAAGAAAGAAAAGAAAATAAAGAAGGAAACTTTCGCTATGGTCCTCCGGTCTCAGACCAAGGGAAGACCAAATTGTACTTCAAAACTTCAGATCTGTTAATAGGTCTCTTTTTAGGGTCTAGGGATTTTAGGAGTTTTCTTTTTACTATTTGTAGTGTTTCTTTGAATTGGGTGATGATTCACCGTTGAAAATACCGTTGTACTTTGTTTTCACTCTTGAATAATAGAAAATCTTATTACCGATCAAACAAAATAAAAAATTATTTAACATATAACAATAGAATTGTTTTCAAATGAAATAAAACACACAAAGATGATCCAACTGCATACAGATTCCCAAAAAAACTCACTAAAACAATGGCAAGTGACTTACCTCAAGATTCTGCACAAATTGTATTTGCTATCAATGATGTCGATGAGAAAAAATGGGCAGTGTTTGCAGGAAAAATATTACAAAACCCTACCAAAGCAGAAATTTTAAAAAATGAAACTAACCAAAACTACTCTCCCAACAGCTGCTGCTTCAATCCATTCGTAGTAAGCAAAAAGTAGATCTAAAAATATCAGGGTTTAAGAGCTACTAGATTTTGAGGTCAACACAAGATTTTTGCAGCCTTTTAAACGAAAATACTGGTTGCAAGTTTAAAATTTGTTTTCAGGCTTGGGCCGAGGAATGTTAATTTTCACCAGCGTGAAACAACTTTCCGAGTGAAAGCTGCTCATTTGGGTACTAGCAATTGCACCGAAAGGAGGTGCAATGGTTACGCCAATTGTAATTTATATAAAATGTTCTATAAATTTGACATGAGGTTTATAGTTTATTTTAGTAGGTGTTTCTTACAATATTTTCGCAAGTGTTGAATTTTTTAAGTATTTTACAAGTAGATTAGATGGTTCCATAGTTTTTATAGCTGTTGGACAAGTTTAAAGTCTTAAGCTTAGAAATTTTGGAAAGATGGTCATCTCATGATTTTTGTTAGCAACAGTTAATGCTAAACAAATTATCTGATTTTTCTAACAACAATTAATGTTAGAAATTATAGATGCATAACATGTGGAATATAAATCTATTATATTTAGGAAACTTCCATCTCACCCCAAAAGCGAAGTAAGGGCTCTTATTTTGCACTATAAACTTCCAACATATCCTACATCCTAAAATCTCTTCCATAAAATGCTTCCTGAATATATCTCTTAAATTACTTTCCATATTTTTTAATATCTTTAAAATATATATACTAATTTACCAAGTTTCTAATTTTACAAATCTATTGTGCCCCAAATCCCATTGTAGTTAAGCCTCTAAATTTAGAGGGATATTTAATGAATTTTTGTAAATTTATGTGCATGTGATTATGTTTTATCAGTTGTTCTTACTATCGACCTTCTTGCTTTTTTTAGGCATAGAACAGCGGTCAAGAAGCTAAACCTGAAATGGTAAAGGCTTATAAAACAAAAGCTGCAACACTAAAAATTATTTTCACACACAGTCTTGTCAAGAAACCCCAGTGATGCAAGCTGAAAATATGTTTAGATGAGAAGATGCCCTGTTTTAGGGAGATTTGTCTCTGCCCCTAACGCCCCAAGTATGCACTCTTCCAAGAGAGAATGGATGACTTTGAAAGTACTCATACATAATCCTTGATGTTGAGAACAGGTGTGAAAAAGACAAAATTTGTATAGCTATTTGTTAAAAAAAAAAAATCATTAATCCTAGCATGCATTCTGCCTTGCCCATTAAAAATTGAAACCCGCTTGAGTATTTTTATCATTTTTTATTTATGTTTAACATTATGAATGAACACTATATGTTGTTATAACATATCACATTGATTTTTTGAATTACATGTGTGAACTTGCTCTAGCATTCAATTTATCTACAATTCTACCTGTTTAGACTATGTCAGGGAACCTACATAGTTTACAATTATGATCATGCTACTACATTCCTTATTTTTCCTCTTCCATTGTCAACTGCATGTACGAAGAACCTTACTCATATTTCCTCTTCCATTCACAACTGCATGTTCAATGTTGTTTTGTTATCTAATAACAACTCTCACTGCCTTTGCAACTTTTTGTAGGGGTTGGAAATGTGATTATCTAACTATCTGCCTGTCTATATTTGATAGAGGCATTTGATTTATGTCTTTAAAGCCTTGTTATACAAATCCATCATTTTATGCAACAATTATATAGGAAGCAATTGTAGTCTGCTTAGTATTATATCATTTTATACATCATTTTGGTTTTAGGAGAAATGAAATTTTGTGTTACTTTATGGAATAGACATGTTACGCCAATCTTTCAATGGGGTTGCTGGGAAGGCTTCTTTCTAAAAATTTAAATAGATTACATATGTTTCTATGTCCATAGGGCTATTCACCCAACCTCTTTGTTGATAGTATTACATTTATGATTTATCTTTGATAAGAAATGGGAATTCTTACCTAAAGCTCTTCAACACTCCTAGGCAAAGCAGTAAGAGATCTTCCTCGCATCTTTATTTAAAAAAAAGTTTTGGCTTCAACCACAATAGTTTGCTGCTATTTTTAGTCATGTAGGTGTCCAATAAACCACTTGAACGTATTTCCCTTTGAGTTTATTTACTTGAATGAAGAGCAAAAGTCCTTTGATTACAATTAGAAAATACATTTTGAGGCCTTGGTTGTGTAATTGGTCGACCATGGTCACGTTTAATACTTGCTACAGAGTTTGGGAGTTAAGAGGTTAAGTAGAAGTCTGGTAAATCACAGAACTTGGATTAAAAGAAGTTATAGCGTGAAATCATACCTTCAAAAGGTTGTATATGAAGCTGCATGGTACTTTACAGAAGAGAGTAGCATCAGTTGTATAGCTCTTTTCATTGTAGTATAGGGATGTAAAACTAGGTATTACAATAATATCACATATGAAAACAACCATAGGTAAAACCCCAGAACCAATGCCTTCAATTAACATAAAACAATTTAGGTAAAACCCCAGAACCAATACCTTCAATAACAGATAACAAGAGACTTGTTTTAGAATGAAATAAAACGCAGCGAAAATTGAACTGGACTCCTACAGATTCCCCCAAAAAAAACTCGCTTAAACCATGGCAAGTGACTTACCTTAAGATTCTGCACAAATTGTGTCGTGCCGATGAGTAAAAGTGGACAGAATGTCTAGGAAATTTTTATAAAAATGAAACGAACCAAAACCAATCTCCATATAGCGGCTACTTCAATCTGTTCGAAATAAACGAAAAGTATCTCTTTAAAATATCGAGGTTTTAGAGATAGTAGATTCTTGAGCTCGAGACAAGATTTTTCCAGCCTCTCCATACAACGGCTGCTTCAATCTGTTCGAAATAAACGAAAAGTATCTCTTTAAAATATCGAGGTTTTAGAGATAGTGGATTCTTCAGCTCGAGACAAGATTTTTCCAGCCTCTCGGCGTAATTATATCTTATTTTATACTAGCAATTGCACCTTTGTGTGCAATGGGTACGCCGAAGATTTGATGGAGATCAATATTTTTTTTTTGGTATTCTATTTGAAAGATGAAATTGTTTTTCATTAAATAAGTGAAGCTATGCATTTATGTGGTATTGTAAATTCAATTTTATTAATAAGTTTTTGAGGAAACATTTACTATATAATACATAAGCTTTGTAAAGAAAAATGTATTAAGTAAATGTTTCCTCAAAAAATACTCTGAGCAAATACTCTGATTGTAGGATATTCACAAAAATGGATTGTTGAAAAGTATTTAAAAACTTTCAAGCTAATGCAACTCACAAGTGTAAAACCAATTTTTGCGGCCCTAATTAGCATCCTAGCGGCCTAGGTCAAATTGGGAGCTGGTATTGACCTTTCCAAAAATATAGGTGAAGCCCAAATGGAGGAGATGAATGCACGAGTAACAACACTGGAAAACCACATGAAGGCCAACACTAATAGATACAAAACGAATGCAGAGATAAATGAATACCTTTTTAACCGATGAGATAAGCGGCAACTATCAAGAATTGTCTTCAGCATGCGGCAACTATCGAGAACTGTCTTTAGCCACTCTTATGATTTCAACGATGGTCATTTGTCAACGAAAATCCCATGAGAAAGCATAGGGAGGAAATATCTCATACAAACGAGTATGGCGGTGAAGGTATCGTACGTAGTTGAGGTGAGATTGAAGGCAGCAGTTAATACCATTTACTCTGCAAGATAACTCCTTCTTTGGCGGCATACAGATATTTCTCCACTATTGACAGGTACTGCACATGACTCACAGGTAAAAAAAAGGTGAAAAAGAAAGTGGCAGACTCCAACGGTGAGGATGAAGTAGATGGTAGTGCAGATCTACTCCCAAATTTGAGACCGTTGATAGTAAAACTGGGCAATATTAGAATTATATTATTATAATAATAAATAAATATTAATATATATTTTAATTATTTTTATATAAATTTTTATTATTAATTTATAAAATTATTAATAATTTTTTTTCTAAAACTAAATTATCATAAATCTAATTAACATTTATGTGTAAACAAATCGACCACGGTAAAAGATTTTAACCCCTTTCTTTACGGCAAACGTGAGCGATACAACAAGTTTTTTAAAACATTATGGGAGAGGACCCAGTACTTGAGCATGTTTCAATAGTTGCAATAGTAGTTATTTGTATAATGCCCAATATTTTTATCAATTTTAGACCAATAGTTGTGACATGACTACCCATAATTAAACAAAATGTATTCCTTTGATCTAAAAAGCAACCAATCATGTAATGTCACATCAGTGTTCAACTACCCATGATGTGAACACACAAGTATTGGTCAACCACATCTTGATAAAAAGCATGTTGATGTGGCATCATATTTGATGATGTGGCCCTGAAATGAAACCTATAAGCAGGGGACTTGCCAAGTAAGTTGCTATAAAAAATTGGGAGTGATTTGAAATTTCCATATAGGATAATTAGAAGCGTGAAGTTAGGGTGATCAACTACTGGGTCCTCTCCCCTATTTTATGCCCACCAAATTTCGTGCAAAAGATTTTAATTTTATGACCATGTAATGAGGAATTTTGTTGAAAGCTCATACAATTTGGATTGCACAATTTGAAACAGCATCGAAAAATTAAATAAAAACATGTTTCTCAATTCCTAATTTTTTGTGGATAATCTTACGGTAAGGATTTTTTATTATGCCTAGATTTACTCTGGAGTTTTTCTATGTAAGATCCTGCCTCGTATGTACTTAATACAACCATAATTGTTATATGTTTTTCTTGAATTGATGATTAAATATATTGTGGATAATAAATAAGGTGATCTTTTGGCAATATTCTTACATATCATTTTGGCATTATGTTTTATTGAAGGTGGAATGCACTCGTATACTGTGGAATACAAATTGAAATTCTAAATGGATTATTATATAGTTAAAGCTTAGACTATCCAACTAATAGATTAATGTGATACACAATTGATACTTACGATCATGTTGGTAATGTGCAGGAAGGTAACAGTGCTAGCATGAGAAGGGAGAACCATCGAGAGCAAATCAAAAGACTTCTTTTTGAGGATATAAATTTGACCCCATTTGGGGTGTATAAGCCAATGGATTTAATGTATTGAAAGATAGAGGTTGTGAGGGTTCTTTTAAAATGGCTAATTTATTTAAGGCATGTGAGGGCCTTTAATTGTGATTCATGTGAGGTGTAAGTTGGGGATTAGGTCTTGGGAACCCCCTATCCAAGTTGAATTTCCGATGGGTCCTTAAATGGGCCTTTAAGGAGGGTTGTTGGTCAATTTTCTTGGTTAGGATGCAAAAAGAAACCCCCTAGGGTCTATGCCATAGGGGTAGGGGTCAAGTAGGCATATGATAGTGCCCCAAGGACATGATTTGACCCCTCAAAAGTCCTTGTAATGGAGAGTGATGAGTTTTTAGGAGAGGCTAAGATGAAAAGATGGGGGGTTGTCCAAGTGCATGTTTCCTCTTTAATAAAAAAAGACTCCCATTGATGGAGGTAGCTACACTTCACACCTCTCCACCCAAAAGTTGCAAGTGGAAACTCCCATATATTTTGGAGAGGAAGAATGAGGGGTGTTACCCACTTCTCCATTGGTGAATTCTGCTTGAGCTTGGAAAGAAGATGTGAGAGGAGAGGAGAATGCTTCTTAAAAAATGGAGCTCAAACTAGTTGGGTTGGAGAGGAAAGAAGGATAGAATATTTCAATCCCTTCACCTAAAGAAAAGAGAAATATATATATATATATATATATATTCCTCTTACCCTTGTTATTGGTTGTAAGTGACATGCTTTTATGGATCATGGTTGAAAATAGAATGCAGTGAACCTAGATGCATGAATTTGTGCTATGTTAGTTTTATCCCTTGTGAAAATGAGAAAAGACTCCATCATCATCATGGAACTATAAGAATTCCTTGCTTGGGGGTGTGGCTAGAGCCCATGAGGCTCCATGACACCATTATGATAGGGTGGAGAGAAAGACCTAGTTTGGTGTGCAAGTCATTTGGTTTCTCAAATATTGTGTAGTATCAAAGAAAAATTGTGTTGGTTTAAAAAAAAAAGAGATGGATAGTAAAGCCAATTCTTCCTTATTGGTATGTTTCTTCCTACATTTCTTCCTCTTGAATTTTGGAGAAGTTATTGGTATCATTGATCATTTTGTATTTGTGAACATAAATTTCCCAAAGCTCCCTTTGGGTAATTTTTATTTTTGCCAAGGTACCGGCCCATGCCCCATCCATCTAAACATCATCGGGCTCCTTTCTAAACGGCGTCATCTGACTGCTACCACATGTCCACCAAGCGCTCTTCGAAGGAATTTCTTCCTTCGCTCTTCTAAACAGCTTTGCCATGCTTCCACGTGTCGACAATTCACACCCTTTTGGCTTGCTTCTCTCCACTTTCTTATCGGGCCCCATCCAAGTGCTACATATCATCGGTTTGCGTTCACTTTAGCAGGCCTCATTGTCGGTGTTGTTCGTAAAGTGTGCCTCTACATGTCTTCACCATGCAGGTTTTCATCGCAAGGAAGGAGGAATGAACCACAGGCCTCGACTTGTTGCCACATGGCTCTTCTATGAACTCCATCAAGAAGAAGTGAGGAGCAAGCAAAAGCCTCACCAGGATCGCCATGTATTCTAACTATCATCATGAGTGAGCAACACATGTCAGCGCTATGTTCTACTGGGACCACCGCCATCATTCGCGAGGGATGCATCCGGTTCAAAGGCGACCACATTCATGCTCAAATATTTTCTATTGCAATGGCCTAAGGGAAATCATTGTTGTAGGTATCATTTTGCATGATGAAGGAATCTTTTTCATTGCTGGCCCATCAAGGGGTGGGATTTTACATATAAATACTGCTTCTTCTTTCAAAGCAAGTGTTCAAAACTTACAGAGAAATTTGTGGAAAGACACCAGGCTTCTTGTATTGTTTTAGCTTATTGTATAAGATTCGCAGATTGTGCCATTGTTTAGCCTTTCTATCTTTTGACTATTTGATAAAGCTTTATAATGTGTCATCTTTGTATTGAGTAATTTGTTCGCAGACGTCTATAATTTCAATATAAGCTTACTAATTTAGATTATGTCTTTGACTCTTGTTTTCAGTAAATGTATGGAAGTTATTTTATGTCATTGATTGAGTTATTCAGGTTTCCATTTTGGTTTATGTGATTTTGGGACATAGTAGATTGTTGAACGGCCCTTAAATCATATCTAATAGATAGGTCTATTGTGCTCATAGCTACTTCTTGGCGCATCACCTTAGATTAGATTTAATTCTACATTTGTTTCCTTCTACCCTTTTCAACCCCCAAATTAAAGAAGTCGAATTCTTTAAAAACCTAGAGGTCACTCAGTTTAGCACAATAGGTCCCCCTTTAACTAAGTTTCCCATAAAGGTTGATACCTTGCCAATTTTTGGCATCAACAGTTTCTTTTTTTTTGGCATGCCCAGTGGGATAGCTTAAATGTACCTAAATCAAAAGAGGGTGTATGAGCCATCGGCCTGTTACTAGGTCTCAAACAACGAATAACCCCTGGCTTGTTAGTGCCTCCACTAGTAACAACATGAACCCAAACTCATCTAGTGAAATTTTTGATCCCTCCGCTAGCCATGTTGCAGGTTGCAAATAGAAATTATGTGGCGTGGGATGCCAAAAGTCCCCTTGTAGCACCAGTTGCACCCGCCATTTGGGCCCCTATCTCAATCTTTGCTCTAAAAACTATACCTAAATTTATTGGAGATGGCTCAAGAACACCATTCAAACATCTACAAGATGTAGCGGACATGTGTTTGGTGCATGGAGTTACAAATCAAAATATAGCACTAAGGTTGCTTGCAACCACTTTCAGGGGTAAAGCGTTAGACTAGTACCACACTCTGCCAGCTAACACTATTGGTCCCTAGGATCAGCTCAAAGATCCTTTCTATGAGATATTTTCAAACGACAAGGATCGGTCCTCACTATACCATCAGTTGGGAACTATAAAGCAGGCTCCTCATGAAGCCATGACTGACTTCAATGCCTGGTTTCATAAGATCCCCATGCAAGAATGCAGTTTTAACATCCATTTGTTCTATTTCTAAATCATAAGCAACAACAATGGATAAAAGGAATCTAATGGAAGTTAACTTAGCAATAGGAGATAATATTTCACCAAAATCAACTCCCTCTCTCTGGGAGTAGCCCTTGGCCACTAATCTGGCCTTCTACCATTCCAACTTACCGTTTGCACCAAACTTCTTTTTATATACCCACTTACAACCAATGGCCTTTCTTCCTTTGGGCAAACTAACAGGATCCCAGGTGTCACAGTTTTCCAAAGACATCATCTCATCCTGCATGGCTTGCATCCAAGACTCACATTCTTCTGAAGATAGAGCCTCCCTTAAAGATCTAGGTTCATCATTAGTACATAACAAAGAAAATTTACAACGAAAATTAGGTGGGCTATACCTATCAACTGGATTTCGTTATCTTGTGGAATTTCTCAAAGGTGGAGTAAGAGGTTCCTCCTCATGTTCATCCTCATTATTTTCAACTTCTTCTGTTACAATAGATTCTTCGGAACTCTTTGTTCTTCCACATGTGCATATTCTTGCTTAGTTTCAAAATGCACTGTCTTTGACTTTTCCTTTGGTTGCTCATCTTCAAAGTTAGCTCTAAATTCCCTGAAAATTACATCTCTAGAAAGTATCATCTTTCATGTCAGTGGATTCCAAATTTTATAGCCTTTAACATTTTCACCATAACCTACAAAGATGCATTTTTGAGATTTGGGATCCAATTTAGACTGCTTCTCTTTAGGCACATGAACAAAATCCTCACAACCAAAGACCCTTAAATGTGAAACTAGAGGATTTTTACCCAACCACATTTCACAAGGTGTTTTATCAACAAGAGCTTTACAAGGAGATCTATTAATTAAATAACAAGCAATACCAATAACTTCTACCCAAAAGCATTTATCTAACTTAGCACTACTTCACATGCTCCTAGCTCTTTCCATTAATGTACGGTTCATTCTGTTTGCTACCCCATTTTGTTGTGGTGTGTAAGGTGTAGTATTTTGCCTAACAATTCATGCATGTTTGCGAAACTCATCAAATTCCTTATTTCAATGTTCACTCCCATTTTCAGATCTCAATACTTTTATCTTATAATCTGTTTGATTTTCAACCAATGCCTTAAATTCCTTAAATTTGGTGAAAACTTCAGATTTTGTATGCATAAAATAAATCCAAGTATATCTTGAGTAATCATCAATGAAGGAAACATAATAACGAGATCTACCCAAAGAATCTGTATTCATTGGACCACATACATCCGAATGAATTAGTTCTAACAATCCATTAGCTTTATTAGTTCCTTTAGGAAATGATGACCTATTTTGTTTACCAAACACACAATCTTCATAGAAATCATTTTTACCAACAGAATAATCAAAAATACCATCTACTATTTTCTTATCAAGTATGGTCCTAAGACCTTTTTCACCAATGTGACCCAATCTATGGTGCCACAAAATACATGCATTTTTAGTGCTAGTTAAAGAGGAGTTACAAAAAGTAGATGCATGTAGCGTAAACAAATTCCCTATCTAAGATCCTTTAGCAACCACCAAACTTCCCCTTACCATCCTGCAACCAGACTTGTCAAATGTCACATGCATTCCAATATCATTCAGCTTGGAAATTGAAATTAAACTTTTTGTAAGTCCTAGAATATGAAAAACATCATCAAGTATTTTAACCCTCCCATCACTAAAACACAACTTTACCTTTCCTTTATCGATAATATTTTGTGAGCTATCATCACCCATGAAGACCTCTCCATCAAGTTCTTTGTATGTAGAAAACTACTCCTTATGAGGAGTCATATGGACGGAAGCACCTGAATCAATAAGCCAAGCATCATTATGAACTATGTTAGCTGAAATAATCAAAGCATCAGAATCACTGTTATTAGAGGAATGTTTTGTGGAGGAATCTGCATTCTTTTTCTTGTTTCTACATTCCTTCTTCACATGTCCCGTTTTACCATAGTTCCAACAGTTCACTCTGCTCTTTCCAGGGGTCTTAGATCATCCTTTAAACTTATCCTTCTTCTTATCCCCTTTTGGCCCTTTCTCCTTGGACCTACCTCGCACATGCAAGGCATCTTGGGAGCCACTATGCATGGTATTTCTCCTCATCTCTTCTAAAAGAAGTATGGTAATAATATTATCCATCTTAGGATCTGCACCACCACTTGTTATAGCAATAATTAAATTTTCCCAAGATTCTGGCAAAGAGAAAATCAATAAAATGCATTTATCCTCATCTTCTATTTTAACATCAATAGATGCAAGCTGACTTATTATCAAATTAAAAGCATTCAAATGTTCAGCAATAGAATCACCATCCTTCATCTTTAATGAATATAAACACCTTTTGAGATACAACTTGTTAGACAAACTCTTAGTTTTGTAGATTTCACCTATCTTCTTCCAAAGCTTGTATGTCGTGTCTTCTGAAGAGACATTCAGGAGGAAAAAATTAGTGAGACATAACCAAATGGTCCCTCGAGCTTTCTTGTCTGATTTCTTCCAATCTTCATTTGACAAGGTTGAAGTAGATGGCTTTGTATCAACTAAAACTAGTAACCATTGATCTCTCTCCTCAAGGAGATCTTCCACTTTCAACTTCCACATCTCGCAACCAATACCATTGAACTTCTCAATATCTTGAGGAGAGGTGGAGGCCATGGTAGACAATCTTTCATAAATCTACAAAACCCACAACACAAAAGCTCCCAATGCAGCAAAAAACCTTAGGGTTGATTTATGCATTACATAATTCATTATTAGAATTTGATTTACTTTATTTGTAATGTATATCTACTTTGTAGCATATCGAACTACAAAATTATGTTAAAATGATTGTGAAGTCAATGATAATACTTTTGCATTTTCATAAATAGTAATTACGTAGGTATACATATGGAAAGAGAGAGATTTATATGAATAGATTTACTCTTGTACATTGGTGAGTAAATATAATCATTAGTGTCCCTGACTACGAATGTAGAATTTGGATTAGTAGCATTGAATAAATCACATTGAGGGTTGGTTACCTGATATAAGTATAAATCATCTTTAAGGATGCTAAAAGTTGTGATTATCGATTCAGCTATTTATAGCTTTAAGATTACCATGTAAGCCTTTCTATTCTTTGTTCTCATTTTTTTTGTCAAATATAAGGGTTGGAGATTAAGTTTACTTGACCATGAGGATTGTGTGTGTTATTTTGTTGTTTTGGAAGATTCTTGGGAAATCCTATATGTAAGTTCAGTCATAACCCTTGACCTTGAACATTCTATTTGTGTATGGTGTGCTAATGTGAAGATCGTTTAAATTAATTCTTTGACTTGTTTCCATCATTGTGGATTTGAATTTCTTTATTGAGTGGCGGCTTTTTATGTATTGAATATTGGTGCCTCTTTCAGTGACGGTTATAGGCATGGTTCTATAAGGTGGCCTCAGATATTTGTGTTGTGGACAGCTTAGACTATATGTGAATGAAGATAGAGGGCAGTTTTTTTCAGTACGTGGAGTCTTTATATGAAACACGTTCTTATCCTCTACATCGTGGATATTCAGGAAAGGAGGATTCAATACTATTTTTGGAGAAATGGTCCTTATGTCATGCTTAGTGGCGTTGCTGTTGTTGTTTTTGGATATCGGCTTCAATAAGAAACGTATTGCATTTACTCACAAAATCACATTCATTCAAATATGAATTGTCTTCGCTATTTTTGTGTTGTACAAACTGTGGATTGCATTTGATGAATATGCCAATCCGTATTGTTTTTGGAAGCCATCAAATGCTTGTGTATTGACTTTATTTTCTCCTGTGGTGGCTTAATCTTTTGTGGGGTCTCTCCTTGTTTGGCCAACGACTCTCTTATGGGCAACAATTTCATTTTGTGAGGATATCGGGTATGTGGAGTAGACGTTTTGCATGATATTATGGCAGAAATAATGATAGTTTATTTTTCTTTAGACATTATAATCACTATCTTGAAGAGTGGAGAGGAGCTGAATATAAAGCGTGTAGGCTGTTGAGATAAAGTCACAACGTTTGAAATCATGGTGTGTGTGCTTCTCAAAGACATGTCGAATCATTCAGAAGCTATATAGATGTCATCAATATGAAGCCTTTTGTGGATTTGAGTTGTTATCAACAATTTTTTGAGTATGCATATGTTGGAAATGACAAATTAATATAGTTTTGTTTATGAAGTTGTGATGAAGTGGCTTCTTAATATGCAATCACAAAATTTCAGAGAGATGTTCTAAATACTTTTTCTTTGTGGTCGATGTTTGGAGTGTATGAGAAGTACTATGTGAATCTAAAGAGAATTCCATTTCGTTAATCTTTCTTTGGCTGCATCATTGTTCTTTGTAGGAGTAAGAAGTTTGTGGTTGCTTAGAATAGGTGATTCCCATGCCATACATTTCTTGTGCAAGCATCTTGTGCCTTAGTTGATGTGCAGATTTTTTATTCTAGTCAGATTTGCGAAGTCTAAAGTTGGCGCTTCAGCAACACTGGAGTTGGTACTTCGGTTGATTTGGAGTTGGTGCTTCGGGAGAGTTGGTGCTCTTAGTGAGTTGGTGCTCACTTGTAATCTAGGTTGGTGCCCATTGTTGTTAATGAAAGCTATTGATTTTCTGTGGTTTTTTACCCGAAAGGGTTTTTCACGTGAAAAATGGTATTCATCTTGTTCATTATTGCTCTTGCTGTTTTGATTTCTAATTTATATTGTTTTGAGTTTTAAAAGTTTGAAATACTGATTCACCCCCCCTCTCAGCATTTCCTGTGTGCTCTTCAAGTGAACCGAATGTCCACAATTTATCTATAAAAAAAGAAATAAAAAACTTACTTGTGATAAAATTTTGATCGCAAGACTCTAGAGTCGTGTTGATGTATGGCATTGAGGTACCACCAAGGGTGAGCATCCTTCTTATACTTGTCACGGAAAGTGGACACACTTTGACCATTGGAGGCTACAAAATCAACAAACTCATTTGTAACTAAATCCTCCATTCTAGGATCGAGGAAGAGTTTAGTAAGTGCTTTCCTATACCCTTCACAAAATTTTGCATCTCTATATGGTGGCACCCTTGACAACATAGCAAGAATCTCATCACTATAAAATTTGGGCATTGATGCAAGGCAATTAGATGTAGAGGGGTGGTCATTTTATTCCACCGTTCAACACAAATTGTTTGTGCTTGAAGAATTTCTCTTGAAGATCTTGCTCTTTTTCATTTATGATGGACTTCATCTTCTCAATCATTGAGTTGGTACCATCGTATACCTCTCTTTAAACATGTTTTATCCATGTCAAAAATTGGATCATACTCATGATGGGTTTGGTAAAACTAAGAAGGTATTCCATGTAGTCCCACCAAGTGTCATCTAGGATCATCCGCTTTACATTTGTTGCCTTGTCATTGTTAGATTGCCTCTTTAAGGACCAACTTTGGCTGATAACCATGCTAGAAAGTGGCTCCCACACCTCCACAAGCCATCTCAAGATGATTGTGTTGGAGGTGAATCAGGTCTCAGTAACTTATTCAAGAATTAAAAATTAAGAAAGAAATAGAGCATATATAAATTTGTAAAAATGAATTAGCATCTGCTGCTAAAGTGAAGTGTAAAATACTAAAATTTAAAAATCATAGTGTTTCAATTATCTTTAGCAACTACAATTGCGAAAATGATATAAAAATAGTTTGCGACATGTGGTGGTTTGTGATGAACAGTTAGATCTCTTAAGCTTCAACAAACCTTTTTGATCCAATTTATTTTTTGCCTAACTTTTGTAGCATGAGGTTAAGTGAGTGGACAACACAAGGTGTCCAAAATCTATGTGAAAATCATGTTTCAACCAACATATTGGCTGCTCTAAAATTCTTTTCATTTGTCCGTTATGACTTGGACAACATTCTGAGGACCCACATCTTGAATGCATTGCATAAGGATTTCAACAATAAATTGTGCATGCTTCACCTACCCCTCACAGTCGATGGCTTTCAAAAACATTACCCCTGCAGGGACATGGCAATCGCATTGATTAATGATCGATTGTTTTGCATCCTTCCATCCATTAGAAACAATGGACACCCCTATTTGTTTCCATAATTTCCTAATAGGACACAATGAAGTATATATTTTCTACCTCCTTTGCAACTAAGGTATTGCGCTCCTCATAACCTAGGTCTCATTTACTTTTCTCAACATGTCTTGCCAATATGGGGATCACACAACATTGAAGGACAAACTGTTTGTATAGAGACATTTTGCAATAGCTTGATGTGCAATCTCTCTGGCATTATTTTGAAATGCCCTCTCTAATGGCTGTAATGTCCCGTTTCAAAATAAGCCAATTTACATTTTCAGAAGTCTGGTCAGCAACCCAAAACATGGCATGTTAAGATTTATAAGACATTCGCCTAAGACAAGAAGGTAATTCGCTAATGCATAAACCATTGCAGCAAAAATCTTTTGGGGAAAAAATCGGCAAACCAAAAGTATAAGATTTTTTGAAAAAATCGGATTTAGAAAAAAACGTAAAAAATTGTAGAACAAGAGATAAAAACTATTTTTTTTGAAATCAAAAGGTATTTCCATAGCATAGAGATATAGAGAGAAAATAAAATAAAGAGTTTAACTAACAAATTGTAAAAAATAGATTTTTGTAGTTTATATTCATATCACTGATTACATTGCATTGCACATCTTTCAAACTCAAAGCATTACTTCACATTCCATAACTAATAAGTAATAACTAGATGTTGATAAATGACAAAATTTCAATTACAATATAGTTTTAAAAAAGTCAACCTAAGCAGTTATGCAATTACTTCACATTGCATAACTAATAGCTAGGAGCAGCTGCCGATTGCTTTTGCTTGTCATGACATTCCGTGAGACCACATTTCTTTGAGGCGTTTTTTCAAAAAGTTCACTACCTTGTCAATGCTACCACATTTTTCATACATGTCTACCAAAGCATTTTATCAAACAGTTTACTGCCTTGCTGCTATGGCTAAAAGCCTAAAACAGGTGCTTTCGAACAAGCTATGGATGCTTGGAAAAAACCTATGGAAGCATAATAGTAAGCAATAGCATAGACAAGGCAGTGAACTGTTTGAAAAAATGCCTCAAAGAAATGTGATCTTATGGTGATGGAATACCATGACAATCCATAGACAAGGTAGCGAAACTGTTTGAAAAAATGCCTCAAAGAAATGTGGTCTCATTGTGATGGAATGCTTGGAAAAAATCTATCAAAGCATAATAGTAAGCAATAGCATAGACAAGGCAATGAACTATTTGAAAAAAATGCCTCAAAGAAATATGGTCTCATGGTGATGGAATGCCACGACAAGCAAATTGCTATGGATTGTCATGGCATTCCATCACCATGAGACCACGTTTCTTTGAGGCATTTTCTCAAATAGTTCATTACCTTGTCTATGCTACCACATTTTTCATACATGTCTACCAAAGCATTTTATCAAACAGTTCACTGCCTTGCTGCTATGGCTAAAAGCCTAAAACAGGTGCTTGCAAACAAGCATGGATGCTTGGAAAAAATCTATCAAAGCATAATAGTAAGCAATAGCATAGACAAGGCAGTGAACTATTTGAAAAAATGCCTCAAAGAAATGTGGTTTCAATGTGCTTGTCATGGCATTCCATCACCATGAGACCACATTTCTTTGAGGCATTTTTTCAAACAGTTCACTGCCTTGTCTATGCTACCACATTTTTCATAACATGTCTACCAAAGCATTTTATCAAACAGTTCACAGACTTGCTTCTATGGCTAAAAGCCTAAAACGGGTGCTTTCGAACAAGCTATGGATGCTTGGAAAAAATCTATCAAAGCATAATAGTAAGCAATAGCATAGACAAGGCAGTGAACAATTTGAAAAAATGCCTCAAAGAAATGTGGTCTCATGCTACCACATTTTTCATACATGTCTACCAAAGCATTTTATCAAACAGTTCACTGTCTTGCTGCTATGGCTAAAACCCTAAAACAGGTGCTTTCGAACAAGCTATGGATGCTTGGAAAAAATCTTTCAAAGCATAATAGTAAGCAATAGCATAGACAAGGTAGTTAAGTGGTTGGAAAAATGCCTCAAAAGAAATTTGGTCTCATGGTGATGGAATGCCATGACAATCCATAGCGATTCGCTTGTCATGGCATTCGTCATGGCATTCCATTACTATGAGACCACATTTCTTTGAGGCATTTTTTCAAAAGTTCACTACCTTGTCTATGCTACCACATTTTTCATACATGTCTACCAAAGCATTTTATCAAACAGTTCACTGCCTTACAGCTATGGCTAAAATCCCGAAACAGGCAATTTCAAACAGGCCATGGATGCTTGGAAAAAATCTATCAAAGCATAATAGTAAGCAATAGCATAGACAAGGCAGTGAACTGTTTGAAAAAATAACTCAAAAAATGTGGTCTCATGGTGATGGAATGTCATGACGAATGCCTTGACAAAATGTGGTCTCATGGTGATGGAATGTCATGGCATTCCATCACCATGGGACCGCATTTCTTTGAGGCAATTTTTCAACCAGTTCACTGCCTTGTCTATGCTACCACATTTTCGCAGGTTTTAAATCTATTTTTTTGGCGATTTTGTAGTTTGAAAGGGAAAAAATTATTGACCAAAAGGTCAACGAGTTTTTCAAAAAATTGTCCAGCCTGCCAATTTTTAAAAAATTGAGATTAGTTGCATTTTTTGCAGATTTTTGCTTCTATGGCATAAACTATTCACAAGGAGGTAATTAAAGGAGATTTTAAAAAATGGCGCCTAAAATAAGATATCTGCAATTGGGTTTAAAGAATGATTAAATTAAAACTAAAATTATAGTTTATCAAAAGTCAATGGGTGTATGAAGGGTTGTCTCATGAAGCAATAAGATATATGGCAGATCATTTAATGAGAAGAAGAGATCAATCCATTGAACAAGAATATTATGTCTTATTGCAAGTGAATATTACAGCCAAAGAGGACAAAATCCCTCCAAGGAAATTTGAGAGATTTAAGGTTGAAAATCCTTAACTTCTCCTATCAAGTAATTAGACGAAAACCCATAACGTGACTAGTTATTAGGGACAATCATTCAAGGAGAATAATGCAAATTGGAAGGAGAATTATAGCAGAAAATTAAGATAAATACTATTTTCAGAGTTCTGTCATAAGTTATAAATCTGAATATTATAATAAAATTCATAATTTTAGATAAAGTCATGTTTATAAATATAATACAACTATCATTTTGAGTTAGAATTATTGTTTAAAGGCAAAAATAAGAAATGTTCTAGAAAGGGACATTACAATGGCACCCTTGTTCTCTTCAATCCTACCCATAAAAGGGTGGCTCTTGGCTACAATATCAGGAAAGACACTCTTAGATGGAGAAGCAGGGGGCCTCTGTGATCCCTTAATCTCCTCAAAGGATGTTTTGTGCTATAGGCAACTCTTGCATCGCTTCCTCCTACTCTTTGATATATTCTGCTATTTGATGAGTTGGCAAAACTTTAACATCCTTTCCTAGACATGCTTTAATTCCCATATTCAGAATGGCACAAAAATGTGCTCACTCAATTGTACGAGTTAGTACATTGCACATTACAATTACTGCATTTCCAAACAAATCTCGTGCCACCTCGAACTTGTTGTATCATTTGTACATGCCTCCACAGAGATGAACTTGGGTCAGTTATGAAGGTGGGTTGGCAATGGAGCTAGTATTGGCTGCCATTGTACCAATGTACTCTCTGCAATAAAAAATTAAAAAAAAAACTGAACAACAAACAACGAATGACAAATTTTTAAATTTGTAGATATTACAAAAATTCAAATTAAAATTAATTTATCTGTACCATGTCAAATTTAAAATTAAATTAATAAAATTTAAAATTTAACCCTAAATCTTTAAATTTGTATATATTAAATTTATTTACCCACCTGTAAACCTTCTATCAATATATAAATTCAAATTAAAAGACAAGTATTTACTAAATATTTAAAATTAAATTTGTATATTTTATAATAAAATTAGTTTACCCACCCATCTGTATTGAATCAAACAATATATAATTTTGAATTAAAAAAATAGTGTATAATTTAAAATTTGAATTAAAAAATTAGTGTATAATTTATGCATTGGTCTGAGATAGTTTCAAACATTCAACATCCATAATATTTTCTAGCAAATTTTAAGATAATGTTAATTTTTTAAACTTTAGGTTAAATAGAAGAATAAGATGAACCCAGTTTGGTAGGAAATCAAAAATAAGTTATAACCATTATAGATTTATCAATAAAAAATGTAATTTAAGAATTTAAAAATTTACTCAAAGCACTATTTGTGAGGGTCTACCTGTGATATTTTTTGTTGAGATGTGGGAAAGGGCAAGGTTTTTTGAGGTGTACAGGCTTGGAAGAGCACTTAACAAATCTAGTCACAAAATCAACAAATGTTGAGTAGCAGAGAAATCGTTGAATCTTTTTTTTCCACCATTTGCAGCACAAAACAACAACAAAAATGTGTCATGTTTTTAAAAGTTGCAGAGTTTTTAAGCTAAAAAAGTTGAAAAAATATCACAAAATTTTTGTTGGAATTGTGCCGGTTTCGTGGAAAAATGCCATGTCAGTGCCAAAAACTGATTGAAATCTCTTCACGGATTAAAAAACGTTTCAAAGTGCAATGATCTGAAACCTTAATGATTCTGCAAGGTTTTTTAGACACACCTGATTTTGGGATGACCCTGAATTGTTGGTGGAAATGCATGATTTGGTAACTTAGATTCTCACCTTTAATAGAATTAGGCTCTGTTACCAGGTTTTGGAAGAACCATGGTTGAACCCAATTCAAACTAGGTATAGATCATGGTCCAGGTTTAGCTTGTTTTCTGCTATAGTCTTCCTCTAAGCCTTTGAATTCAGCCAGGTACATTCAAATGTACCTGGGCTGAATCCACAGGCTTGGGGTAGGACCCTAGCCGAACTAAGATAGAATTTTCCTAGAGCCAAAAAACAAGAAGTTTTTTTTTCCTTGATAGGTGAATAAAGGGTTCTATAGGAGTCCTCACCCTTTGAAGTCATGCATGCAAATACATAAGGAGCTGGAAAAATGGGGGACTAAATAAGTTGGGAATACATGGCGGAAACTTATTTAACTTTTACACCTAGCCAACAGGTTAGGCTCTAGGCACAACCTTGGATACATACAAAAATGGAGGCTTCATAGAAGGTAGGTGAACAAAACCTAGCAAAACTAGCCCACACCAAAATCATCAATAGCTTGGGAATAAGACAAATCAACTGATAGAGGGGCTTGGATCTACTGTTGTGTCATCCTTGGCAGCCACTTGAACATCCGACTCTTGGAAAGACTTCATTTTTTGCCAAGAAACACTACCTTTTGAAATTGAAGGCAAGACAAACAAATTCAAAATCTCTAGGTGTCCATCTCATAAATGACTTGAAGGCCATCCATATACAATGTTAAATCCTGGCAGTAAGTGGCCAGTTCAAAAGTGCTTTCTTGACTCAACTCCACCACCTCCTCATCCTTTGCATTTACTGGAACAATATCAACTTCAAACTTCCCCTCCTTAGAACTCTTACAGAGAAGAATTTTATCCTACTTAGGTAGAATGCAACTTATTCTCCACTCCTTTGTTTTTGAGTCTGGGGTTCTGGCGAGGATTCCTCAATTGTTATGACCATGTGCCCCCAAGATTTCCTTGACAAATTTCAATGTGGCTACATCAGGGATTACAAATGTTCTATGTAGATGATGATCCAAAATGGCCCCACCATAGGGCGAATCATAGGAGTGGCCACATTGCATACAAAAAAAACTAGAAGTTTGCTACTCAAATACCTTCCTACAAAAACAAACATCTGCAAGAGGGCGATGTGCAAGAAGTGTTGTCTTAAACAACAATTCCCATGCAACAAGGCGTGTCAGTCCCTTGGTGCATGAGTCAAACACCAAGGATCAATAATTGCAACATGTGGGTAGCTCTCCCTTAATTGCCATGTGGTGAAATAAGCAAATCATGCCCATCCATAACCACTAAATTCAATCATCATTCTAACCTTAGGAGGGGGCAAGCTGAAGTTTGGAGCACCCACTTCAATGCGAGGGAAATAATTGCAACATGTGGGTAGCTCTCCCTTAATTGCCATGTGGTGAAATAAGCAAATCATGCCCATCCATAACCACTAAATTCAATCATCATTCTAACCTTAGGAGGGGGCAAGCTGAAGTTTGGAGCACCCACTTCAATGCGAGGGAGAATGCTTATGTGGAGCAACATTGACAAATTCTCCCAATCCTCAGGGAGATCACTAATTTTAGCTATGAAAGGAAATTGAGTGATCCCAACAAATTAGCCAGATAATCTGCCAACTGGTTGCATTCTCTGTATGGCTGTAATTATGAAAAAAATGATTTCCTCAAGATTCTGCTCTACAAGTCTAGCTTCCGCAAGGATAATGTTGAGATTCCATTCTTTGGAAGAGCCCTTAGCCATATCAGCAATAATAACGTGGGATTTCCTTCAGCAATAAGCTTTGTGCAACCCAAAGAAGAGGCCATCTTGAGGCCCTCTAACTCTTCTACCTCATTATTTGATCTAGAACCCTAGAAGAAAGAACCACCCCATAGGAAGAGATCCAAAGGGAAATGCACCATTGCCCTTGCACTGGCGATGCTTAGATTACCTCTAGCAGCTTCTTCAAACTTTAATTTAAAGCAACCTTGAGAGGACAGATTCCAAGGAGCAGCTAAACACTTAGAACCTATGTAACTCAGGGACGTGTCCCTTGCCCCTTTTCAGGTGTCCCTGTATTGGGAACATTCTGGGAATGTGGGGACACCTCAGAAACATCCCTGGGCCATTCCCTAAACCCCTTTGTTGACAAAAAAATATTTCCAAAACATTTAGGAAATGGTGGGGATGGCTAGCTGTCCTTGGGACAAGTGGGGATGTCAAAGGTGTCTCTCGACTGCACCCCAGGATGATTGCCTGTACCTGCCTGGAAAAGTCTGGAAAATAATTACTCACAACTCTGCCTTTCCGCATATTCTATCACCTTTCTGTATGTCTCGTCCCCTTTCCCTTTGTTTTGTTTGTGTTTGTTCACTGGTGGTACTAAAATTTTCAAGAGGATTGCAAGGTTATCTGTTTGTAGGCATCAGGAGTGGAGTGTAGGTTTGTTTTTCATTACTTTTTGTTTTTCTCCCTACAAATTTTTGTTATATTTTTTTTTTTACAGTTTTACCTAATCAATTTATCATATGGTAAGCCTCCAGGAGAACTCTCTCAGCAGGTCCTTTCTCTTTCAGATGGATCATTCATTCTGTCTCGCCCATCTCTGCTTTTCTACAATTGTGATATCTGATTGTGTTTTGATATGGTAAACCTACGATACCATAATGTTTTCTCAGCAATTTTCTATGATTGATATTAAGATTATACTTTATAATGTAATGTTAATAATTTTTAAAATTATATTAATATTTCTAAATTATAACTTGATTAATGTTTTTTTATTAATATTAATTTTATATGTAAATTTTTTTTCCTACTACTTAGGTTAAGGCATGTATGAGCCGTAAAAAGAGGTGACCATGGGATTCACCAGTTCCATTCCATGAAAAAATGTATTCCATCATATTCTAAGTGACTGCACCCATGAGAGAAAAAATCCATCAGAAACACCAAACTATTTCTATAAACTCGGAGCAGGAGTAGGGGGCAAATTACAAACAAATAAAATACAATATATATTTTATACTATCACCTATTATGATGTGAAAGACAATGTGATTTGAGCTTCTGATTAGCATCCTGTTATTTCACAAGACATCCAATTTAACCCTTTGCAGATGAACAATTGTAAGAACCTTCCAAATTATGGTACACGCTTGCTTCCTGTGGTCCAACGCACAAATTCAATTTTGTGCATGACTACATTTTACCATGTTTTTGTATTCATTTAATAGTTTCCATATCACGTTTCTTCTACCACCATGGAGATACAAGAAATAAGTTAGCCAATCTCTGTATTTGAGTCCCAGTTTGTTTTAGTAGAACATAAAAAATATATTAAATTTAAGATTATTTTTTCCAATTTGTGGAGTTATACTGAGTTTTTATCAAGTGTTTTGTGCAGTCTGAGTAAGAGTTTAAAATGGGCCCAATGAGCTGATCCTATCTTGAGTCTAATCTAGAATTAAGGAAATCAAACCTGCTGGATGTCCATTTGAGCTACAAATTGAGGGTCGGAAACAATATCCTAGAGATTAGTGATTGGTTGATGGGAAGCTCTTCTATTGCTATGAACCAAAAGAGCTTTATGACATAATAAGGCATGGATCTTATATCTAACTATGGTTGAACAAAAAATGGGGAATAGGACCCAAAGGGATGGTAGATTCATTGGATCTGTTGAGGGAGAGCCCTTCCATACAGGAATCCAGGGTCACTATGGCTGATATTTGTCTCTGTTCTAGCTGTCAGTCTTACTGTCAGGCAGGCTTATATCATTACACTCGTGAGTTGGCTGATGTTAGCTTGAGATCCGTAATATCTGGAAAACTTGAACCATTTCAACATCGGTATTAGGATAATTACATATTCAACAGATCTTGCATTTAAGGCAAGGTTGAACAAATCAAGACTCACCAAAATGTAGAAATGGCATTACATATATTCTTGCAATGTAGAAGAGTTACAACCTTTTGAAACTGGACTTAACTGGAGCATGGCATTCTTTTTGTGAACTCTTGTAGCATGGAGATAAGGTTTATTGAAACATGGGAAATATATCTGGAAAATTGTTAGGCTTGTAGAAATCTGTATTTGGAATTGCAAATGTAAAAAATTCTTTCAGGAAGAGTTGGAAGCATTTATGATAAGTAATAGCATTAGTAGATAATATTATGTTTGGAAAGGATATTTTTCAAAAACTGTTATCTGCTTGGAAATACACAAATGTTATCTCTCTTATCATTTATTGGGTTAGGCTTACTATTAGGTTGATATCTATATGTATCTTTTCTTTTCTTTGTGAAGTAATTTAAGATGATTATAAAACATGAAATAATTTTTGAGATCTGGGAATCCATAGTTGTGCACAACAGATATTTTGGAGTTGATGACTTTCTAGCTGTTAGTCTTACTGTCAGGCAGGCTTATATCATTACACTCGTGAATTGGCTAATGTTAGCTTGAGATCCATAATATCTGGAAAACTTGAACCATTTCAACATTGGTATTAGGATAATTACATATTCAACAGATCTTGCATTTAAGGCAAGGTTGAACAAATCAAGACTCACCAAAATGTAGAAATGGCATTAAATATATTCTTGCAATGTAGAAGAGTTACAACCTTTTGAAACTAGACTTAACTGGAGCATGGCATTCTTTTTGTGAACTCTTGTAGCATGTAGATAAGGTTTATTGAAACATGGGAAATATATCTGGAAAATTGCTAGACTTGTAGAAATCTGTATTTGGAATTGCAAATGTAAAACATTCTTTCAGGAAGAGTTGGAAGCATTTATGATAAGTGATAGCATTAGTAGATAATATTATGTTTGGAAAGGATATTTTTCAAAAACTGTTATCTGCTTGGAAATACACAAATGTTATCTCTCTTATCATTTATTGGGTTAGGCTTACTATTAGGTTGATATCTATATGTATCTTTTCTTTTCTTTGTGAAGTAATTTAAGATTATAAAACATGAAATAATTTTTGAGATCTGGGAATCCATAGTTGTGCATAGCAAAGATTTTGGAGTTGACGACTTTTCAAGAGGTGGTAGATCTCTTTGATTAATTTAATTTTACATATCCAATACCACAGGCCAAGCCTGCACTTGGAGTTTGGACTCTGTACTTTTACTTATTCCCCAGCCTACAGATTTTTTCTCCATCCAATACATTTTGCATATAGATTAGACATGGGTAAATGTAATTATCAAATCGGATATACCATAAACACTTCATTTTGATGTTTGTTAGGTTAGATTTAATTATTCCTATCATCTACATCAGGCGATGTGGTTTATGGTTTCTGCTTTACATTTCCTTGCTTCAGCAATTTTGTCAACTTGCAAAAGTGATTTTACCCTACAATTGCTTTTTCATCCATGTTGACACATTATGAAATTGTGCATGCATGGCAGTGCTCATTGATATGCCTTGGTTATGTCATCTTATTGCACCATGAGCACATTAAATGGGTCATACTTGGAATTTATTATCATGCTTTTATGATGTCTGTTACCTGCCAATTATTCAATCAATTTTTAAAAAATTTCTCTTATAGATGTATCTTTGTTGATGTCGCGGTCCTCCCGATTTCCCTAACCTAGCTGCAGGGTTGGTTAGTTTTGAAGCTTCCCGACTAACCGAATTACTTATACCTCTGTCGTGCCAAGGCTTATTAGTTGATTATCTTATGCAGTTAGCTTATCGGGAGTTCTTATAACCTTTAAATCTCTGACATATGGTTTGGAGTTTTTGTTTCTTAGCAACGGGAAGACCTGATTGGAGGCACACTTCTCTATATGTCAGCTCATTTAATCCACCGTACGACGTCTTTAAGGAATGTCTTCTTGAACGCCTTGAAACGCTAATTCAAGGTTTAAACATAATCTTTTGGATATTTTGAAAAGACGGCTCTTAAATGAAGAGTTGGTGGAGAAGATATGGTAACAGATTTGCACACTTTTCCTTAATAAATAAATGCCTTCTTCCGCCGTCACCTTTAAGTGAGCTTATGAACGAAGCAAAGGTGGTAGCATTTTAATTCCAGGTTTTCTTCAAGATGGTGCTTCCTGGTGAAGTCGCAGAATGGGAAAACGAACTTGTGCCAGTCATATAGCCGAATTTAATGTGGCCCGAGGAGGAGCAGCTCAACATTATTTCTGAGCTACGTTCGCTGGCGTGGAGGGAGAAAACCAGCTACGCCGAATATCGTAGGGTGATCTTTGTTTTAGATAAAGAAGAGGAGCAAGCTGAATTTAACAATATGGTTATAGAAATGCAATTGGAGCTGCTTAGAGCCCTGGCTCCTCCGGTGGTTTAGTGACTCGACTTCTTTATGCAACTGACAACGGAAATGGTTTCTTCAAAAGAGGCTGAATCTTTATTTTGCATGCATGGAATCTTTTGTAATTATGAGTGATAACCAAAATTTTGGGGTATAACGAAACTGTTCCCATTTCTTGGTGAACTGTTTCGATATCGGTCATTTTCAATGACCGTTATGAACAATTACTTTGGAATATAAAAGGGGGAATTCTCCGTGAGGACAAAAGAGGGAGGGGGGACTCAGGGGAAAGGTTTTGGTCATATTGTAAGGGGAGGAAGGGATAAACTTAGTTTTCTTGAAACTCAGTTTGATTGTATAGGAATGTTGAGTCTGTGAACTCATATTTTTGGCATTGAAAAGATTAAGGGAATATTTCCAAGTCTTTGAATTTATAAATGTTTTGCTTTGATTACATGAACTTTGTTCCATGGTAATTACTTTTCAATGTTCTTCTATTTAATTGGACTGCGTATATATTTAATTCTAAAGCTTTTAATTCAGTTTAGATCATCTATTGAAAGGATTCGCTGTTCTCTCTCCTTGAACATTATTGGTGGTTATGGAAAGAGTGGGCTTTCTGTTATTGTCTTTCCTATTAAATTATCCTTTTGCACTTACTTTCATGTCTATGGGTAGGTGTTGGTTACCTTTCTTTCTTTCTGGTTAAAAGCATACTCTGTTTTATTCATTGCATATTTTCTGAAGGTAGTTGCGCCTTGTAAAATAAGCAGAGAGCACTCATAATTACCATCGCAAGTGGCTCAACTGTTGGCCAGATTGTCATTTGTGTGGGCCTGGGAGTATTAATTGAAGTGAAAAATCTATCAACCAACACTGTCAACATACTCAAGTGTGTATGCAACTTTTGTTTCTTGACTACTTTGGATTTGCTAGTATTTTCTCCATCTTTTGGCACACATTAAGGGTGTTGGTGTGTGTTTCTTCCTCAAACATAGCTGAATTCTCTGACTGATTTCACAACCATAACCATGGTTTAACACATCAAGCCAAATCTAGTTAGTTAGCATGCGCTCTACTTGCTTGCATGCTTCAGAAAATTTGAGACCTTAAAGATATTCCTGAGCTACTTAAACTTGGTCTGGACATACTTAACCTTTGTCAAACTAAATTCATGTATAACCCTTCACTGGAAAAATTAATGAAGAAAAAAGTATATTTGTTGGTTATGTTACATACATAAAGATCTAGAGTTTCTCATCAGAGTATTAGTTTGACTTACAGTTCCAATGGATATTAGGAATGGCTAGGAATTGTTATGCACATTATATTTACCAAAGCATCCTGTTAATCTATTTATAAATTTGTATGACAAGTTGTAACTGCCCTTTGGGACAGAACACCAATACCATGTTGAAGTGCATTTTCATCAAAAGAACCATAGTCAGGCTATCAATACCATTAAGATTTGGTTAAGAAAGAGAATTGAGTAAAACAAAACATAACTTGTGGATCAAAAATGTAGAAGTGATAAAAATGTTGTTATTATCCATTTATGGTCATAATTAATATTCATACTTTCCATGCTTTAAACTGAGAGAATCTGACATTTATTTGATTGTAAAGCTTGATTTCTATTCATTTTTCCCTGATGAATGGGTATCTATTCATTTCATGACTATTACTTATAACATGACTTGCATTTTCAAGGATGGTCTAATTTTACACGTTTTTTATAATGTGGTTGCTTGGTAAAACTAATGTATTTTGAAGAGTTAATTATTATAATTAAAGCTTGCGTCATGTGCATCTTACTTGTTTATAATATTTCTTTTTTGTCTGTCAAGGAGACTAGCATATGCATGCATGATGTTCTGACAATCAGAAGTATACGGTGGTCATTTGTTAACTTCGATAAGAACTGAATGTTGTGCTTGAGCCAATTTATGGCTGTCTTGTAATTTTGTTTTTTTTTCCATGCCTTGAGCTTATGGTTGCCAGTGGTTTGAGGTGTTTCTGGCTGTTGGCTATGTAATTCTTCTTTTGGCAGCCTTTGTGCTGCCTTATTCTTATTGTACTCTTTTTGCATTGTTTCAATACAAAAAAAAAAAAAAAACTTCGATAAGAATATTTGTATATCTATGTGTGATACATAGAATTTTAAAAAGTATATAATGGTCCTTTTTAGACTTTAGGTTTGGAGAGGAATTTATTCGTTTCTTATTGCTATCCATATGGGCCATGACAGGTACTGGGACTTTGTCATCATCTACACAAACACTTTTGAGTGGGTTTTTAGCTGTATTCTTTGTCAATCTAGTGATTGGGCTTTACATTTTCATGGCACTAAAAGAGGCTCCATCTTCAACACATCAGCCAGATCCGGCATTTTTAGCTCAAACTCAAGCAAGCATTAAAAAAATGGCCTCGGAAAAAAATGTAACACTAGAAGATGACAAAAAAACTGATTAGATATATCATATTGATTGTAGCTAGTTGCTTGAGACCTTGGGTCATGGAATGCAACATTTTTCGTATTCTTGTAGCATTGATGTATTATAATTGGTACAATTCAGTTATATTTTTATTCTTCTTTCTCAGGTTATACAAATATGGATGTTTTTCTAATGAACTCAAATTAAAATTTTATATTATAGTTGTGAGGACACTAAGTCTCAACATGGACACATAATTGAATATTTTCGAACATCACCAATTGTGGGAGAGTCCCTTGACTAGAAGATTTAACATCCTAATTAACAACCCTGAATGTTATCAAGGCTTTAGTGAAGCCTAACAATCCATGTAGAAAGGTACAACACTAAGATCAATACTCGGCAATGTTAAAAACCTTTTAGTTAAGAGGGAGAGAGAAGGAGAGATTTTTATATTATTCCTTTGGGTTCATTTTACAGTTAAGATAAAAATACAAAGCAAAGGTCGATTAATAGTGGATTTTCAATAAATGTCCTCTGGAAGATAAATTTTAAACAACATTGAGGGTTTTCGTTTTAAAATCTTATTGAGAGCTTAGGTGAAATAGACAGGCTACCCCCAAAAATCAGGTAATGCTTCATAACAGAATGACCTGCTGTCTTAACCTTTTAGTTAAGAGGGAGAGAGAAGGAGAGATTTTTATATTATTCCTTTGGGTTCATTTTATAGTTGAGATAAAAATACAGAGCAAAGGTTGATTAATAGTGTATTTTCAATAAATCTCTTCTGGAAGATAAATTTTAAACAACATTGAGGGTTTTCGTTTTAAAATCTTATTGAGAGCTTAGGTGAAATAGACAGGCTGCCCCCAAAAATCAGGTCATGCTTCATAACAGAACGACCTGCTGTCTTAGGCCCAGACACATGCTTTTTATATAAAACCTCTTACATGAAAGTAAAATACATTTAAAAAAATCCCTATGCATATTTTTATAACCAGCAATGTTTATATGTGAAACCACAAAGTTATTGGTTTTTAATTTTTACACATTATATTTGACATGAAACCACATTAGTTCCATACTTTTTGCTGATTTTTTCTTGTTTTACACCTAGGTAATTTGGAATTCCATTTACATATTTATGATGCTTTGTCAATGAAATGTAAATGGAATGCTTACTTGTTGTCAAGGATTTGTTGGCATATTAACATCCCAATTGGGTTGTGGTGGGATAATTGGAGCAGTCTTGTTGGCATATTAACGCTTTCTGTTGTCAAGGGTTCTTCTGGCATATTAACTTCCCAATTGGATTGGGGTAAGATAATTGGAACGATCTTGTAATGAGAAAAGTGTGTTGGTTCTTCCTTTCAATTCCTTTTTACCTTAAACTTTTTCCTCAATATAGCATGCCATCATCCGTATAGCTGCTTTGTAAGCCACCTTGTCCTTGTTTTGTCTCAGCCTGGTGAAATTGGCTAAAGTTTACAGCTAGAATTGAGAGTTTCCTTTTTGTACTAAAACAAGTGGAGACAAGCGGACACCCTTGGCTTGTTTTGTTTTAAGAATACAGCTTTGAAATTCGACGTACATATTCATATTTTATCAATGCAATTGACATAGCTTAGGAGCTTAAAAAAAAATGTAAAGTAGCTTCCCCAAAGGAAGAAACTTCATATCCTATCTCTCTCATCAACTTCTCCCCCTTTGGAGGTGAGTTGAGTGATGGAACTCATGGTGAGAAACTAAAAATATTTTACAGCCTTACTTCAAGGGTGCTTTATCCTCTCTGAGTTGACCCTTTTAAAGATTATTGATCTTTTATTACATTTTAGCGTATTTCCTTCCACCTCACATTTCCATTTCTATTTTAGATATGATTTCATATTTTTAGGTTGATTTAGATTAAGTTATTTGGTTCGTTTTGTCACTTTTGTCCTTTCTCCTTGGTTATTAGTAGAGAGATGGCTACAAATGTGCATCATTGGGGTTATGTGTTGTGTTTCATAATTTGATTAAAAGACTAAAGTATGGTATGTATTGTTTATTCTTGTAATAAAATTGCTTTATATGTCTTTGGTTTAGATCACACTTTATTATACTTGCATTTTGATTCTCTTTAGGTGGCATTGCTTATATGCTCCACGTTGTAAACCGTGTTTGATATATTTCATGCAAACTCTTAAATCCACGTAGGCCACTTTTGCATCTAGGCACATATTGCATGATACTTGGGCAACATTTGTTTCACTTAAGCTAATCTAGTGCTGAAGGCTATTTATAACACTTCAATTGTTTGCCTTTTACGCAATAAATGCACTTCTAGTGCTATCTTTATTTTGCTTATCATTTAGAATCTAGCGATATTGCACACTTACTTCATATATTTCGTTCTTGGATTTTTATCGCACCGAGTTGTTTATTCTTGATTGAAACCTAAATTAGATATCTTGCCATTTAATATTGAGCTAATGCAATTCGTGCAATAGTTTTGAATTGATTTTCTTCTAGGTGTGCAAGAGTCGAGAGAAACTCTAACTTCCTTCACAACATTCTACAAGTATTAGCAAGCTTAAAGACTCCAATTTCAATTTGGGATAATTAAATAGTTTACGTTATTTAGAATCTCTCATTATAATAAGAATGAATCATTTGTACACATGTTGACTTATGATTGTATCAAGGCAACTACATCATGCCTTAGATTTTGGATTAGAGGTTAGGACACTAACCTTAGAAGAAGAAAAATGTGGTAAGAATGATTGCATAGAAAGTGATCTTAGATTATAGAAAGTGATCTTAGATTTTTCAAAGTGTACTGGGTCTAGTGATTCCTCCTCTTAACATGGACAACGACTTAGTGTGAAGCAACAATTTTTAAAACCTTAGACACGATTATAATATAGTAGATACATACTATTTGTGTGCATTGAAGGATTCATTTATTATTATTTATGATGTATTCATTACATTTACTAATTTGATTATCATTCAAAATTATTGAAATAACATAAAACTATTAGATTTAAACTAAGCATAAATAAATACAAGAGTTGAGAATTGAAATGCTATTGGAAATGGAAAAAATAATGCAGGAGTAAATCTTTGTATTGATGTTTGGTGCTATTTGATAGTTGTAGAAGGATTGTATGAGTTGGAATGTCTCTAAGTCTCTAAGAGATTTCAAAATTTTGTCAGATGTTGGTGTCTAGGGTACAAATGCTCATGTTTAGAGGGGGCACTTGTCCTTAATATATGCCCATCTTTAGATCTCCATCTGACTTGCGACTTTTGGAAGTTGCTCACCAAAAACCTTTGATGTTTATGATGCATGTAAATTTTGGAAACCGCTTGTTTGAAGATAGACATACTTTCCTAAAGTTGAAAGAGGAAAAAAAAGGTTGGATGTGTTTGGAGATCGTCTTAGTCAATCCCCAAGGATGGCATGTTTTATCCTTCATGTAGGTTGGGGTGTGTGATTCCTAAGTGAAGGTGCTTATGTTGTGTGCAATGACTATCACAATACCCTAGGAGATTCGATAATTATATTATATAATTAGAATATTGCTTTGAACACCATCATAATATTTATCATGTATTTGTAATGCAAAACATCATGCATTATCCACTTTGGCCAATTACCTCACTAGGCATAATCTCCAATATTTAGCATAAATTATATACCTTGCATATAATTCCATCGACCATCTCACTAATACTTCTCGGGCAAAAAAAGCAACACCCTAAAGGTAATAATCACAATGATTTTGTAAAAACAAAGATCAAAAGTGCTATCACTCGGATGAGGGAAAAAAGGCTCGAACCCTAAAATCATTTCATTATTCTGCCTTTGAATTTTGCTTGAATGGAGCTCTGTTGCGTCGCCATGGTGGAGAGTTTGGAGCTTT
The DNA here is from genome assembly GCA_007115665.2 of Sequoiadendron giganteum. Lineage (NCBI taxonomy): Eukaryota > Viridiplantae > Streptophyta > Pinopsida > Cupressales > Cupressaceae > Sequoiadendron > Sequoiadendron giganteum. The sequence continues at coordinate 37,226,385 of CM021106.1, read as the reverse complement.
GAAGCTTGAATCTTCAGTATCTCTGAGTTGCTCTGGTGTTTTCTTCATTTCTTTTTCAGGAACCTTGAAGAACCTTATAGGAAACACAAGGTAAGATTTTCCCAAACACAACCATGGCTTTAATCTTTATTTTTTGAGCCATATTCTAGCTTCCAATCCGTGGCCCTTGAGTTTTATCTGATGTATTTCTTTATTTTATGTGCCTTATTCTTCCTGGCCACCATGTGTAAGCTCGAGCCATGAGTCTGAAAGATCTGTGAGAGATTGACCGCCATGAATATGTGCTTCTACAACCATGAATGGTAAGTTCTCCTTCTCCATTTTTTTTCTTCTCTCAAACAAGAGCTTGTAAAAAATTCTATGAAGAGAGTGATTGTTGTTTTATATAAAAAATTGCAGACCCATTGCAGGTCACGCCTATCACATGATTTCCAAGGAATTTGAATTAGAAAATCTGGCATTATGTCCATTATGTGTTTAGATTTTGAGATTTTGATAGCAATTCAAAAGGTTTTTTTTTTACTTTGGTAAACATTCATGAGTAATTTCTTCTTTTAGACTGTGGCCATTTCAAACTCAAACTAGGTATTGGCTGAAACACTGCATTTCATTATCTTGAGCTCGAACTCAAAAAGAAAGCTCTGCTTTTAATGAGGAAACTCTTGTGACATTCTTTTGTATTTTTCTTTGCATTTCGAAAGCACTGGGCCCGACCCATGATAGTTTTTAATGTATTTTGCATTTATTTGTAAGAAACCCTTACATGGGTATGCTAAAAACAATGAGAAATCTGCATCTAAAACAAAATTCCATGTGGGTATTCTGCAACGTGAAAGAAACCACTTTTTTTTGTATTTCTTGTTGAAAACCCAATGTGGGTATTTGTGAAATTGTAGGAAAATCTCTTTGTTGCTTTTGGGCTCGATCCAAACAACACCCATTTTCTCAAAAATGAAAATATTTAGATTCTAGAACAAAATTACCAGACTTCATGGTTGCGGTTATTGTTTCTAGGTCTCCACAATTGGCATTTGTCACAATGATCAGTGTAATGCACTTCCTAGACTGTTCTTTTGAGCACAAAGGTTACTTTCAGCTTAAGATGGAAATGAAAGTAGTTTTGATATTGATAGTCATTGTTACTATACCTTGCAAAGGTTGTCCACTTGACTATGTGAATTTGAGAGCCTTGTTTTATAACTTTCATTTTAATGTACTTCACCATTTGATCACTAGCTCTCCCATACTATGAATGCACTCTAAAATATCCTGTAGCTGCTTGTTTTAAATTATTGCCTTCCACTTATGGAGTGCAATATCATTAGAATTGACAACTGTGAATGTCTTTTCAATCCTCTGAGTCTTTCCACAACTTTCTGGACTTAAATTCCTTTGATAAATGGAATAGAGAATAGATCTTTACTAAACCTAACATGGCTATAATATAACCGTTTCTTCCCGTTTATGTCAACCATGGTTGTTACTTCATCATTATATGATTATTGGCTATTATAACTGATAAGCAACTATACCTATTTATGCATCATTGCTCCTCCTGTCCCTTTTATAGAATGTTATATGCTTTTGAAGTTATGAAAAAAATTCCAATGCTTGAGTACTCCGTTTCTCTTCAGTGTAAAGAGGCTCTATACTTCATTTAAATGTAATGTGAAAATTTAAAGCAGAGCTAAAACAGGATATCAATGAAATTGAAGAGTTCTTTACATTTTTTGATCATTCTTTTAGCATGACGAGCAATATTATGCTTGCTCTAATTATTTTTTGAATCTCTTCTTGGTTACAACAACTTCTCTTAATGATTGTTATGAAATTTGATAACTCTCATGTGTAAATAAGAGATTGTCCTCGTGATATGCTAGGATCAACCCTTGTGGCAACACATTTTGCTCCACATATCTGATAAAATGATAAAACACATAATAAACCTGTTCCTGCACAGTGAACAAACATGTTAGCAAAATAACTGAAGCTGAAAGCTTCCATTGAACTTTGTGCTCCCTGATCATCTACCTTTGAACAATGAAATCATCTGATGGATGCTTGATCAAGTGTACACTATATTTCTATTGATAATGTAGGCATATGGTAGGATTTGATTCTCATTGCTCTAACCTTACTTCTATCATACTTGTAGGTGCATTCAGAGCTTGGAGTTGGATCGATTCAGTGTCACAACTGAAGGCTTCAATTTGTCAATGATTCGTCATTCCAAGCAATAAAGAATCACTTTCTACCTTATACCTTCTTTATTTTTAGTTATATAGTTTACTTTCCTTCATGCACCCATAATTTGATTTGAAAATCAAAAGAAGTTAATCCCACGGCTTGTGTGGGACATGTAAACACTTTTCTATTCTAAAATGCCAAAAGAAAATGCCTATGCTTTGATGATGTACCATTTTCATTTTCAAATGAATAAAAACATCATATTATGCAATGTTTCAAAATTTTCTTTTTTGTAATGTAATATATTGCAAAATCACATAAATCAATAAGCTGAAACATCAACATAATGAATGTGTACCTTTCACTTTTAAATATAACAAATGATGTTTGCTCAACCAAAATGAGTTGTAGTGAATTTTTTGGTAACATCTTCGCAAGTTATGTTGGATGCTTGCTTGCTAAGCATATCAGACTAGTTTCCTCTCATATTCATTGGGCATGGAGTCAAAATCTGCTCTTTAAACTTTTGAAAGCCTTTGTAACTCAGCTTCAAAACAAACAAATTGAAAGAAACTACTGCAAATTTGTTTAAGACAGAGTTTAAAAACCCTATGCAACAACTGCACTTTATTGAAAGCATAACAATACTGAAATGAAACATGCCATGGGGAACTTATTGAAAGAAAAACTAAAACTAAACTCTAAAATACTTTGTACATCTGCAAACCTGATACTTAAAAGCACTGCTTAAGGTGAATCCCATTAGTAGGAATTAGCAACACCTCTCCATCTAGCCTTAAGACCTGGAAAGCGTTATGTTCTTTCTTTGTTGTGATAATATATAGGTCATCTCACATGGCATCAAACTTGGTATGTTTGTCGGGTCTACTTTTTAACTCATCCCATTTGAAGACTGAATCACCCTCATTGAAGACTCTTGCTATTGCTTTCCTATCAAATGTTTGCTTTATATGAGAATGATGAATCTGGAGCTTCTTGAAAGCTTCTTTTTGGGTTTCTTGGAACTTTGTTAATTCAACAAGCCTGACTTGCATTGGTTGTTCCTCAAGTAACTCTAGTTCTCTTATGTAGCTCAAAGTTGGTAACTCTATTGAAATAGGCAGCTTGGCCTCTTTGCCATAAACCAAAACATATGGTGGAAAACTTGTTGATCATTTTGGTGTAACTCTATCAGCCCAAAGGGCTAATTTAAATTTATTATGCCATGACCTATGATTATCCTCAATTGTATTTTTAATGATCTTAATTATATTCTTATTTGTCAATTATGCATGTTCATTACCATGGGGGTAATAATTGGACGAAGTATTCAGATAAATGTTATTCTTTACTAACCAATCTGAAAATTTTAAACCAATAAAGGCTAAAGAATGATTTGAAATGATAGATTCAGGTGTACCAAACCTAGAAACTAAGTCCTGATAAAAATTCAAAACAAAAGTTTCATTTGCATCCTTCAAAGCAACTGCTTTTGTCAATTTCGTGAAGTAATATTTTGGTATCAATATCCACTTGTGCCTTGCACTTGACGGTGGGTTAATTGGACCGATGAAATCAAGTCCCCACTTTCCAAATGGCTACTCAACCTAAATTGGATTCAAGGACAAGGCTGCTAACTTCTATTTTCCTGCAAACAGTGAACATTTAGCACATTTTTTGACATAAGCATAAGCATCTTTGAAAATATCTAGCCAATAGTATCTGACCTTCATTATTTTTAGGGTTGTAGTACGTGGTGCAAAGTGACCTCTAGTAGTTCCATCATGGAATTCCTCCAGAATCCTTTCAATTTGATCAAGGTTAATACATCCGAGGAATACTCCATTGAAATCTTTTTATACAAAACACCATCTATTACTGCATATGGAATTGCTTGTAATCTGTAATACCTTCGTTTAGATTTGTCCATACCTTCTGGGCAATCTCCAGTATGAAAGTAATGGATCATTTGACGGATCCAATCAGTTGGAACAACTGGAACAACAGGTTCTTCTTGATTATTAACGATTGTAGTGACTGATTCATTGTTGTTTTGTTCTTTTTTTGCAAGTTGCTCGCACAGACCCTTACCTCTAACAAGCTTGGTAACCTTTATGTTGATTTCGTACTCCATGACTTTGGTTATCCAACTTGCTTGCTTGTCATTAATATCCTTATTCAACATAAATTCTTTGACTGTTGGGTGAGCTACTAGCAAATGTATTTTATTGTTAGACATTATATGTCTAAACTTCTTGAGACTTCTTACTACAACAAGAACATGTTTTTCAACAAATGAATATCTTGTTTAATAATCATGCAAGACTTGACAAAAAAATGCTATGGGTTGTTCAAGTCCTTGACCATTCTGCTGGCACAACATGGCAAAAATTGTATCAACACTACCAAATGCATACAATATAAAATCTTTATCAAAGTTTAAATTTATAAGTGTTGGGGCTACTGCAAATGCCTTCTTAATATGTTCAAAACTATTTTTACCTTCCTTTGTCTAGCTGAACTGCATATTCTTCTTTAGCATGGTTGTGAGAGGTTGCAACAAAACTACAATGTTAGGAATAAATCTCCTAATGAAGTTTATCCTGCCTAGAAAGCCCTACAAACCTTTTTTGTGAGTAGGAAGTGGTAAAGCTAGAATGGCTGCAATGCGTTCTGGGTCAATAAAAATACCATCTTTAGAAACAATGTAACCCAAAAGCTTACCTTCTTGAACAAAAAAATTCTGTTCTTTGGATTCAAATAAACTCCATACTCTCTGTATCTCTCAAAAATATGTCTAAGATGACCAAAATTTTCATTAGCATTCCATCAGAAAACAGTGATATCATCTAAGTAGACAAGAATTTTTTTTTTAATCAATCCTTGGAGAGCTATATCCATTGCTCTCTGAAAGGTTGCTCCTGTGTTTGATAATCCAAATGGAGTAGTACCACAGTAAGCCATATCCATTTTTCTATAGGCCATAGTACCCCACTTGGTGGTAAAGGTTGTCTTGTATTGGTCTTCTTTTTTAACCAATATCTGGTTATAACCTGAATATCCATTCAACAATGAGAACCTTTATGATCTTGAAACAACCTGCAATTTGCTCCATTGAAGGTAGTGGATAATGATCTTTAAGTGAAGCTCTTTTTAGATCACGAAAATCAACACACAACCTTATCTCTCCATTCTTCTTTTTGACGGGCACTAGATTTGATACCCAAGAAGTGTGCTTGATTGGAAAATTGATACTACCTTCAATCAACTTATTCAATTATGTTTTCATCAGATGTTCTAACTTTAGATTCAAGGGCCTTTGCTTCCGTTTGACTGGTTTTGCGTTGGGTTCCAGCTCAATGGTATGTTGAGCTAACTCAGGGTTAAAACCCTTCATATCTCCATATTCCCAAGCGAAGATGTCACTGAATTCTTAGCAAAGAAAGACAAAGGCTTGTTGTTCCTCCTTTGTACAAACTTTACCAAGCTTGAGGAGCTTGTCTTTGAATATTTTAATTGGTTTGTAATGCTCCTACTTCACTGTTATTTTGGACTTATCTTTTCTAACTTGATCATCAGTGTTGAAGATGGATTATAGGGTCACCAAACCCTTTAGCATCTTGTTAGACTTTAATTGCATAATTTGATCACCATATTGTTGATCAAACTTGTGCTAGTTTCCAATAGAAAACTCTGCTTCTTCCCTCAAAAAGTGAACTATTTTCTCATCACTATCAAAAATCTGTCAACTTGCATTATTATCAGGTACTAATGGTCTAACAACTACTTTCACATATTGCTACACTTGCACGTTATGAATTTTAGTTGGAATGTCAAACTGTGATCCTATGGCAACAATTTTATTAGCTTGCTTATTCTAGTTTCTAGGTACTGATTGTAGATTAAATGGGTCAAACTCTTCAATCAAGTCCCAAACACGGTGTTTATACAATTTTAGAAAATCATGTGTTGTTAAATTTATATTTCTAACTTGATTTTCTATTAATTCAGAATCACCAAATACTTGTAAACACTTAATTTTCCTTTTTCTGACCCACTCTAAACCATGTATCAATGCTTCGTACTCAACAACATTATTAGAACAACTGAAAGCAAATCTAAAAGTTGAGCAATACGTGTCTCCTTCAGCTGAAATGAGCACTGCTCCTCTACTAGCACCTATCTTACTCCTAGATCCCTCAAAGTACAGCTTCTAGAGCTGATCAATTTGTTGTTTTTGTTATTTTTCCTGCTTGACCAAATTTGGAATAGTTACATCGGGCTCCTGAATCATATAAATTCCCAAACCTACTTTGTCCATGAGACCAAATGGATCCACTTCATGATTCTCAGCTACCCACTCATCTAAATTTATGTCAGGTATTCCTTGTATAGGTATAGTGGGGTCGAGGGTTATGGATTGATCCTCCTGATCATGGAAAGTTAGGTTTGCATTTATGGGATTTGGCACATAGGGCTCGATATGGTCTTTAGCATATGGTTCTAACTTAATGGTGACTCTAGTACCATATCTGGTTCTGAAAAACATGTGTGACGAGTCTGATGACAGATAACCACCTAATTTTGCAATGAAATCTCTAGACAGGCAAACAAAAAAATAAGGTGGGAGATCAATAATCTACATGTCCTGTGGAATTTGAAAGTTGGGACAAGCATGTAATGTAAGAGGCAGATTTTTAATAACTCCTACAGATTTTATGGCTATGCCATCCAATTGAACTACCCCTTTTGACAATGGTTCATACTCAAGTGCTGACTTATCTAGTTGTTTAGGCATAATTGAGCTGCTTGCTCTTGATTCTATCGTGGAATTATGCACTATATTATCACCAATTATCAAGCTGACATAAAAAGGTGGTGGCTTTACTTCTTGAGTTGGTTACACCTTCTTGTTGTCTGAACTATTTGCAAGAACTCTTGGTTGTTCTTTAGTTGTTAAATGGATATCTTAGCTAGAGCCTCCTGCAGATGTTCTTTCTGCCCAAGTAGGTTTAATGCATCCAACATGGTAATGCTAATAGTTTATTTTTTCATATGATCTACAATATTGAAAGCAAAAACACTAACCTTGTGTTGTACTTTCAGAAAAAACAACCTCCTTTTGCGCTTCAAATGGCTGAGCTTTTGGTTGTTCCTTAATAGGTCCAACTTGTTTCTACTTCTCTTTAGCAGTCTCAAGTTGCTTTCTTGGTAAAATTTGGACATTCAGCAAAGAAGAAGGTTGTGACTGCTCTTTATCAACCGTTGGAACTTGATTTTTCTGCTAAACAACTTGCTGGTTACCTTTATCAACCTGTTGTTTTTCACTTTTTGGTTGTTGTTTGTCAGAAACATCTTGTTGTCTCAGGTCTATTGCTCTTTTCTTGGATCTTGTATTTGTTGCAATAGAAGTTGCTGATTGATTTTGTCCTTGAATCTGATTTACTCTGCATAACTCGTTGCCTTGCTAGTTCATCATGGTAACGTCCATATTATCATGTTGCGTTTGATGATTCTGATCATTGTTATCTTTGGTTGTATTTTCTATAGCAACATAATTGCTTTGTACCATCGGGGCTTAATTAATTACTCCATTCATGCACATGGCCCATTATGAGGCTAATTGCATAGGTAGCACCATACGTAATCTTGCGCCAAGTTATTCTGAATAGGTACAAGCTCCTTAGAAGAGCTAGCAACATTCTGATTCTAATTGTATGGTGGCCTGGGATTGAAATTCCTTCACTGTCCTTGATTGTCTACCCGATAAGGTGGTCTGTTAGGCTGAAAAGATGCTTGGTAAGGCCTGAAATTCTAGTTTTATTGCCTCTAAAGACTCACTAAATCATTTCTAACTATCTATAATAATTTTTCCATCTCTTATTGATTACCCTTAAGCTCTTGGAAATCTGATTATGCTGGAAAACACCATTTTGAACAACTGGTTGATAGCCTAACGCTGGTTCGGCTGGAAGTGAGGCAATAGGTGGTAAATTAATGGGAAACATGGAGTGAATATTGGCATAGGAGGTCTTGGTGCAATTTTACTAGCCTGTCATCTGTTCGACTAGAGATAGATGATCAGACTTGGTGCTCTCTTTATAGTCATCATTTGCTCGACTAGAGATAGATGATCGAACTTGTCAGAAAATTGCTTACTTGGCTTGTCTCCTAAATCATCCCATGTCACGACAGAATTGACTAGTAAGCCACACAACCACTGAAGTGATTTTCCATTGAATGACGCTGTTGACAACCCTAACGCCACATTCTCTTGAGTCACATGATGAACTCCACACAGTGAAGCTACATCTCTGATATGTTCTATTGGCGTAGTCTGATCTTCACTAGTGAAAAAAGGTAGACTCTTGAGTGTTGCAACTGGTATATCATCGTGTTGAGCCAAATTCATTGGGATGCCCCCATTGAATGGTACAAATGCATGCACTCTGGCCATCAGAGCTACTGGTATTATGAGATTCACAGCTTGTAAAATCGGTACAGGTGAAATTGATGCTCTGTAACTTGGTGAAGTTGAATGTGAGCCTGGCTGCCTTACTGACGATCTACCTCTCCTTCTTGATGTGCATACTGATAGACTGTCATTGGATCCTACTACTTTAGAATAATTGTATGTCACTTGTTATCGACTAGGCAGTGTCCAAGGCAGTTTACAAAAGGAGATTATCCGAACAACCCATTTTATATTTTCAGTTTTTCTTCAACTACGGAAATCAAGTCTAATCTTAAGCTATTACTTCTTAACTCGAAAATAATCTTACTCTAAGAAAATTCAGGAATACTAAATCAAAAAGCATTATGACTAAACTAGAAAGTATGGAAACAAGTAAGCTAAACAACTGGTGTGTTAAAAAAACAGAAAAGTAAGGAAATAGGCAATTAAACATCATTTAAATAGTAAAGAAACATTATCAACTAGAAATGTTAACTTAAATAGATTAAAAACAGGGGTGCTCTGGAACATTAGACTCGACTCTTCAACAACTTATTACTTCCTACTGAACTGTGATTTACTCTTAACAAAGAAAATAACTTTAATAATAAAGTACTTATCTATTTAGGCTAACTCCCCTCGAGTGGCCAACTCACTGGCTACTACTCCGTCTTTAACTCACATAAACTACAGATTTTCAAATCCTCTCATTAAGAGAATCACCATCATTTGAATTTAATAGTTACCAGTAGACAGAAATCGAATAACTCATTTTAACAGTGATTCACAAAAACCATGTGAACAACATAACGATACTTCCTCTCTATCTTCTTCATTACTTTTGAAGTTACAGTTTTTATAGATAACTATTTAACTGAATCCTAAATCTAAGATGGCATGGATAGCCATTGACAAAGTCTTCCTTAACCAAAAACTAACTTAATGTCTTTAAAGCTTTTAAAGCATGTAGAAGGCTCAAGAAGAGCCATAAAGTTTTAACAACAAAATTTAAAGAAACTTGGAACTGAATCTTCAGTACATCATCCAGGCATCTAGGAATGGTTCGCAGCATTACTCTTGAGCACATGCTTACTAAATTTCTGCCACAAGCGAATGATGACCTGTTTAATCCCTACAAAAATTCTCAAATCAACCCATTAAACCTGTTTTTGGACAATTTCCTCAATTAATCAAAAGAAGGAAAGAAAGTATAATTTTCTTAGAAATAAGTAATTAATTCTCCTAAAGCTTAATGAATTGGCACAGGCTTAGGTTTGAATTAGCAAAAGTAAGCTTCCTGAATTTTATTATGATGAGGTGATTTTTACCTCATAATTTCCTCCCCTACCTATTTTCTGGTAGGTTCTCCTGCTCCATAGTTAAACCCTTGAGTTCTATTTCATTCTTCATAAGAGTACTGAGATCATGTGTTTCCCTGGTTGATGCATCGAAAGCTTTAGGGTCATGAATGAACCCTCTATGGAACATTACACTCTCTCTCCACTCCTTAAAGAGTCTATCATTCTGATCTGTGGAAACATTAAAAGCCGGAGGTGGACTAAGTAGTAAAGGGGGCCTGTACTTCATTCCTATCCATTTGGTTCTCAGGGTTTTTAGGATTTTAACTAGAGTATCTACCCTTCTGAATGACCATTTGATGTTCAGAGGAGAAATAACTTCTCTTTTCTTTAAGTAAGCCGGAAGAGGGGTGAACCTTTCCTCACATGCATGCCATGCTTTACCAATTAATTTATGTCCATTTTCGATAAAATTGTCATAACACAACTTAAGGTTGTTGTCATATCTTTCTTTCATCTTTTCATTAATAAGAAGAGATGAAAAGGTAGTTTTGAACCCAACAGGTCTTGAATTTGGGGACCTTATTTGAAGACCCACTACTTTCTCAGCCTGTGCAAATTCCTTAGTTCGCTCTTACCAATGAATTTGATTTCTCAATGTTGAGAGAAATGCCCTTAATTCCACTTCTCCAACAAACAAATTAATAAAGAAATCTGTATGATTTTCCAACAACAAATCATGCAGAAAGAATTCACAGATCAAATCCTGATCTTCAGGAGTTGATTCTACATATATTTTTACAAATTCTTTGTCATTAGGCTCATAGGGTTGATCGTTATAGATTCTGAACAACTTCCATCTCAACCATTGCTCATTTAAAAACATTGAGTAAATTCTTGATGGCCTTCTATAATTTAGTAAACAGTCTATAAGTTGACAGGCATCCTATTTCCCTTTGTAGGCTTTATGAAATGACTCTTTTAGGAGCACCAATTCTTTCTTGAGCCTATGATTTTCAGTTTGGACATTTTTGAGGAAGTAGCATTGTTCTATCCATTTTGTTAGCAGAGGAAAAATGTTGACTTGGAACCAATCAGTTACAACTGGTTCTGTTTGAATTGCTTTGGACTCAGTTTGGGGTTTCACAATGCATTCCTTCAGATCCTCTTTTAGTTCAACTATTCTTCTAATAGAAGTGTTCAACTCCTCAGTCTTTATTTTCTTGTCCTCTTCGAAAGCTGAGAGCATGAGCATGAAATTCTGTTTTATTTTTCCTATTTCCACATCTTTTTGCGCAATATTCTCACTATAAGTTTTATGCTTTTCATACTGCTCTTGTACTTGTTCTTGCAACTTATAGATGTTTGAATCTTTGTCCTGCAATTGTAGCTTCAAATCTCTGATTTCCTGATCCCTTTTATTTGTTATAGCAGTTTGTACAACCAACTCTTCTTTCTGCAATTCTATAAATTCATTATTTTTAGATAATTGCCTCTGCAAATCAACAATTTCTAGCTTATACTTTTCTAATTCAGCACCGGCACAACTAGTCTCAACTGTATCAACAATTTTATCTATAATGGGAGATAAATCTTCTAGCATACTGCAATCCTTTTCAGGTTCTCTGTTGTGAGTTTCATCATTGAAAATTTCCTCAATATGTGCAAAATGAAAATGAAGTACTTCACTTGAATTCTCTTTATTTAGGGGTGTTTCATCTCCACTGGCTTGTTCTAATATTTCTATGGGTTCCTATGGCCGCTTAGGATTTTTCTTTTGTGAACTTCCCTCCTCACCCTGTATTGGGGTTTGAGAGAATTCAGAGGCCGGTCGCTTACTTCTTCTGAGTGGAGGTGATTCCTGCAAAATGATAGGTGATGGATTTTTCCTTGTTCTCCTCTTTCTTGGTTTGCTTGTGTCAGAATAAACAATATTACCCTGCTCTTGCTGGTCAGGGCTTTTGAATTTATCACCGTAGAGGTTTGGAAAATCCTCAATAGGAGTTATGGAATTAAGAGCTTCCAGAGCCGGAGATCCCTTAAGGGAGGTTGTTCCGGACGATGGAATAGCCTATTGGGATGATTCCCCTAATTCTATGGTTCTTGCAATTACAGGCTGGTCCACTTTCTCTAAAAATTTCTCCCATTTCCCTTCAGGTTTATTTCAGAAGTGGTATTTGCAGATTAGTTGAATTAACCCATGGTGTTTCAAAGGCCCAGGCCCTGTTTTATACCTCCCTATGGAAATTCTTAGGGAATCAAACAAGAATTCCAGAATATTAATCCTAAGAGCGGGGTCCTCCTTTTCGTGACGTAGATGGGTCAACATACGAAAGGCAGGCCCTACAACTGTGGTAAGCTGACTTTCACAAGTAAAGTACCTTATTATCCATGCAGCAACAGTACCCCACGGTTCTAATATGGACATTCTCTGGAACCCTTTGTTTTTCCCCTTGGTACTTACTACCACCATTGGATATGGATCTCCTTCTCTAACAAACAATTCGGCTAATTTCTGGTACGTTTCTTGAGAGGTTTCTTTTATTTTTATGCCTTTATTTTCTAATCCAGATAAGCAAGAAATAATCTTAGAGCTTACCTTAAAACACTTCCCCTGAAGTACTACTTCACCATTAGTGTAGTTCTCAACAAAGGATTTTACCAGCTTTTCATTATGCCCTTCAAATTTTCTGATGAAGCTTAACCACCCCGCCTCTTCAAACAATCCGGAGATAGAACTCAATCCCAACAATTTCTCTGCTGAATCTGGCTCTGCATTTCTTTTACCACCCCCCAATTCCTATTTTCACACTCCGTTAGAGATTTAATTCAAGCACAAAACTCCCACGCAGATTCCTTTTGAAAATACTGCCTCCATAATTACCTGCTTGTTTTATTTACAGTTTAAGCTTCAATGATTTCCAATGTGCATGGAGTTTTGGGAAAAGCTTTCCGTACAAATGATTGATTGTCGGGTGACATGAATTACTAATTTTGAAGTGAGGTTCGTGTCAATTAATTATTCTTTATTTGAAAATAACTACCTATTTAAAGCAAAAATTAATACTTACCCTCGTTCCATGATCGTTTGAAGATTTCAATCCTCACAGATTTGACAGGGTGACGTGAAGGCATTGGTTGAAATGACGGTGGAGTTATTATGATATGGCATGGAATTCTATGGGGGACAGAGTTGTCAATGAGGAGTACGGAGTGGGGTGGCTTACCTACAACTAAAGCAAAAATAGAAAAACACATGTATCAGATATTTTGGCGGAAGAATCGTGAAAATTTAAATTTTTTAAAAAAAGGTGGTGGAAGATAACTAAACAAGTTTGAGAGCACGTATTTTGGTCAACGTGCTTGAACGAGTGCATAAGTTTCGGAGCATCTGTGTATGGTGCAACCAAAACAAGAATGAAATGAAGGTTCTGGAGCATCGTTGAAAGATGCAGCCGAAGCAGAATGAAATGAAGGGTTCCAGAGCATCGCTGGAAGATGCAGTCAGAGCAGCAACAAAATGGAAGGTTCTGGAGCATTGTTGAAAGATGCAGCCAGAGCAAGAATGAAATGGAGGGTTTCAGAGCATCGCTGAAAGATGCAACCAGAGTAGCAATGGAATGGAAGGTTCCAGAGCATCGCTGAAAGATGCAGCCGGAGCAAGAATGAAATGAAGGGTTTCGGAGCATCGTTGAAAGATGCAGTCGAAGCAGCAACGAAATGGAAGGTTTTGAAGCATCGTTGAAAGATGCAGCCGGAGCAACAACGGAATGGAAGGTTCCAGAGCATCATTGAAAGATGCAGCTGAAGCAACAATAGAATGGAAGGTTCTGGAGCATCACTGAAAGATGAATTTTTGAACTTCACAACTTTGATCATTGGTGCAGAACGCCTCTTCAATTCGATAAGCTTTATACAAGTTCCAGAGCATCAGGCTTGAAAACGTCAAGTTTTGGAGCATCGACATCATACCGTTTCGGAGCATCTTTGTCATAACGTTCTGGAGCATCTTTGTAGGGTGCTCCAGAAGTTATTTCCTGTTTGAGAAGTCTTGCAAAAAATATGATTTTATTTTTATTTTTTAGCTAAGTCCAAAAATGACAAAAGATTTAAATGAAGGAGAATATCTCCGCGTACATGTCCATTTATTACTCTTTTTCCTTTTATATATATATATATATTTTATTTATTTTATTTTATTTATATATATATATATTTTATTTTTTATTATTTTTATATATATATATATTTAACATTATTTACGAGATAGACTCTGCCGAAGCAGAGTCAATGCATTGGACTTCGCCTTACATTTCGACCATTTTTGTGAAGTCTTCCCTATTGACTGGCTTATGGTAGACACGTAAGCGATGACCATTTATCAATAGAGTTCGTGTGTCACCATCGATTGGTTTTAGCCGAACAATTCCGTTCGAAAAGAATTCCTCAACTTCATAAGGTCCTAGCTAGTGGGTCCTGAGCTTGCCCTTATGATTTTTGTATCTGGAGTCAAATAACAGGGCCCAGTGCCCATTATGAAACTCCTTTCCTTTAATATGTTTGTCGTGCCATACCTTCTGTTGATATTGAATTAATTCAATTTAATGGATGGCGTCTAACCGAAGTTCATCTAACTCACTCAGTTGCAGAACTCGTTCAACTTGAGCTCTTTTCAAATCTAGACCTAATTCCATAGCCGTTCGTAGAGTTTGTAATTCGAATTCAATGGGAAGAAGAGGCTTCTTCCCGAAAACGAGCTCATACGGACTGAATCCAGTCATAGATTTCGAGGTAGTATTGTATGCCCATACTGTTTCAGGGAACTTCCTGGCCCAGTCTTTTCTTCTAGAAGAGACTATTTTTGTCAGAATATTTTCCAGTTCTCTATTAGTCACTTCTACTTGACCGTTTGCTTGAGGGTGGTACAGGGATGACTTTCTATGGCTTACCTGAAAATGATTGGTAAATGCCAGAAGCACTCGAGACATGAATTGGGGTCCTTGATCAGTTACAATAGTTCGTGGGGCTCCAAACTTAAGGAAGATTTTATTATAAAGGAAGTCTGTGACCTATTCTTCCCTAACTATTCTCAAGGCTTGAACTTTTGCCCACTTTGTCAGATAATCAGTGTAAACCAGAATATACTCTTTCCCTTGAGAGGAAGGATCTATGGGTCCGATAAAATCTAAACCCCATTTTTCAAATGGTTCAAGGACTACCTGAGGCTGCAATGGCATTTTTGAAGAGGCAGTTGGTCTTCCTACCCTCTGACATTCATCACAACGATGCACATAATTCTTAATGTCTTTGTGCATTGAGGGCCAATAGTATCCGACACCTAGGACTTTGTGGGAAGTTCTCTTTGCAGAGTAATGTCCTCCCGAAGGGTCATCGTGATAGGCCCTCAAAATGTTGTAGGTTTCATCAACTCTCACACATCTCCTCAAAATCATGTCAGAACCACAACAAAACAACATTCCATGGATCCACTTGAACTGGGCACTTTCCTTGATTAGTCATTTCTTTTGCTTAGATGTGAATCCAGGAGGTATCTCGGATGCAGCTAAAAACTTTGCGATATCTGCAAACCAAGTTGATTTACAGAAACTGCAAATAGATTTTCATTTGGAAAATCATCCTGCATAGGGGTAATGTCATCTTTTTCATGTTTGATTCGTGACAGGAAATCAGCTACCATATTATATTTTCCTGGCTTATCAAGAATCGTGGCATTAAACTCTTGGAGAAGCAATAGCCATCTTATGATTCGACCATTTACCACAGGTTTGTTCATTAGGTACTATAAGTGTGGAATGAGGTAAATAACATAAATACACTTCTTAATATGACATTACATCAAATGATCAAACAAATTGAATCAATTCAACAAAGTAATCAATTGAAATCGTCTTATTGCTCTCTATCTCCAAAGATTTGTTAAATCTAAATTGCTCTCAGATTGTTAAGCAAATAAGACTGTTAAAATGACTATTTGAAGAACGAGATAATGTTAATACAATGCTAAATGATAAATCAATTTAAACTAGCATGATATAGACATGAAACAGATAATTGTGACTCCAAGAGGCAGCCATTGTTGTGAAGCTTGATTGTTGAATTGCTTGAATGTTGATGCTTGATACTTGATGCCTAGATTCCTGCAGAGTAAGGGTGTAAAAGCTTGATTATCTGCATCTTTTTCTTGGTTGAATGAGGCTTTATTTATAGATTTCCTAACTGTAGAAATGCACAGGGAAAGCTTTGAAAGGCTTGGATTTGATCTAGAGGATTGAATGGTGAGAGATGGAGGAGATTGAGAGAAAGAGGGAGGTTGTCTCTACCCATGAAAACACCAGGCAAGAGAAGAGGAAGGATTGATGGAAGAGGATTGAGAGATCAAATTCTAAATTTGTCTCCAATTTGTCTCCAAAACTTCCCGTGAAGTTTCAAAGCATTAATTGTGACAAATTTAGACATAGATTAGACATAGGAAATCTAATTTATTTTTGAGGAAATGTAGATTGGAATATTCCTTTATGCTTAATTCAAATATTTTGATTTATTTAAATTAGAAAGGGAGATAAATAATTTAATAAAACAAACTATAGGATAGTCGTTTATTAAATTAATCAAAGGAATATGGTATTTAATTAATAAAGTGTTTGACCTTATTTAATTAATTCGAGAATGATGTGATAGATTGAAATAGGGATTTGATAATTAAATCAAACAAAGTGTTTATTTTTGTTTATTTAATTAAGATGAATTTAAATGTGAACTATATTAAATAAATATTTCTATTTATTTAAATAGTAGATGAAATAGAATAATTAATCAAATTATGTGTATTTAATTAATCGGATGCTCCAGACTAGTTTTAGGTGTATACATTTCGCCCCTCTTCGAAGTGATGTGTTTACACATTGGTTCGAAGAATATTTTTGCTGCTATTGCAAGGATCGATGATTTGAAAAAATAGTTTCGTATGCCCCAGACATGATTTTCAGATGATAATAATTTTGTGTGCCCTAGACATGATTTTCAGATGATTTGATAATGATATGCCCCCTCGGGAGATAAATAAATGATTTGATGATTTTTATAATTTTTTTTCAAAAATTTATGATTTTCGGATGATTTGATGTGTTTCGATGATGAAATAATTTATCTCCCGACAAAATGATGAAGAAATATAGCCTGCAAATGATAAAATGTTGCCCTGCCTTACCTCCTTGTGTTTGATGATTTTTGATTGTGCCAGCCTTTGATTTGATATTGATTATTGATCTTGATAGATTAGAAGATTATTGATCTCATGATAGGTGAGATTCAATGATTGATTGATTGATTGACCTCATGATAGGTGAGGATCAATGATAGATTGATAATTGACCTCATGATAGGCGAGGATCAATGATAGATTTATTGATTGACCTCATGATAGGTGAGGATCAATGATAAATTGATGGTTGACCTCATGATAGGCGAGGATCAATGATAGATTGACTGATTGACCTCATGATAGGCGAGGTTCAATGATAGTAGCTCATGAGATTGGATCAAAGTCTCACTAGAGCTGATTAGATTGATAGGCTGCTTGATTTTTGATTATTATAGGAGGATTTTAGAGTTTTTCCCAAAGATGTGGGACATGATTCCACATCTAGCGCAGGCTGATATAGATATCATTAATCAATGTGAAAAATCTATAATGCAAATGCAAAACTAATATGAATGCAATTTAATTTTATCATGCAACTATATGCAAACTAGATGTCATTTTAACAGTCTTTTAGTGCTTGGTATCATCATAGAGCTTTATTGAATGTTGAAAGTGAGTACAAGCGTCAATGGTATATGTTAGACCAATGATGACCTGAGTACTACTTTCATGATTTTTGATATTGCAAGTGAACACAAGCATCTAGGTATGATTTAACCGAGATGACCTGAGCATTTATTGCGTAAATAGGTAGTGATTAATCATTTCAATGTGTGAATTCTGAATGTCATCGGTGATACATTTGCATAGCACATCCCCCGACAATTCATACATTCATATGATTAACTTACAGACAACAAATAATAAAAATATCATTCTCCTTCCTTGCTTCTCTAGTCCAATACATCATCGATTTGCTCTAAAGAAATGATAACATAGATCAAAATGCAATATGTTCAACCTTTTCTTAAAGTATTTCAATCATTATTCAGATTAGATCATCCATCCTGATTTTGTAATGTTTTTGAGATTTTTTTGACTGAATTTTTGACATGTTTTTGGATTTTTGATTGATTTTTGACATGTTTTTTTGGATTTTTTCACTGATTTTTGACATGCTTTTGGAGTTTTGATTGAATTTTGACCTGTTTTTGGAGTTTTGACTAATTTTGACATTTGTTTGGATTTTTGATATGATACGGATGGTTGATGCCTTTCTGATGATGATTGACATTGCACTTTGATCTTTATTTTCAATTTTCTTGCCATACTGTTGTGTTGCCCGACTGGTGAAATCAATACGTTTGAATTACCCCTAGTGATATCCAGATGTTTCCCCCAAGCTCTGGAGTTATATGTTGACCATGTGATATGAGTTTGATAATGGATGCAATGGTGGCAAGATGACTGCCATGATATGGAACGATACTGACTTGCCAAACTAATGATCTTGATATGTTCATAATAGATGGGATAGCTGATCTTAGAATCACTTATGGCACCTATTTCCAGGTTTTCACCACACGCTTTGATTACACCCTTTGTGTTTTTCCTATTTTTCCCTATTTTAGTTTCTATTTTATTTTATTTTTTTGTATTTTTGCGTTTTGCCAAGATGCCTGTTTGCCAGGTTTTCACCAAGGAAACAATTTTTCAGATTTTGCCCCGTGCACTAGGAGACATTAAGCATAGAATTTTCTAAGATGAATACTGTTGATAGGTTCATCGAACAAATCCCCTTCTGATGTTGATAGATGATATGCTCCTGATCCATACACTGATATGATGACAAATGGACCAAGCCAGTTAGGCTCAAATTTGCCTTTCTTTTCTCTGTCCTACTGATTCCTAGGATTTTCTTTTAGTACCAAGTCACCAACCTGAAAGACCCTTGGTTTTACCCTATGATTGTAACTCTGTGACATCCTTTGTTGATAATTTTTTAGATGATTTACAGCTTGTTGACGATGCTCATCTAGCAATTCTAGTTCCTGCAATCTAGATACCCTATATTCTTCATCTGAAATGACACCTCTGAGTGATACACGAAGGGATGGAATTTCAACTTCAATGGGTAATATGGCTTCTGATCCATATACCAAAGCAAATGGTGTAGCTCCTATTGGTGTTCTAATGCTTGTTCTGTAGGCCCATAATGCAGGATTGAGTTGAACATGCCAATCATGTCCAACATCGTTAACCGTCTTTTTGAGAATTTTGAGTATGGTTTTGTTGGAGGCCACTGCTTGGCCATTCCCTTGAGGATAGTACGGTGTTGAAAAACGATGTTGGATATGGAAATTATCACATAGCTCTTGGACATCTTGATTCTTGAAAGGTCGTCCATTATCTATGATTATAGATTGGGGGATTACATATCGACATATGATGTAGTTCAAGATGAATGAGGAGATCTGTTTCCTAGTGATGGTAGTAAGAGGGACTGCCTCTATCCACTTTGTGAAGTATTTTGTAGCCGTGATAATGAACTTGTGTCCATTAGATGAAGATGGATGTATTTTGCCTACTAGATCTAAGCCCCATTGACAAAAAGGCCATGTTGATGTAAAAGGATGCAGTTCATGTGCCGATGCGTGAATCAAATTGTTGTGAACCTGACATTTTTGGCATTTCTTGACAAATTGATATGATTCTTTTTCCATGCAAGGCCAATAATAACCCAAACGGAGGAGTTTCTTGGCTAGGGTTATTCCACTCGAGTGAGTACCACAAATACCCTCGTGAACTTCTCATAAGGCCGTTTCAGATTCATTGCATTCTAGACATCGAAGTAGTGTACCATCAAGACCTCGATGATAAAGGACATCTGTGATTAAAGTGTGTTGGGCGGATTGACAGATAAAGTTGCGTTTTTGATTCCTGGAAAGGTCAGGAGGTAGGATATCATCTTTCAGATAAGCATAGGTTGTTTCGTATATGGAGGGTTCAGTGGTTTCTAGATGACATATGGTAGCGGATTCTAATTGATAATAGGAAGGACATGATACTTGTTCTACCATAAACTCATAACAAATACGCTTCTTAGGCAATTGTAGTAATGAAGCGATCATAGCCATATCATCAATAGCTTTGTTCTCTACCCTTGGAATCTGATCAAACTTGATATTAGCAAAGGATTGTTTTAGATTATCTATTTGTTGCTTGTAAGGCATCAATTTGTCATCTTTGGTTTGATATTCATCATTGACTTGATAAATAACCAGTTGAGAGTCTCCATAGACCTGTAAATCTGTGATTTTCCATTGAATTGCAATCTTGACCCCAATAATCAATGCTTCATATTCCGTACATTGTTTGTACATTAAACATGAGTCTATATGACTTCAAAATTGTGTGTCCTTGGGGAGATATGAACAAGATTCCTGCTCCTGATCCTCGTTGTGTATACAATCCATCAAAGTATAGTATCCATTGTTGGGGCATTGCTGTCATGATGTCTGCATCTGGGAATTCCATTGTCATTGGGTGATC